>KK117434.1:22155-96441 GCA_000611955.2 Stegodyphus mimosarum | reverse complement strand
ATCTCTTCTTTAACAGAATCTTTCATCTCATCTTTAAATGCAGCAAAGGCTGACATAAATTGCCTTAATTGTTCTTCCATTGCTCTAGTTAATGGCATTCAAAATATCCCACTTCTGACACCAAAAATTGTTACGTGCGTACGCGTTCGTAATATATTGAATGCACAAGTTGTAAAAAGTTAACAAAAATTTATTCTTTCCACAAGAAATAAATTAAAATGCTGAAATATTTCTTCACAAATCTTCGCACAATATCACAGTATCTCAAAAGTTTAGCAAAAACTCAGTTCAAAACAGATAAAATAGTTCTATCTTACAGCGAAATCACTACAATCAATACAGCATTAAGTAAACAAACAGCAGTTCGCTTCTTACAGCTACAAGTATAACAGCAACAACAACAACTAACTAACTAACTGAGATGAGGTGTTTCACCTCGGCTTTTATAAGCTTTTTAATTATCAGTAGAACAATCACGATTTTTCTGGATGGCAACAGTAATTACGAGATATTTATTTATTAAGCATTAAATGCATGCGCTCTTTTATTTTTATTGCTATTTTTTTTTGCGTAGCTTTCTCTTCAAAAATCGTCTGCGTTGCTAAGGCAACATGAAGCAAATCTAATTACAATTCTAAATAAATAGCCAAATAAATGTGAAATTCGTAACAATATATTACGTACAAACAGCAATAGAGTACTTTCTGTCTTTTTCCCAAAATTCCTATTCTCCTGAGGAGTAACAGTAGATGATTTTTCTCCCTTCCTCTCAAGAAATACCAGAATTATTTGTGAAGGCTCAGAGCTGGTACATTGTTTAATATAATTTTCTGAATAAATTACGAGAATAAGAACGTTGAATTCAGCAAAAGCAATGCAAATTACAACTGTTACTTTTTTTTCGGGATGGAATAAACAGAAATCATTTTCGCAATCTATATATATATGCGTCATTTCGCGGTTTCTTGGAATGGTATAGAAGCAAATACGTCGCATCGGTTCAATAATTTCATGCATCATTTCTCTGAAGATTGAGTTCCGTGAAAAGGAATGCAGTAAGATATCGATAGGTACGCTTGCTTAGGTTTTTATTCCAGCCCATTTGACAAACTGATATCATCGATATTCGTACAACATCCTGACTAAACTGAGTTTCGGGAAATGGATTAGCAAGAGAATGTTATATTTAAAGTTTATTTGTGAAACGTTAAATAAAATCTCAACATAACCCAAGAGACAACATAACCCTTCTAAATTTACATGCATGAAATATTTTCAAATTTGTTAAAGAACTGAGTTTAAGCTAGTAACGTGAAACACCACTATTAAAACTTGAAAAAGAATCAAAGAATTAAAACTTGCTTAAACGTACGAAAAACGAAAAATATAAGAATGAAGATTCCATATGCATAGTCCCAAAGGGCAATGTACTGCATACATCGCTTTCTTTTGGTACTTGAAACATATTTATATGTTACCCAAACTTTGTTATAACTACTTCGGAAACCAATAAAATAAAAATTCATATGCATAATAATTTATGATTTTTCATACCGTTCATTATATATCACATTTCTCTTCCAAAATGTAAAATATTATTTCAAATGCTATACTGAATATACAACTGTAAAAGTAGAAGGATCAACACTGTTATTCACTATTACTGAGAAACCGTTTCATTACGATGCCGCGGTAAAAAAATCTGACGTGTACACCACTTCATTTCCATGTACGGAATAAGTAGGTAAAACCTTAACCGGAACCTAGGAACAACAAATTCAATCATTTTTAAAGCAAAAAATGCACAATTTACCAACATATAAGAATAAAAAACACTGAGCTTACTGAGCCGAGTAACAGAGTGGATATATAAATACATATATGTACATAAATTTATATATTTTTGGAGCGGCCGATCAGAGAATCAGACTGCAAGCTAAACCTGGACTCGTCGGAAAACATCACACAAGCCCACTGTTACGGTGTCCACAGTGTATGCTTTCTACTACATGCTAACCGCAGGCGACATTCAGTTGCAGTAAGTGGAACGCATCTGACAGGTCGACGAGCATATAGACCGATCTGTCCTAAGCGTCTGTACACGGTCTGCCTTAAAATTGTCGTACCAGTGGCTGAAGAGAGCTGACGAGACAGGTCTGAGGCTGTGCTCCGCCTGTTTCTTTTGGCAGTAACTGCCAAATACCGGTCCTCATTCGGCGTTGTAACTCTGGGGCGACCTGTGCTGTAACGTCTACTCACATTACCATCATCTCGGAATCGTTGCCAAAGCTTGGAGATGACACTCTGGGCAATTCCAAGTTCGTCTGATACTTCCAGTTGGGTACGCCCACATTTCAGACGGCCGATAATTCTATCACGTAAAAAATCATCCAAATGTGTCCTTTGTGTCATAACTATTCGGTTATTGCACTGAAATACTTATAAAGAGCCTGCAAACAATTTTACTTCTTTGCCTGTATTCCTTATATATCACTCTCTTACATTCTCGTCATTGTGACGTACCATCGGTGTCATCTGGTTACTTCCTGAAATTTGCATATGGTTCTTGAAGATGTGTGTAGTGATTTTACAGGTGATATATTTATTTTAGAGTTCGATTTCCGCGTGACTCCGAATTATCCTTAATATATGGACATGAGTGTATATATACATAAATTTATATATTTTTGGGGCGTTAAATTGCAACCAAAATAGGAGGTGCACATCAGCATGTTATAGCAGTCCTATATACGAAATTTCAACGTTCTAAAGCCGCTCGTTTTTGAGTTATGCGAAATAAATACATACGTGTGTATGTATGTACATACGTAAGTACGTACGCACAGATTCCATAAAAAAGTCTCTTCAGAATCCATTTTAAATCAGATTTATAATTTTTTTTCGGAAAAAGAGTCTTTTATTCTGCCCTTGCGTTTAAATGTCACGCAAAAACATCATGAAGTTGCATTCGATATCGGTCAAAATTGGCATTTTTGTTGAACTATGATACCCGAAATTTTTCATGATTACCATAATTCCTTTTTACTTCGTACAAGGAAGTGAAAACTTAACGTCAGCTTTATGCAAGTCTGACATTTCTCAAAATGGCTGTAACATGTACTATAACGCAGATCAGGTTCTAACTTGAAAAATGGAATCTTGATAAAGATTTGATTTCATGAAGTCACTTTACTTTGCTATACAAAGAGAACTTTAACTTTCGTTCTTAATCAAAGCACAAAATCCCACTTTTGTAGCTCTCTAGAGGGGTAAAATTTCCCGGAACTTTATAAAAATTTATTTTTCAAATTAGAAACTCATTTGTACAAGGGTGCCGTGCAAGATTATACCGTGGCCGCCTTAGAAAGCTTTCTGTCTTCTTGAACTGTAGCTGATTTGAGTAAACGTTTCAACATCATTTTGACGGGGCACTATTCTGAAGGCTTCCTGCTAATGCTACGCCAAAATCAGAGATAGCTGTAAACTGCTGTCGAGGCCAGGCAGTAAGTTGGCCTTCACAGCATTTTTAACTACTCTGCCATGATGAGTTTGTTGCCATAATGAAAATTATGGTGTAAAAATTAAAGGTATTTAAACTACATTTTATATCAAAGCTAAGGAAATGCAGATCAAAATATTTTTCAGGCAATAAACATGAAACATGAAAATACATATGCATAAAGACTTAAAACCCTATGAATGTCTTGAAAAAATGTTTTGTTTTGCTGTGTTTTTCAATCCTGTCTCTATATTCTTTGGGCTTAGAATTGGAAATAATATCTTGTATCATTAATGACAAACAATTTAGCTAATGTAGTGCTAGTAAGAACTACAATATGTGAAATATGGGCAAAATGTTGCGAATAAAAAACGGATAAAAATCTACGAACGCTATTTAATTTACTACCTTTTACATAAAGGATTACATTGATTTCCAAAAGCCAAAGCAAAAAATCAGAAAATCACAATAAATATCCTAAATACAGTTCGAAATTTTTGAAATTTGTATATGTTACAAATAAAAATAAGCGACATCGAATAGCATTATTTAACATAGTGGCGTTACCATTGCTTTACGAAAATATGGCACAGCTTAAAGCTAGCTTTTTAGGATAGAATCGCTATTCATTAAAGGACATTATATTAAACAATTTTGAAATACCCAAATTGAAAAAAAAATTCGAGGCGACTTGCCAGTAGAATTGTTTATAAAGCTATAAGCTGATTAAAAGCAGGCCAACTACAGTCTCATATTACAAGATGGCTAAATGTCTTGAGCTCCGTGGTAAGCTCTAGAACAATTTCTAAGTACTAGTTTAGCTTCTCGAAGACCTATCGAAAGTAGACTAGAGTAATCAATTGCGCATATTACAGTATTTGTGATTTAGTTCACTTCCTAGCAGGACAGCAGCTCTACCTCAGCTAAGATACACATTTAATTCTGAAAAGAAGAAAAGAGAGTATCAGCCACGACAGCACATAGAATGGCTGAGAGAAAGAGAAATATCCGCAAGGCGACCGGCATTGTGAACACTTCTTACACCTCGGGAAAGTTTTCACTGGACACATAGTAGTCATGTAAGCTGGACTTGAGTAAACGTTTCAACATCATTTTCACGGGGCACTATTCTGAAGGCTTCCCACTAATGCTAAAATAAGTGTAGGCATGTTCTGTTCACTGATGAGGTCCAGTTTGCTCTACAGAGTGATTCTCGATGAGTTTACACGTGGTGAGAAGCAAACTATTCACTATCTTCTGTCTAATAAACGGGAAAGGGATATCTATGCTGGAGATAATGCTTTCATATAAAAAAGAGTAAGTTTAGTTGTCATCACAGACCTGGATGGTATGACACATAGAATTCTCACTGCTAAGAAGTACAAAGACAACATACTGGAACCCATTTTTTGACCGTATGCTGGCGTTATTACACCAATTTCTTAAATTATAAAATATTCTACGTACGGAGTGGCCAATACGCTGTAAAGTCTTAAATCCCATAAAAAATTCTACCTTCTGTCTAATAAACGGGAAAGGGATACCTATGTTGGAGACGATAGTTTTGTATAAAGCGAAGTAACTTTAGTTGGGCCCACAGATTTGCATGTTTTGATACATGAAACTCTCACGCCTAAGAGGTAAAGAGACGAAATATTGGATCCTATTGTTCGTCCGTATGCTGCCGTTATTAGTGATACCTTCATTTTCCAAATAGATAATGCTCACTTTTACGCTTATGGCCTCTTGCACAAATTTCTTAACTATAAAATATCCACCGAATGAAATCGCCAGCACTATGTACCGACTTTAATTCCATAAAAGATTTGCATTTTTTGTCTGATAAGCGCTAAAGGGATATGTATGCTGGAGATAATACTTTTGTATAAATAGGAGTTACTTTAGTTGGGCGCAAAGACTTGCATGTTTTGACACAAGGAACTCTCACAGCTAAAATGTACTGAGACGACATACTAGATCCTATTGTTCAACCGTAACTGGCGTTACTAATGATACCTTCATTCTGCAAACAAATAATGCTCACTTTTACACTGATTCCTTCGTGCACCAGTTTCTTAAATTATAAAATAGTTTCCGAATGGAATGACCAGTATACTGTATCGACTTTAATCCCATAAAAAAAATTTGTGGGACGCTGTCGGGAGGCGTTTGCTGGCCTCAAAATATAGACAATAGATAGAATTCTTTTACAAGATTATCTGGCATTGCTATCTGTGCAGCTCATTCAGAATATCCTAAACAACATGACACATCGCTGTCAGGCTTTTATTGCTGATAGGACTGATCATGCTCACTTTCGTTCCTGGTCCATCTAAATGCTAATCTTAAAAGTGAGAAGGCCCTCTAGGAAGAAAAGAGTTAGTTTGATACTGGCTTTCATCGAAAGAGGCGGAATGTTTAGTAAGGCAAGTTGCATAATGAGCTGTTCTCTTCCTGTTAATATAGTTATTTTTCTTTTGTTTAAGCTGTATATAATATACTTTCTGTGTTGTAAATGAATAAAAATTATTAACCGCTTTACTATCTGAACACAAAACAGGGCAACGACCACAATCAGCTCTTACACATTGGAGGAACAGACGCCAGAATCGAAACTGTCTGAAGCCTAATTCTAGTTCTCCCATTATTGAAGTAATGGAAGTAATGGAAATGTTTGAAGATGGTGGTATGTTTTTATGAAGGAATGTTGAGTTCGCGCAGAATATAAGAAGTGGTTTCGTAATTTATATAACTATATAATGTAGTAGAAAGAAAAGTGTTTAACATTAAAGACTTAAGAAAGATTGCTTTAGTTGCATTGGATAAAGCTTTAGAGCAAAACTTTTAAGCAGTTCGCAAATTAATTGATTGAAGAATTTAATTAAAGAAGGCCACAATTCGGCAAAGATTTTAATCTTCTTAAAGAGTTTTTAATTACATGTTATCTGATCATATAGAAGGGAAGAAAGAGAAATGGTAAATGAAGAAAAGACAACTTGAAGAGAAGAGGACAAGAAGTGATGTTGTAATTAAGAGAAAACGAAATTAGAACTTGCAAAAACACAATAAGAAATCACTAACAATCAGGCGGACGCTAGGAACTCAAACACATTTGAGGATGGAGAGGTTAATTCTAACTTGTTAGAGAAGTTATTAAAAAGCGTTAAAACGTTGTTAACCGTATCAGTACAGAGTAAGCCGGAAAATAAGAATTTATTTTTTTACCCCATAAGGAGGATGTTTGAAATTAAAAATGTGAAGTAAGAGTTAAAAATATAAATTTAGTTTAACTATTAGGTGAACTGGTGGCAAATTTACTAGTTTAAGTAAGCTCAGAAGAAATTAAAATCTATCAGAAAGCTAAAAATTAGAGTTTTAAATCAATTCCAGTTAACCAAGGAAGCTTGTTTAAAGAATTTTCTTTCCGCAAGGAGGGCAAGAAATGATTATACATAGTTCTGGAGTAGACTAAGAACAAATTAAGATTTTAATTATCAATTTAGAAAGTTGAGAGATTTTGAAATAGTGAGTGAAATAATTGTAACTGATAAAATGATGCAGCATCTTGATCATGAGACAGCCATGTATATAAAGGTAAATCAAGGTGATAGGTGGTTAAAACCCGTTGAAATCTAGAAAAATGCGACATATTCTTTCCTTGCAAAAATCATTAAATGATATTTGTAACTATTCTCAGAAAACGCCAAATATTGAAGCCAAAAATATTCGTTATATGCCTTCTCCATTTCGAAAACCAGATAGTTTGTCCAACATTAACAAAGTTAAAAATGATTGTTATATTTGTGAATCTTTGCAACAAATAACTAAAGATTGTCAAAAAGATAAAACTTGTAGAGTTACTATTATTTTGCACTAAACTGTAATTCATGATCAAAGCCTTCACTATAATTTCTACTTTCCTTTCCCTCACCAAAAATGCAAATGAATTAGAGAGTATTTAAGCCGCGGTTTTCGGATTGTAAGCCCGAATGTGTTCCTGCCTCTTGAAGCCACGTTACTTAGTTTTATCAACTCTAATAAGGTTGTAATTATTCGCTCTGCAATCATTTAAATTGTTACGCCTTTAAGAAGTTCTGAATCAACTTGGAATTAAAATAAATTGTGTAATTCTTTACTAATAGTTTAAATTTTGAATCTGACTGTTACTTTGTGAATTGTAAACAGATACCTACTTACAAACATTACGAAAACTTGCATTTTATGATGCTGGCCAGTATGCTCTAAGTATCACTATACTACTGTTAATGATAATAATCAGTCATAATCTTAAACGGATAGCCGTAACTAGGTATATGTTTAAGCAAAATATTGTGATTTATACTGAGATTTGAGCGTTTAATGTTTCTGATAATGAGGCTTCTTGGCCGGCATGCTAAGTCAAGGGCTGTCCCATTAACAATCTAATGTTTCTTTATTTTCGTAACTGAAAAAAAAAAACCTATGAGGTCATCGCTGGCAATCGCAGTGCAGAATAAATACACCTTAATCATCAAAAGTTCCCACTGCGTTTGCTCGTTTTACAATGAACTCTTCAGTTCTGATGTTACTGCGCTGATCTTTAGTTTTGATATTTTAAAAAAGACGTATTACCAAAATGCACGGTTGCAGCAAGGTTAAAACTTCAGATCAGTTTTTATCTCATTACGAGGATTGTGTTTTCGTAAGAAATGCAGAAATTCATATTTTATTTGCTGAAAACGTAAATAAATTTTTGCTGCCTTAAATTATAGTACGCTCCCTCACAAAATAAGGTGACATTTTAATACTGCATCTAAACTTCAAGAACTGGTATCGGAAAGAAAATTCGTTTCAATAAAGTTCCCCTTTAAAAGCAAGCTGTAAAAAAAACTTTTTCATTTGATTTCCCGATTTTTATTTCGGACTTCATTAAGTAAACATTTCAATTTTTCTGAGTTTTCGTGAACTAACTTTTACTTCTTAAAATTAAAGAGTTTCAGACTTGCAGCTCACTGTCAGAGATTCAGTCACGATTAATTTTGTTTTAAAAGTTACGTTTGATGCAGAAGTTTACTTTCAAAGTTACGCTTAACCAAAACCAAAAATGTTTCTTACAATAGAATGCATTCGATGCCTAATATGTATGAAGATTCCTCCATTGCTGAATAAAAAAGAACATATTTCGAAGATCTGTGTGTACTTTATGAAAGAATTTTAGAAAGCTCTGCTATTTTGTATATTAATTTTTTGTTTTTATGAACGTCTCATTTTAAATAAAGTAAAATCTGCAGTACAATGTTTATCTGTAATTATAGTTGGATAATTTACGTATTTACACCTGTTATCCGAATATTAGTTCCTCGAAGAATTTCTAAGGCCTTTCATGTGTTTTCCCTGTTTAAACAGAAAGGATTTATTTATTTTTCAAGTTATGCCTTGATTTATGAGCATTTATAAATAAACATTTTCTGAAATTACAACTATTAAAATGAGGATGCAAAGATGAAATTATTTTGTTTTACTTTCCAGTATTTCGTATCTTTTTTTCTTATTTTTGTTCACATTTTCTTAATATTTAACAAGATTTGATTTTCAGGAATTCTGGATACATGCATTCAGGCATCTTGATGCGAAAGTTTCGCCTGGCGTAATATATACCGAAGAAGAAATGTTTTTATTTATTGTCGTAGTCATTCTTTTTCCTACAAAGTGGATTCGAAGTGTTTCTCTTTACGTATTTGCTTAATTTAGATGCTTTCTTTACTTTTCATCTTCCTGTCAAAATAACTCAAACAGTGTATTTACGATGGTGTGCTTTTTATGAGTTTTTCAGCAGACGCAACGTGTTTAAAACATTTGTCAGATTCTTCCACGGATGGTTCAATTAATCTATTAATAAAATTACTGCGGGTGAAGTTCATTTTGCTCGTTATAAAGTGAAATGCTGGTAATTATTGATACAGGTTCAATACTTTTCTCATGGGAATAAGAATGAAATTCAGTTGAAGAAAACGTTCTACATTTACCTAAGATAAGGAGTCTGGGATTACTCAAAGTTGTTTGCTGCAGTTTCAAATTTTCTTGAGCATCTTATATCATTGTTGTTTTAAGCAAGATGCAGCCAAAGAAAGTTGGAGAAAACATTAACAACTGTAAAAAGATATCTAAAGTTCTTATTTGTTGATGACAATGATCCGCAAATGTCAATATGATAAATATCACGTTGTATATTGCATTTTGTAGTTGAATGGAGAAAGCGTTCTACCCAACATATTTTCTCGAAGGGAAAATGCAAGGGACGCTATTTAAAACGTTTTTTGAAACATCTGTAGATCAGTTAGGTATGGAATAATCACCTTTAATATTAACTTTCTTTTCTAGGACAGTGAAAGTAAAATGACTTGCGCTGTTATCTTTTGCAGGGCTTGAAGTACAGCTAACTACTTTTAATCTTTAATAATTTTATATAGCATCACGCTTTTAACTAATATGCATTTAAATGGATTTTCTCTGAAGTTTGCATGATCTCAGTGATGTATTCATCATTTGATTGCACGTTAATATTTTTTTGAGTAAAGCTATCGGTAAAAATTAGCATAACAGGGAACTAAATTAATGTATTTTTGCATTTCATTAAATATCCAGATCTATGTTTTATTATGTGATCAACATCTTGAAGGTGATGTGGCCATCGATCAGTTTCATCTTTTATACCTTTTATAAACATAGTTTGTTTTTTCAAAAGCAAAACAATCTGTGAAATTTTCAAATTTATTTCCAACAAAATAATATCTAAATGGTTTAGGGGATTTAATGGTAGCTAAATTTTCTAATTCCTGTTAAGGTATTTCTCTTTTTGCGTGAGTTTCTGGTGTTCACATACTAAATTCGATGGAATAAACTATATGACTTTTATTACAAGAATGTGATTAACGTTATTGCATTCTTAACTCGCGCCTCAATGAAACTGAAGGTGTATAAGTTGTTGGCAAAAGTACAGAACTGGATGATTTGAAATTGCTTGTTTCAAATTTAAGAAATTAGGCTTTTGAGGAGGACCCAATTCAGATTTGGTGGAATCTTTTAATAAATCACTAAGACATTTGTTATTTCTTTAATAAATTTTAAAAATATCCGGTCAATTTGGAAAAGCTTTGAATCCGTTTAGCTGTTGTCAGGAAATAACAGTATCGCATGTGTTTGGAAGGTGAAAGTCGAATGGTGCTGTTTTCGATAATATATTCTAGAAACTCAATATTTTGCTTTAGAAAGTTGCTTTTTTAAAATTTATTTTAAATCATAATATCTGCGGCAGTTTGAAACACACTTCCTAACTTTTGAATTTTTTCGTCTTTGGATGGAATGATTATATTATTCATATAAATTACAGCAGACTGATCACTAGTAAGAGATGTGAATGTTATACTGATAAATCTTTGAAAAACGCTGGCTTACGAAACGACACTTAAAGAAATTCAAATTGCAAACACCAAACGAAACGTAAAGAAATTCATCCTGACCTTCATGGGTCAAAACTGAAGTATACATACGACGTTTTGGATGCATGGGAACATAAAATAATCCGTTTTTCAGTTCAAGAGATGTAAAGATTATAGAATCATATGCATTATTAAGAATTTGTTCTCTTAGAAATAGAGGAAAATTGCTTTTCATTATTTTCATACTAAGATGTATAAAGTCTATACATAGCTGATAAGAGCTATTTTTCTTCTTTCAGAGAACAAACAATACGAGAAAATCAGGAAAGCTAGACTTGATAACTCCATCTTTAAGCTAATTCTAAGTTAAATTTTTATAGTTTGCTTTTGAGATATAGATAATCGAGTAGAACTTTGAATGATAGAGATTTCTTCCCTTGAATTTAAAGACATTTTAAATCATTTGTTTTGGTGTTACTAAGTGCATGAGAGGTAACTAATTTTATTATTTGTAAGCGATTGTCTAGGTTAATAATATATGTTAAATAAGGAGAACCAGGCTCATCAAAAACATCAACTAAATTTATCCGAAAAATTTTATTCATAAGTTTCTTCTCTTGATTTTAACACCATGCTTACAGATAGAAATTTCGTCTTGTTGGATACAATCACTTCATAACATTTCGTCAACGGATAATAAGTAGTCATTAATAGCGTACTTTCAGTATTAAAATTAGTATTTTGAACGCTGAAGCAACCTGTGAAAAGCTTATTCGATGGGCAGTACCATCACCACGTCCTGACAATCATACAGAAGACTTTTGAAGCGATTAAAAAACGATTTTTTTAACGCGTGGACGAGTTAGTTATAGTAGCTTAATTACTGATGTCAAACAATGATGGAACGAAGACTTATAAAATATTTATTTATATCTTCTTAGAATAAAATGTGCGAGATTGTAAAGCAACTTAGTAAGGCTCCCTTTATGATTTTGTAATACTGGAGATTCCGACATGCTTGGTTTTTTTATCATAATTTAGCTATATATGGCCAACTGGTTTGCACGAACAGGTTGTACAAGAAGTGAGACGTTTTAGAAGGATTATTATGGTTAAGTTTCAGAGCACTAGAAAATTTAGTTTGTGCTGAAGTAGATACAAATTTTTCATAAATGTTTAAGCTGATCTTGAATTTACTTAAAAACATGCTATAAATTTTGTTAGGGTTTCGGGTATATCATTTATTGCATTATCGAAAATAGGATACATCTCAATTTTACCTCTGGGACCAACTTCTTTTATACATATAAAAAATCAAATAGAGATTCAATTGGCTTTACACGTCTTTGAAGCCTCAATTTGTGAAAATCTGCACTGCAAAAGTTTGGAGGAAATTTCTTCCAACGAATATTCTTTAGCGCACTAAAACCTTGACAACTTATAAAGAATTTAGAAAGATTTTAGAAGAGACAGACATGTTTTGGTAAATATAATCTTGTAAACATCATTCGTAGTTCTATAAAATTTAAGTAATTCTTCCAAATCATTTAAAAACGCTTTCATCAGATTTTCATTAGAACCATTAAAAGCTTTTATACATTCAACCTAAATCATAAAGAGAAACATTTAATGCGCTAATTTCTGTTACAAAAATTATACTGAGATCATATAGTTTGTTTGATGCTTTTTATAAACAGGTGTCAGACGTTTCACGTTCTAAATGTGAGTTTTGCAAATTTTGGCTAGCTGTCAAATTCGAATAATTTTCTAACTTGAAATTTTTAGAAGAAGAAACAGTCTTCTTGCTTTTAATCTGCATATTATTCTCGGAAACTTCTTGTATTTCTACGGGTGTCCGCAGAAAACATCGCTTCAAAAACATGGCGGACAAAAATGTCACGGAGAAAACAAAGCAAGGCGAAAACGTCGTGGTACAAAACATCGTGGAAGAAAAGAAATCAAAAAGGTACAAAATATCGTCGTGGTACAAAATATTGTCGTCGAAAATAAAGTGGTTCAAAAACTTCGCAGTTTAAAATCATCGTCACTGAAAATGTCGTAGTAGAAAATAAAGCACCTACAAATCATCTCACGGCGATAACATGGCATATATGCATTTTTCAGGTTTTAAAAGCTGTAAAAGCGTTTTCGCATAATGATTTGGGAGGACAAGAAGAAAAGAGGGATATTTTTACTATTACGTTTCATATTTTTGAATGAACTAATAAATTTTTGCTAAAACGTAATAAGGAAACTTAAGCATTTAAAACTGAAAATAACTAAAAAAATAATGAAACTTATAGCGTTTAATAGAATTTTAAATCTAAACAGTTAATTAAAAAAGTAATTAATAAATCATATCTTTTTTATAAAGTTTTACTCATAACGTTTCATGGAAAATACAGCCAAAAAACGTTTAGAAAAAGGAAGTTAAATAACTGCATGAAGTTACATGTATAAAAAGTGATTAGTTAATTATGAAATTACTTCCTTTCACGGTTGTTAATCTGAAATTATTTTAGTGAAGATTATATTTTGTTTTGTATCCGTTTATTCTTAAAGTGTCGTTAACGTTTCTTGCGCTTCCAAATCTTTATGCCAATATGTATTTACAACTTTTAAAATCAGAAAAACGCATGTGTGCGATGTTATTGGCATGCGGTGATTTGTAGGTGTTTTATTGTTTACAAAGATGTTTTTGACGACGATGTTTTAAACTTCGAAGTTTCCGAACCGCTTTCTTTTCGACGATGCAATTTTGTACCACGATGTTTTAGAACCGCAATGTTTCCTAATTGCTTTCTTTTCTCCCACAATTATTTGAACCATGAGGTTTTTGCTTTGTGTTGTTTTCTCCGCGACGTTTTCGTCCGCTATGTTTTTGCCGCGATATTTTCGGCGGTAATCATTTCCAAGTCGCAATCGGAGTCAAAATTCGACAGTTGAGACTTATAGTAGAACAAAATTAGTAAGGCATTTAGAATTGTATTATAGCGTACATAGGTGGAACTTGCATGTTTTAAATTTAGAATATTAATTACTAAAATTAGATCTGGGAAAGTGAAATCAGCTAATAAATGATCTTGATTTCTTCATACTTATGTCACTTACAGTTTAATAAAAAAGTCACATAATCTTAGATGCATTATAGCATATGCTTATAATTTCCGATGAAGTGTTATGTCTTAGCATAGATTTTTATATTAGCTTCAGCCTTTTCTGATTTCATCGTATCAGTATTCAGTATTCTTAATATGATGGCTAATAAACTTTTTTTTGCCTTTTTACTATTAACGAGTTATGTGCTAACTTTATTTATTAAATATCACGTCCTTCGCCCTTACGCCAAAAAAACCTTTCAACAGGAAAATCATAATTTTTTTAAAAACATCATGTCTTTAGCATTTCCGATTGAGTGCTAAAGCTGCAATAAATATTTTTATAATTGCTATATTAGTAAAAAATCCGTTCGCAAGGTCTGCCGCCTGAAATAATTATCCTAAAAATTAAAAAGCAAATAATGATCTTAATAAGGCCAATTAGTGTATTTCATAAAAATACTGAATATTTCTAATTAGACATCTTATGATTTTAATGCACTTTTATTGAAATCCATCATATTAAATGTAGAAAATAAATTAAGAAATATGTTGATTGCTTTTAAATCGCTCATATATATGCTCAGTTACTTTGCAGATTAAATATGAAAGTATCTTAGACTTTAAGCAATGGCACCACGCTAGTGTGTAGAAGATAAAAGTACTTTATTTCCGGCAGTGACAAAATGTTGCCTTCACAGAGCGGAGTTTGTTAATTAAAACTGAAAGATATATATGTTACATTTTTACGAATAGCAACAGTCTTGCACGCTAGAGATTAAAATTTTCTGTTTCTAACAGTGGTGTCACTGCTCACTTACAAATCGTTCCGTTTGTAAATAAAAAAATTATTAAATTTTTATACGGTATTAAATAAGTAAGAAACCTTATTCAAAATTAGAGCTTCCAGAGGTATATGTTTACATACAGGACTATGATAATTAAAATTGGATGCCTCTAAGTACCGGTCGTTCTTTTTCACATTGCGAGGAACATAAAAATGGACATGCAGATTCTTATTAGGTAATGTTTTTTAAAAAAATATATAGGGGGATAATATTTGGCGGCAATAATTCGAGAAATCTTACGGCGTTTATAGTGAACCGGCGCAACCCATTTCGAGATTAGTAGTCTCTTTTTTGGGCTTGGAAAATAAATGTCTTTTCTCTGTCATCCGTTTACTCGAGATACTGTTTCCGTTCCTTTTTGCTGAATATGTGAAATGAGTTGCAGGTAATCTAAATACTTACCTAAATTTAATTAACGGTTTTGTGGTTTATGGCATATATAGCATTAAACTACATCACAGTTAGTAGTGAGTCATAGCTGATTTGGCAATTCTAATTAGCGCAAAATGCTCCCTTTTTCTTAAATAACTGGATTCACACTTTTCACATTTTAATAATATTTTTGATACAGGAAGTTAACAGGAAAAAGAAGCCGAGAAGAAATTCGTAGATTTCAAAACAAATATTAATAATAACGTAGTTACGGTTTTACTTTATTGCTACTGGTTTATTAATGTTTAGAATGTGAACATGAACGAACGGTCTTTTACATTGGGGTAAACACAACATAAAATGCAACATACTTACCTCAGACAACAGTCACATAACAAAATAGAGTCTTAACGAGTAATGAAGTAAAACGAATTCTTGCTAGTCACGAACATACGCATGGACGACGGTTTTTGAACTCAGGTACACGTTTCTTTTGCTTCAGAGAACAGGACATAATGTTGATCTTGTCGATTTCATTGCATGTTGGAAAATGATCCAGAGAACGACCAGGTAGACCTTTTTTAACAGGACCAATGAGTAACACCAATTAATACATAACAAAACTGCAAAGTGAGCTCCGAAACTAAAAACATCGGAAGTTTGCAGCGGCACTCACACCCCACTAGCTGGTGATACGTCTGATGTTTGAAACCGATTGTCGCCTTGCCACGCTGAGGTATAAAGCCGAGGGTCACCTGATGTATTCTGTACTTCAACCGAGTGAAATGTTACGGTTGGTTTCCGTGAGATTTTTAATTTCCGGAATCATAAAGTCATTTTCCAGCTCTGTGCAAATATTGATAAAATGAAAATTCCCAAGAAGTGTACAAAATTTTAATATTATTATTGGCTGAATGATTTTATTTCGTTATTTGAGCACATGCTTCATAAGAATTATTTAGGAATCTTAACTAGTAAGGTGATTAAATTTTTAAATGGCCCTGTTTATGAGTACATTATTATACAGGGTGTTTATAAAGTCACGGACCCATTTTGATGTTTAACAACTCACAAAATAATAAAGACAGATTAAAATCAATAACATAAATGGTTAGATAGACTCAAAAAGTTTCATGACCCTTGTCAATGAACTTCCACGTGTGCCCCCTTCGTCGCACGGAGAATATCAAATCGATATTCAGTTTCACGCCAGGTGCAAGTTCATGCAAGCATGTCGGCATCCACAGAGACTATTGCGGTTGTAATTCTGGCAATGTTCGACACTCTCCTCCTGTAAACATTGTCTTTTACAAATCCCCAAAGGAAAAAGTCCAGCGGCGTTATATCAGGTGATCTGGGTGGCCAAGGAATTGGACCTCCTCTCCTAATCCATCTTCCTGTAAAATGGTCATTCAAAGAACTACGAACGATGGTACCCCAATGAGGCGGTGGACCATCTTGTTGCAAAAAGATATGTGGCTGAAGCTCTTCTAGTTGTGGAAATACGAAGTTTTTCAACATGCCTAAGTATACGACTGATGCGACCGTCTTTTCTGTAAAAATGAAAGGCCCAATGACTCGGTCGTGCATTAGTCCACACCACACATTAACCTTTGGGGAATCCCTTTGTGCCTCACGGTATTCATGGGGGTTTTCAGATCCCCGTATGCGTACATTGTGGCGATTAACAATGCCAGAAAGATGAAAGGATGCTTCGTCGGAGAACATTATGCGCTTCAGAAATTCACCATCATCTTCTATCCTCCTTAGCATACCTGTTTAAAGGCCATCCTCCTAGGACTATCGTCCGGTTCCAAAACTTGAACAATTTGAACTTTGTATGTATTTTTGCAGTCTTACTTTTTTCTAAATAATCTTGTATACCGTCGAAATGACTGGAAAATGAAATTATCTGAAATTAACCACACGCGCAGACGATATTTACAAAAATAAAGATATTCAAACCTGAAAAGGAAAATATATAAGTTATTTCATCAATAAATGCCATAAGTTTGTTTATAGCTTCAATATTTTATGAGTTATTAAACATCAAAATGGGTCCGGGACTTTATAAACGCCCTGTATTTAATCCAGGAATGGTATGGAGCTATTGCAAATTAAAGCTAGGATTTTTCTAAGAATAAAATATAAATTTGTGCATGTCAAAAACCTTATAAGGAGGATATAAGAATAACACAAGTATTCTATGAGGTTATCATCTGAACAGTGAGGTGTAGTTGCAAGAATGAACTCAAAAAGCCATAGATGATAGATGTGTCTGCAATATTCAAACAGTTATCGTTTCACAAATAGTAATATTTCCAAGTCTGAAGTTCTATAAACTTGATTCTACATCCCGATTAATGTTTGTTAGTAATTATGCTTGTCAATAATTTGCTCAAAAATAAATAGAAATGAAAACTATGTCAAAATATGAAAACAAATACACTGCATCGAACGAGATGAAGATGCGTGCAAGCAATTATTTTTTTCATTGTATGATTTGATGTCAAAAATAAAGAAACGTATTTCCACATTTTACTTTCATTTGCGATATACAAAATTCCAAGAATTGTCCTCTTTCTGACTTCAAGCTTTTACTTCGTTCGAGATTACTACTGTATCTAATAGTTGGACAATTTATATGCTGCTTTACAGAAACAATTTTTATGTACGTAACATTACATTAGACTTTTCGTTTCTACTTAAAATGAAATTTATATTCATGTGTCCATAAAATATTTCATAATATCAGGGAGAATTCCAGTAAGAAGAATTAGGAAAAAATTTTTAATTAAGTTATTTTCCTTTATCTTACAAACTTCGGTCCTTATGTAATATTCCTTTTATTCTTTTACTACCATCTCTGACAGCATGATCTATAGGCAGGGTAATAGTTTCGCATACTGCGGTGCACGAATTCATACCCTGTATTATATACAAATGTTAGTGACTGTTATGATCTCAGGTCATTGGGCACTTAAAAATCTGTTAAGAAGAAAGATTTTTTAGATGTTTTAGTGGTTTTGAAAGAGAAGGTACGGGATTCTCGGATTCCGCTCTTTACTGACTAACGTTGGTTGAAACAGAGATGGAATTTATACAGATACTTTCATGGGGTTTAACCTAAATTAAACAATACAGACCAGAAAAACAACATTTTCCGACCTCTCGTCATAACTTACATTTGTATCAAACATGAATAAAAGTTATGAAGTTGAAAATTTTATTCTCTAACACTGTAGAGTGAATTCTTTTCATAGTCTGAGTTGTTTCTCCATTGAATCGGTCTTCTTAATGTTGGAAGAAGTTTGCACTATTTTACTCTAATTAAAAGTTTGTCATGTAGTATGTTTTATCTCATCACACTATCATGTGAATAAGATAAAGCCCACAAAATTGTATCGTATACCGTTCACATAAAACTTTATGTCACATTCTTTGAAACTGATGCATCGTTTTTCAATGAGATATTTCGTAGTTAGTAAAATTTTTTAACTAAATTGTTTTAAGATAGGCAACAAACATATTTTTAAGAAACAAAAGTAGCACATTTTAAAATTTATACAAGCAAAAATTAAAATTTCTTTCTCAAGTGTTGCAATGCAATACTTATCATCCAAATTTACGTAACATATTTTTGTTTACATAATACGGTAATATATTATTTTAAAACTTTTGTACTCAAATTACTAATGGTCAGGATGGCTGTCAAGGTATAAAGTGCCTATATACTAGACTGGTCTGTGAAGAAAAGGAAATTTAGATATAAATAATAAATAACTATTAGAAACAACAAAGCAAGAATTTAAGTTAAAATTACTAATTTGTCTCTTAGATAGGACAAAATGTTCAGCTGGGGAAGTTTTACTGCAGATAATACTGCATAAATAAATTATTAACGAAATCTTTTAAAACTACATATAAATGAATAACCATATTTCAAGCCAACATTCTCCGAAATTACTCTGCAATGAAAATAAATTTCATCAATATGATAAACACTACATGGGGTACATTTTATTCAAACACAATAAAGGGCAGGAATAAACTGCATCAATGTCATTAATGATGCAATTTATTCAAATTTAAGCCTAATTTCTTTTTTTTAAAGCTAAATTCAAATATTAAGATAATTTTAGGTAATAACTTATTAATAACGCTGTAAAAATAATTAATATTATTATATTTGAGTAATTAACTTATAATAATATTTTAAGATATAATTTATTAATAATTCGTGCATTATTATATGTAACGCATAAAAAGATCGCCAGATATTTTTTAATTGAACGTAGCTCTAAAATATGTCAGTGAAAACAAACAATTAAGATTTCTTTTTAAGCTTCTGATGGTTAAAACCCAAAGGTATATACATGGAATTCAAAGAGTGAAAGAAAAATTATGTTCACTAAGAATTGACCAAGAAAAGTAGAATCTTAAAGCTTATGCTTGAATTTCGTTCTTTTTCCTTTAAAAATGTCCCTGTGTTCCCGTAAAACATGCAAAATGTTTAGAAAAGATACTTCAAAATTTTATTTCTGTTCAGAAATATTATTGCTTATATCTGGAAAAAAATATTTCGGGACATTAGCTTGGATAAAAATATTGATGGATGCGCTGCTGTCAAAATATACGTCACTGGAAAAAGACAATTTTTGCATTTTTAAAAGAGCACAATTTTGTTTTTAAGGAAATATTTAGTTCGAAATTTCAAGCAAAGTTGACAAAATAAAATATTTCAGTGACGATCTTGTGATTAACGACTTACAAAAAAAGCAAAGAACAGCAACAAAATGTCACGGGGTGTTAGACCAAGCTGTTTCCGGCTTCCTAAATGAAATCCATTTTGGGTTTTATCGTTTTTACTTCCCTGTACAAAGTAAAAGACGAATTGTAATCGCGAGAAATTCCGGGAATAATATTTCAAACAAAATATCCATTTTGACTGCAATCGAAAGCAATTTACAGATGTTTTTACGTGACATCTGTACGTAAATACAAAATAAAGGCCCTTTATCTCCAGACGATTACAAAATTAATTACAAACGGATTCAAAAAGACTTTTCCGTCATTTATGTTCGTACTCGTTTACTCGTTTTTGAGTTATGCGAGTTAGGACGTAAGGCTGCCACGTAGTTGGGCACCTCACATTTTGGTCGCAATGGGCCTCTCTAAACATATATATATATATACCCACCCTGTTATTCGGCTGGGGGAGCTCAGATTTTTATTCTTGTAAGTTTGTAAATTGTGTATTTTTTTACTTTAAAAATGATTGAATTATATTGTTCTTATTTTTCGGTTAAGGTTTTTATGCCTTTAGTTAATCTGCATGCAACAGTTGAAGGATTATCAACAATTTCAGAGTCGTTTAAGCGCAGCTAAGCCTAATTTATTTTTTCCATAGCAGCCATATTTGTTTATATTTGAAACTTAGTAATAAATTACACTGGTGTGCAAAAATTAAGGACGAGATGGTTTTTTCAATATAACTTTGTACAAAAGCTTTCCAAATCAACACATTTAATACCGTAAGATCCCCAATACCTAAGGACATGAGTAATGTAAGCAACACTTACTAAAAGAGAAATCAGAGGGATAAAAAGAAGCTTTATTGAAAAAGTAGCATGGAGCGCAATGCGACTGAAGGCCGAAACATCCCTGTGATGGGTGTCCAGCAAGAAACATCCGGTCTTTAATAGGGAATATGATCTCCCCTGACTGCTAGGCAGGTTTCACATCATTTGTGCATGCTGGATATGTGGTTGTCAATGAGCTGTTGAGACACTGCTGCTCGTTCCTCTTGTAGCACCAATCGCAGTTTCGGAATCGTTACTGGCGATAAGTTACATGCTGCCACGGGTCTCCCTAGTAAGTTCCATACATGCTTGACGGGATTTAGATCCAGAGACCTTGCCGACCAATCCATGTGTTCAATATCTTCACTCTCCAACAGCTCTTCGACAGTAACTGTGCGATGAGGTGGAGTGTTGTCGTCCATGAAAAGGAACTGAGGACCCATAGCCCTTGTGAAAAGACGGTTGTCAGGAAGAAGAACCTCGTTACAATAGCAGTCCCAGGTGACGAACCTCCTTGGGAGATATGAAGGTCGGTCCGGCTACCAAGCATTATGTCTGCTCGAACGAGAACTCCGCGACCTCCAAAACAGTCCCTTTTGATGATGTTGAAGGGGTTATTGCGTGGTCCCCGCTCTGTCCAGATGTGTATGTGTCTAGAATCGCAACTCAGACTAAATATGCTCTCATCTGTAAAGAGTACTCGCCCCCATTCATTGTGTCTCCAATTCCGCTGTTCTCGGCACCACAGAGAAGACCTCCGATGGGCAGGCGTTAGAGGTACACACCGTACAGGGGGTCGTGCAAACAGACCACCACCGTGCAATCTTCTGGCCACGGTAAAACGCGATATCGGTCGTCCAGTCGCCTGTGTCGTGTGTCTAGCGATTTCTCCTGCTGTCTGCCGCCTGGTTCTTCTGGCCGGTAAGGCAATATACCGGTCATCTGCGGGTGTGGTTCCTCGAGGACGACCACTACTAAATCCCCAAATAGCTGTTCCTGTAGTTTGAAATTGTCTCCAAAGTCGTGAAACGATGCTGTGAGCAATTCCGAACTCTGCAGCCACACTTGTCACACTGCGGCCTTCCTCCAACTTCCCAATGATTCGACCTCCTGTAAAAGCATCCAGATGTCGTCTAACAGATTGATTATTCGCCATTTCTCGCTGAGGCAGGAACTCGGCGTGCAATCTCTTTGCCAGAAATACTGATCTTACACCGACAACATGCTTTATACTACTCAGACACTCCCCCATTACGTCTACCTGCATATCTGCGCATGTGCTACCGTACATCACCTTCCTTAATCTCCTGATTGGTCTTTCTGTCCGCTCTGCCTCTTCGTTGAGCTGATATGCTAATTTTTCGACTTCGTCCTTAATTTTTGCACACCAGTGTAAGTCAATATCTACACCATCAGCGGCTTTTTGCCGAGTGGGACCAAACGTAAACTTTCAATTTTGTGGACAGAAATTTCTGCTTTGTTTCTACTGAAAGAACTGCTTCCTCTGTTTGTCTATATTTTACAATTTTTACTGAAGATGTTTTGAGATTTTATGTATTTTTGCCTTGCTGAGAAATCAGAACTCAAATAACTGAATGCGAAATTTATTTCTAATCAAATTCAATGATATAAGTTTAAATGAAATGCAGCAAAAAGTTCGCATAATTTCCAAAATGCAATTTTGAACCGCAAAAAATGCCTGCTCCGCGCAAGAAAGTCACGAAGTGCCCGCATCAGATTTTTTTAATAACACAAAAGTTTAATAATTGTAATATAAAAGGTAGTTACTGAGCAATCAAAAGAGAGCCCTTCTGTTTACTACTATTTCCCGTTTTTAACAAACTGCATTTCATTGCATAACTGCTGCAAGAAACTATGAGAAATTCGCATTTTTAACTGTTTTATTTCACAGAATTAACACTCTTACTGATTTTGTATTTATTTAGCTATTTTTAGTAGAATTGTATTTAAAATTGTTTAATTTCCCCGTGCAATGCTGTACGAGACGAGTATTAAAAGAAAGCTACGCCGAAAAATTAAAAATACAGGATTCGTGCATTTAACATTTAATAAATAGATATCTCGTAATTGTGTTTGCTATTCAGAAAAATCGAGAAAATACCATACTGTTAAAGCTTATAAAAGCCGGATTTAAACATCTCAGCTCAGTAGCTGTTTTAGACGAAGTGTTGTTGTTTGCATAGTGCTGGTATTGATTGTAGCGAATTCGCGGTGAGATGGAATTAGCTTTCTCTGTTTTGAATTGAGTTCTGTTTGACGTTTTAGTAGTTCAAAATATAACTACTGTCAGATATTGCGATACTGTGCGTATATCTCTGAGGAAATATATCAACATTTTTGTTTTATTTTTTGTGAAAAGAATAAATTTTACTAACTTTTTAAAGACTTGGGCATTCGTTCCATTACGAACCCGTACGCACGCAACACGTTTTGGTGTCAGATGTGGGACTGAATGCCAATCACGAGAGGGTGGAAGAAAAATTAAGACAGCTCGTGTCTGTGTTTGCTGTTATCACTAATTCACGGAATTAGATCAAAATATTCTGATTTTTCCTAAAGAGTACGTAACTTAACTTTATTTAGTTTCTCAAACGAGAATTCGAACAATTATCAACATAAAATCCCTCTCCCGTACGGATAGAAAATTTTTGGTTAAACCAAAACAAATGCTTCAAGAATCGATGACTAACACTGTGAAATTAAACTAAGGATTGCATATAATACCAGTACATAATAAAAGCGTTGGCAGTGAGGTCACCGACACTTTAAAACATAAATACAAAAATGCGCATTCAAACTAAACAAAATTAGTTAAAACAATTGTTAATTAAAACACTCATGACATGAACATAAATAAATTAATATAATGCATCAATCAAATCACTTAATAAATCAAACCTAGAAGTATTCAAATGCATATAAAATATGACAAAATCAAAAGAACAAACACAAAAATAATATGTTTAAGATCATGAACTCAAACAATTTGATGACAAATAAATTTTACAGTTCATTCTCACATCTACAATAGTGCTATCGTTACATTTCTATTCGTTGTAAGCAGTTCTCAACATTTATATTATTATTTTACAGTCCATATGGAGTATACAATTCGCTTTACATTGAGCATTCACATTATTGTTACAATTTGCTGAGTCCAAACAGAAATAAATTAAGGAGTTGTCAATGCAAGCAGGGAAAAACCCTTTTAGTTAGAAGCCATAGTGTGCGATTTGTCCCCTTGCAGCTTTAAACACGGAAAAAAAATATGCAAGCAAGAACTCCGCAATTATAACAGCTCAATGCAATTCCCCTTGTAGTAGAAAATAATAATGCTCAAAAAATCCCAAGCTGACTATTAGCTTAGCAGAATGCGCCCGAAGGAAACTAGACATACGGGGAACGAAGTTTCACCCCCATATTTCTTCGTCTTCAATCCAAACGGAAAACAAACTACTCTTTCAAAGGAGTAAGAATCCTTCGCGTAGTATTCACCCGAGGCAAAAACTATCACCCTGTCTAAATGCTCGTAACTGAAGAGGACAAGATACAATTCAATAATAATTACATAAATTAAAATAATTAACGTGCGCAAACACCTAAAATAGATTCAGGGAAAAAAATGCACCAAGTAATTCAAACAAATCAAAATAAAAGAAATGTCACATAAGTATATTCGAACAGCAAGGAGAATTAATTATATCATGAACTTCCAAAACTGAACCACCAAACAATCACGTCTAAGAATCAACCAAAAAAAAAAAAAGGTCTGATCAGGACCAGGTAAAACAAAAGAGAAAAAGAAAATAGAACGTTACAAAACCGAGACATCCGAGCCAGCTGAAAGTTAACCCCCCCCCCGAAAAAAAAAATTGAAAGGAAAAGAAAACGTGATTATCCAAAAGTTCAATCCGAAAAAATCAAATCTGAACTTAGCATCAAGAATACGCCGAATACAAAAAAAGAAAGCAATTCAATGCATATACAAGACGAAATATCGTTTGGCCAAGCATAAAAAAATCAAAGTTATATTGCTATATGAAAAATTCTACTAAGCTCTTCTGATACTGAGTCGAAATAGTATATAATGTGACAAATTAATGTACCACAAAAAATACAAATACACTACAAATAATTTTTGTACAAATTCAAATGGGCACTGTGATCAGAGATACAGAAATCAAATTTTACTATATAGCATTCCTTAAATTAAATCATAACAAATTCTAGAGTAATTCAATACAAAATAAATCAAGCCAAATATCAACCAACAAGAGTAAAGTGTCGCCAAGCAAAAATATATAAACCTCAAACTAAACACCTGTGTGTGAACAACATAACCCTAGTCCCCTGAGTAAGACAACTAATAACTCCAAGTCAGTAAAATGAAACTGTGAAAAAAAAATCAGGAATTCATAACAAATCAACGAAGTCCACAGAAAAAAACAAAATTCAAACTAGTCAAAAGAATTCAATCAAAGCTGGATTGAAGCACTTTACTAGAACACTAATAAAATCCCCCCCAAAATCAAGAAAGTGTTCAAAAATAATACCCCCAATTTAAACAAAAACTGAGATCTATTCTGCATTAAACTCTTCCGAAAGGTGAATTGTAACCTTATAGTAACAGTAAATCACATTAACTCTTTACAGCGTCCATGTAAGCTGAGAAAAGCACTGTAGTACAAATGACAGACTCAAGTTTTACGCCTCAAGCGAACCTCCAGACATGTTGAAAGAGAACACAGAATCCATTATTCCCTAAAGAAAAGAGCGCTGACTGAAACGCTACAATCCTGAACACCAATACAATGAAAGAGATACAACAATAGCTTCTCTGAAACAAGTTCCAGTTTTCCCGCTGTGTGGTCAAGAACACTATGAAGTGCAAGTATTACAAGAAAACAAACTTTCAAGACATTGCAACCTCACCAACAATTCCAAACTGCAAGCAACAAATGCAAAATTCTCATAAGAAGGAAGTGCTTAAACTAAAAAAAAATACTTCTAAACTCAAATCTAAAAAATCTCTAAAATCAATTCTTATAACTCAAATCTACCAGTTTCCTATAACCACTAAAATTTCCAATTCTTCCACATACAAAAAGCTTCAGAGAACTTACATTTTACGGACCTTGGCAGATTCCACCGGGAAACAAAACAAAAATTTGAAAACAACCTTGATAACAAGAAGGCAATACATAACTTATAGCGGAGTTAACATACTCTACAAAAATCCCAAAATTCTTAAACCAAAGTTCTTCACAAAATCACTACAGAAACGGAACTCGGCATAAGTATGCAATTTCCACTTCCCCACATATATCAAAATTCTAATCTAATACAAACTTAATCCAGAACTAGAATTAATCCCTAAACTCTACAACAAGTCCAACCAAGAAAGAAATTCATCAAACAAAACTACCTGTGAACAACAGAAAAATCCCACTCAATGAGTACAGAACAAAAGTGACTATTCTTCTTAACCCTATTTCAAAATTTTCACAAAATCAAGTCCATGTTGTTACAAAAATTCTCATAAAAATTCACACTTCCCAAACTAAACTCAAATTCCTACAGTTTAAACTTTTCTCCCAAGTGACAACTATTTATAAAACCCAAAACTCAGAAAATTTCAATTACTCATTAAACAAATTGGAACTTCATTCAAGCTAAAATCTTCAAACCATAAAAAAGTTTTAAATTAACCAAACAATCTATCACTGATCTCAGGCAGTAATTCATATTTAACCCATTTTAACTTTAAAACACAATTTTGCAATTCAGAAAAATCTACAGAGCTAACAAATTCTTTTGTACCATTATGCCTGAACACTTTCAAAATTTAGTTTTCAATATTAAGCAAACTACTAGCATATTACACAAAATGCATAAATAATACAATTAGTAAAAAAGCAGAGTAATCAAAAATAATAAAAATATTACGTAAGCTGGATGCGCATGAAAATATTAAACAAGATACACAGAAATATTATTCAATCAAATTTCAATCAATTCAAAAAACAAAATTTTTCTAGCTTTACCTCTTATAGGTTCACATTTAAAAAAATACCCAAGCTAAATAAGTGAAGCATAAGCACACATAAAAAAATTTCAAACTACACATAGGTGTCTCTCGTCTTAGTGTACGACAGTAAAAATTAGAGCCTCTTCCTTCTCAAGCTTTCCATTAAAGTTCTGATTGTACTGAGAAATACACCAAAATTGATACACGAACACATACTAAACTCCTAATCATCATGTACAATTCAAAATAATGCACTGCTCGACATTGAAAATGCAACACCAAGAAGGAGTGGTCAGAAATTTATGCAAATTTTAGAGTAGACGTATGTCACTAAATTATGCGAATGATGTGAAATGCGCAGCTCTCCGAAGCACGTGAAGTGAGATATAAGGAAAGGAACGTGCAGAATGGGCAATATTCGTGTCGTTATTTCTGCCAGACGAATTATCGAAGAAAGTTGGATTTGTCCCGGAGGATAAGTGTAATAGGAGAGAATGCCAGGCCGCCGTCAACGAAGGCACTTCCAGCAGATAGACGATTTTACGAGTGGTAGGGAGATCGGATTGAAAAGGGCGGGTTGGTCCTTACGTCAAATCGCAGCTGATACCCACATGGATGCGAGCACGGTGCATCGGCTATGGAGAACATGGTTGGAACGAGGGAATGTGGGAAAAAGGAGGGATGCAGGTGCAGCCAGAGTGACGTCAGCACGCGTGGATCGACGAATCCGCTGACAAGCTGTGGCGGTCTCGCAAGTCACTTGTACGGCGAGTATGCAGCATGTGCAAGATACCCTGGATGTTTCCGTGTCGACGAGAACCATTTCCCGTCGCTTGGTTGAACGTGGCCTGCACTCACGGCGTCCGTTAAGAAGACTGCCATTGACCCCACAACATAGACGACAACGTTTAGAATCGTGCCGAACTGGAGCGATGTGGATGACAGAATGGCGAAACGTCGTGATCTCAGATGAGTCACGCTTCTGTTTATCCAGTGACAGTCGCCGCATACCTGTGTGACGTCAACGTGGAGACAGATCGAATCCGGCAGTAACTATGGAACGCCCCACCGCGCGACAAGGTGGCATAATGGTTTGGCGCGGTATTGCCTACGATTCCAGGTCACCTCTAGTTCGTATTTAGGGCACTATGACGGCCCAACGATACTTGGATAATGTACTGCGGCCGGTGGCATGCGGCTCAACGCCGTTCTCGCTCTGTATTCTGACTATCATTTTGAAATAAAGATCACTTATTGCTGCTTGCTGGCTCTGTCTTTTTTCCACATTTCATCACTTTCTGACCACTCTTTGGTGTTGCATTTTCAATGTCGAGCAGTGTATATAAAAAAAAGATTTTTCAATGGCACCAATGTGCAGTGCCGCGTCTGCTAATTTCAAAAACACGTCTTGTCTAGAACCCATATCACTGAATTCCTCTATTAAATTCATCACTATTTGAGTTGCAAGGAACATAAAGGTGCACAACATGATAGTTATCCAAAATACCATGATAAACCTTAATTCACATGAAATAAGTACATTTAACATGATCATCAAAACTAGAAAAATTAAACTATATTAAATAGCTATTTTCCCAACATGATCATTCACTGAGCAAAGGTCATGGCACCAATGTTAAATTTACATAAAAACCGCGTGTAAAATTTCAAGGTTTTACTGTTTTCCCATTACATTTAAAACTCTCTACCTGACCTACTGGTGCCGGGCAAAACTACGAAAGATTTTCTTGTGATCGTAAATTAAGGAAAGGATTGCGTTGCGTTTTACTTCTTATTTCCGGGATCGTGCATCAGTGAATAATCAGGCCAAGGAATAGAAATAATAAGCAGAGCATGTAACCAATTAATCTCTTGTTAATGTATTTAACCTTAACTTCTATTACTTTAATCCTTTTGGTAACTGAATATAACAGAAGACATACTGATTTACTATTTAATCATAAAAGCTTTTAACATACTGGAAACAGGTATAGCATACATGTTTTACCTTCCATTTGGATTCAGCAGTAGTTTAACAACAGGATACCACAAAATTCCACCTGAAATTTCACTGTGATATAGATTTAGCTTTCAATTCTTGGTTAATTAATAAGTAACACATAAAAGTACATAAATTAGAAAAAGATCGTTTTTAACACCAGAAAGCAAAATTTCTTACTGACTTAGAACAGTAATTATACTGAAATGGAAATACTGTTCAGTATTTCCATTTCAGTATAATAATTAAAATTTTAACTGCTCATTCCTACTAAACCCTATTACATTTATTCACATTAAGAATAGTTAAGAATTTAAGGGAAACTGCCTAAACTAAACAAATGTATATATATATATAAAATATCTATATAATCCAGTGAGGTTGACGACATTTTAGTCAGGATGAGAACCGCTGCTCAAATGGTCGGAAGAAGGACTGGAACCTATAGTTTTGCTGAAGAAAACCACTCCGCGAGAGTTTGGCGTCTCCGAAAAGAAACATAGACTGGAACACTGGAAAGCAGAGCATTCAGGATATCGGCTTCGATATGGAAATGGCAAGATGCAGTTTTTGATCTGACATGTCGAGGCACTTCGGGAGAAGCACTTGCGTAACGCAGGTATGAAGATTTAGATGGTCAATTGGCCCGGTTAAACTACGGCTATACTTCCTCATTGATGTTGAAGGAGAATACTCCAAAAACGTCTCTACTCAGATATTAGCACATATCAGAACGATGCTTCATGATGACCACTGCGGGCCTCACATACACATTCAGGCGTTACGTTGACCTGCTAGTAGTAGTTCATTTTTCACGGCGCACTGCATTTCCTGTAACCTCCTATCTCAACCACTCTGCATAAAAGTCTTTTCCTCCAACATGCAGGAGAAGCATTTTTCCATAGCAACCAGCGAAACAACTCTTTCTTTCAAATAGCATGCCTTTCATTCGATAATCAGCCAATTAATTTCCAAGCAACCGACCGACAGGGAGCATAAAATGCTCTCCGCCTTAACAACTGCAAGAAGAAAAACTACTTCATCTCCAGGCAACTCAGCATCAACCGTCTTATACTCAAAAAATTCTCTTATCCCGCACAAAAGACACAAGCTACCACAAAACTAGATTTTCGCCTCCTCATTAGAGACCAAATTTCCGCTTTTTCCACCCAAATCACAAAACAGTCTGCCTGCGCACGCGGAACTATTTAAACACCCGGAGCCAAACCGGAAGCTTAAATCGCTAAAGCAATGACCTTTTCCCGTAGGTGAAACGTTAACCCCTCTAAATTCATCACGTATCCAATCTCTTCAAAGCAACTAGAACAATGCAATTTTCTTTCTAGAATGTTCTACGGAAGTGCGTCATTCTCTGAAAGATGACAGAGCGAAATTTACCCCTCTCCTGAATTCTTTCACAAGGAAACGAAGCTTTCTTGGTAAAAATAAAATAAAGTTTCTTGGTAAAAATAAAAAAAAGCATTGGCTTTTTCCGAAATATAAAAATATTAATACATAATTACACTAGTTCACGGAATTAAATAAAAATATTCTGATTTTTCCTAAAGTGTGCGTAATTTAACTTTATTTAGTTTCTCAAACGAGAATTCGAACAATTATCAACATAACACTGCATTCCAAGAAAGGTTGGAAGTGGTCGTCAACTCAGTAACAGAAGAGATGAAAGCTGGCTAATATTCCGTTAAAGAGGAGATAAAAGCGGTTCAAGAAAAGCTGGAAGCCGATCAAGAAAATATTTAAGCAGGTGAAGAAGAAATGAAAAAAGAAATTACCTGCATAATAGAAAACAAATTTGACGCTATGGAAGGCAGAATAGATGTTGTTGAAAATAAAAATGAACAGATTAAAGAAAATGGTTCTTCTTTTAAAGAACAAATAGAGAGTTTCGGCCGTGGAACAGCAAATCGGTTGAAGTTTCTCCTCTGTCAATGAACGAATAGAGTTTCTTTTGTAGGAAGAGTTTCTGCAGTCCAACAACAAATCGGACAACAGATTCAAGACAGGGTTTCTGCAGTTGCAAAAGAAGTTGATTCTTTAAGAAATTCGTGGCGACGGAAGGGAGCAATTCTGATGGTTTAAAATTTTACCCATGCCTGCTCATCCCTCACTAAAGCTATCCACGTATGATGGGAAGACCTCTTGGCAAGTATATAAGACTCAATTTTCTATAGTAGATGCGAATGGATGGGATTCCCAAGCTAAGGCCTCACCGCTTCTTTGAGAGCATACGAGGTGATTTTCTTCAAACTCTTCCTGAAAACCAAAGGCTAGATTTCGAAGCTTTCTCCTGCGCACTGGAGCTGCGCTTCGTGGAGAAATGTTCGAAAGACTACAGTAGGCTTCAATTAAAATCCCTATTACAGAAACCCACCGAAATACTCCAGAGTTTCGCTACGGATGTTGAAAAGCTGTCATATCTCATCTTTTTGGAATGCCAGACAGAAACAAGAGAAACCTTGTCCTTGCAGTACTTCATCGACGGCATTCGGGATCCTGAAATACAGATAGCTCTACGAATGGCGGACGTCAAGGATTTAAAAAGCGCTGTAGTGTACGCCATGAAATTCGAGGCAGCCCAACAAGCAACTCGTAGAGACCGCCACCCAATCAGGGCTGCACAAGTCCAGGAGACAGGAGTCCAGGAGAGGGGATAAAGCCGCTGTTCGTCTAGATGATTTAATCAGAAACTCAATGCCCTGAAACGGAATATTAAGGACAAGAAACCAGCCCTAAAGTGCTGGAACTGCGGTACTGAGGGCCACATACGAAGAAAATGCGGAACAGCCCAAACGGTTTGAAGTGATGCATAATTTTGCACGAGAGCGTGTCGACTTGGCGACGGAGAAGATATAAACCCGATACGACACCAGAGCTACAGGACATCGATTCAACGAAGGAGACTAGGTGTGGTTGTGGAATCCGACTCGACGGAATAAACTATGTCTGAAACTACAGTCACCTTGGGATGGTCCGTACACAGTCCTTAACAAGCTGAACTAAGCCGTGGTTCGGATCCGTAAGTCATCGAACTCTAAACCTAAAGTCGTTCATTACGACAAGTTACCTCTTTACTATGGCCATAGTACGTAATGTATATAATTGTAAATAGTATAAGACAATGGTCCTTTTTGTTTCCAAATTTAGCATTTGATTTGACTTGTATTTGGTAACTGATTTGTATTTACTATTTAATTTGTATTTAATATTTGATTCGTTATTAGTTACTTATTGCAGTTACTGCTAATGTTGTTTGTTGTTTATAATGTAATGTTATAATTGCATTTTTCTCTTACTTGTAACTTTAGCTTCCTGCCCAGGGATTGCCCTGCCCGGAACGTGCAGTCTTTGCGAAGGGGGCAATGTTACGGATTTTGTATTTATTTAGCTATTTTAGTAGAATTGTAATTATAATTGTTTCATTTCCCCGTGCAGTGCTGCGAGCGACCAGTTTTAAGAGAAAGCTACGCCGAAAAAGTAAAAATACGGGAGCTTGAGGAGATGTGCATTTAACGTTAAATAAAAGATATTTTGTAATTGTAAAAAGATATTTCCTTATTGTAAAAAGATATTTCATAATTTAGTAAATGGAGAAAACAACAGGCTGTTCTCGTGCATGATTAAAAAGCTTATAAAAGCCGGATTAAAACACCTCTGCTCAGTAGTTGTTTTAAGAGAACTGCTGCTGTTTACTTAGTGCTGTTATTGATTGTAGCGAATTCGCTGTGAAGTCGAATTAGCTTTCTCTGTTTTGAATTGAGTTCTGTTTGACGTTTTAGTAGTTCAAAATGTAACTACTGTCAGATATTGTAATAACGTACGAATACCTCTGGGGAAACATTTCAGCATTTTTAGTCCAAAGGGATGAAGTCCCGAAGGACTATTATTTTCGTTTGGGCGTTTTGCATCGTTTCACAAAAATGTCCGATTCACTTTTCAATTTAGTGCTTATGTTTCTTTGTTGGTAACTGAAGTTGCATTGGGTTGGCTATTAGAATTTTTGGAATTGTACTGTGTTGGTTATTAGGTCTGTACTGGATGGATCAATGGAATTGTATTGGGTTGACTATTGGAATTATATTGGGTTGTTTTTTGTGTTCGTATTGGGTTTAGTTTAATGTTTGTTTCGTTCGGCAAGTTATTATATTATTAAGCAAGATCCCTTTGGACGTAATCTAAAATCTGAATGCTTTCAGATTTTTTTATTGTTTTTTGTTTTATTTCTTGTGAGAAGAATAAATTTTATTAACTTTTTAACGACTTTTGCATTTAATCCTTTACAAAACCGTACGCACGCAACAATACGTTTGATTTCAAAGTTTGTGTCACTGATTAATTTCCTTTTCAAACAAGAACATTTTATCAGACACAGACAAATAATCATCTATAGATCATATACAGACATATCGGTTGCAACCGGCTCTCCTACAATGCGACCGGAGAAGCCACGAGATAAACTGTAATATAACTACAGAGACACTCTAAGAACAATTCTTAGTCTCAAATTAAAGAAAAAGCTATGTCCATGGTTGTTCATTGGAGATTGCTTTGATATACTTACTTTCGATCCTGACGGTACACTGGAGTAGTTGTGAAGAAGTATTTAATGTTATGTACCTTTATGTCATTGACTTGAGAGAGCTGGGAGGCATCCAGTATAGAGAATGCTTGCCGCGTATAGAGAAATTTGGAGTTGGAGTTGGCAGATGAGAGACTTTTGTGTAAAGTCGTGAAAATACTCGCATTTGTGATGGTGCGTTTTGATTTAGGCCTTGCTGTTGAGAGAGGGAGTTTTTCTAAGCTTTTGAAACCGGCACAAATTAACGTGAATAAATGTGATCCTATTTAGAAGATACGGTTTTTGGATCTATTCTGCACGGTAGAATTTTAGCAGAGATTGAAAAAAGGTCTTGTTGTGGATTGATAGATAAAGAAAACAACTTAGATAAGTCTCTCAGAACATTTTGTGAAATATAAAATATTAAAACTGATAAACCCTATAACAAAGAAACTTTAATTTATGAGAAACATTTTGCAGAGATTTATTTTTGACATAAAACCGATACGTACGCTGGTAAGCAAGTTTCTAGCCACTTTAGACGGATCCAAACAAATTGCAAAAAGTAAATTAAATTCTTTATGGAAACGCCTAGTGAAGAATCCCGAGTATTTAAAATTATAATCATACTTTTAAAAGAATATCAAGAGTTAGCCACATGCCTGAGATTAGAGACGGGAAACCGGAATAATATTACATTCTTTATATTGGAGTACATAGAGGAAAAGACAAAAGTAAGTAGACTCCATCTATATGTTCTTAATTCTATTCGTGAAATAATAATTCATTATCCGTTACAGTAATATTCAGAAATATATTCTTGCTTCGAATTTTGCTTCTACTGAAGCCATACAAAAGATGTACCGGTCATCTGATCTATCCACCCATGATGTTATCTGATCTATCCACCCAGATCAGATGACGTTGCAGAGAATTCCGTGGAAAGAAGGCAACTAAAACTTTCGGGCTAACCATCGTTACTTATGATAATATGAGTGAGCCATTCTTTAACCATGCGGTCACTTGTGCAGCTGTTTAAGGACGAAAAAGATAAATTTTTTTAAACAACACCTGTACAGAGAGAAAACATATTCATGGACTGTAACGTATCCGGAGCTGAATCCGTTAGCTCTAAATTAGAACTCCGAAATGAGTTAAAAAGCATTTTGAAGAGTGGAAGTATGGTGCTCCATAAGTATTATAGTAATGCTAAGGAAGTATGAGAAAGGAAGTGCAAAATGTACTGCTTTATTGAATCAGAAGAATCTAAAGCATTAGGTATTTTATGGAAATCTAAAATAGATTGTTTGAGCTACATCGTTAAAACCGATAACAACATGAATGTCACTAAATGGCAAGTTTTATCCTTCATACTTCGCACATTTGTTTCCCTGAAATTGGTGGTCCTAGTTATAATAACAATCATGCAGAAATTGTGATTAAATGCTATTAAATATTCATACTTTAATTATGGTTATTAAAATTGGACTGGAATGACGTTCTGTCCGAAGAGGTTTCAACTTCGGTTTAGTAGACTATCGCAAAACACAATCTGCGTAAGAGGATGCGTAACTTTCGTGGATGATGTTTTAAGGGAAACTGGCTCTTATACCCCTTATAGATAGAATGAATCTCATGAAAATGCCCATGCGTCTTAAATTCAATCAGTGTCCTGCGATTTTACCGCTCGGCCAGTGGCGGGTTTCTGCCAGAAAAGAATGTTAAAGAGTGGAAGGATATTTCAGCTAACTTACTGTCAATTAACAATACTGAAGTAACTAGATGTAATTTATTATCAGATACATTCAAGGCATTTCCAGATAAAATCAAGGCATTTTCAAGCATGGCAATTTCATTACATGGCATTTTCAAGGCACTTAAACACCCAAGTAAATGTCGTTAAAATTTTGCCTGGGTGATTTCTTTCAGACATCCAGACGCTATTCATTTGAATGGAAGAATATCTATCAATAGTTTATCTAATAAAGGAGTCTCATTTGTATTCACCATTAAGTCGCTGTTTGATTCCACGCCCCTCGTAATTAATTATTTTACATATATTCGTTACCCTGCTTTGCCAACACGCCGTCACATTGTAGTTGCCATGGATTTCCAAACGGTAGATGATCTGAGACTACTCTTTTAATGTGTACTTATACGAGAATTATGTAATAATTGAATTGTATTAAGTGGTTTATTAAAGTTACATAAAAGAACTTCAGCAGTTATTGAATTGGCGTTATTTAAATTAGTAGCCAGTAAACAGCGCTTTTGTCTGAAAGTTTTCATTTCAATTCGATTTTAAATTTAGAGGCTTCGATAAAGGTTTTACATCTCGCAAAAGATTACGAAGCATTTTAATTCAAGAACTTCAAGTAATTTATTTTTCCCTAAAGAATATTCTTGTCTTTGCCAAAGTTCGCGAAACAAAATCATCATACATAAGAGAAGCAATTAAACCATTATTGAGTAAAATAAAGAGAAAGCAACTTCGATTTGCAATAAACTTTTCAGCGAGGGCATACTTTACATTTTTGGGTTTTTGTATAGATTCCATTTTCAAAAAAACACTCGTGCGTAGTCAACAGCCTATTGAATTCAGTGATCTTTCTTTTTCACACAATTTATCGAATCGTGAAAAGTTGAGAACTGTCTCTATCGCTAGGGATTTGATGCATTGAATATTGGGCTATGCAAATAAGATCTGGGAATTAAAGATAAAGAAAGAATTTGAAAGAAACTGAAAAACAAATCTTACTGAAGAAATTGAAAAAAATAAGAATATTATATTAAATGCAGTGAGCAGAAAGAAAAGAAATTTTTCATCCAGCAGATATTAAAGGAAAGTTTTAAAATCAATTTTCTTGTCAAACGATGAAATCAGGGTGTTTCAAGAAATCGCAAGATAAATATACCATCAATTATTTGCTTAAATTTTTTATTTGTTTATTTTATTCATGTCTGTACTAATTTTAGACATGAATTTACTAAGGCAATCTTTCAGGTCAAGATAAATTTGTCGATAGTCTGCGACTATTTTCGTACGTTTTAGTAAGAATAGACAACATGTACTTTGTTTATACGTATCCGTTTCAAAAATGGTTCTCTATTTTTAGAAATATATATTATATAAGGAATAAACGGAAGTATAGTGAAAAGGAATCTTAGAAAATGTAAAAATACATGTGTTCTAGATATTGTGATACGGATTACCTAACCCGAGATATTTAGGAATGCACTTATATAGTTCTAAAGCATCGTGGTACAAATTATTGTGGTGGAAAATGAAGCGATTCATAAACATTGAAGTTTAAATACATCGTCGTAAAAAGTAAAGTACCTACAAATCATCGAATGACGATAACATCGCACATATGCGTTTTTCAAGTTTTAAAAGCAGTAAGTACATTTTCGAATAATGATCCGAAAATACACACACACACACCAAAAAAAAAGTAGCAAAAATAATAAAAAAAAAGTAAAAATAACCCTCTTTCCTCAAGGAGGAAAGAAGGTTATTTTTACTTTTTTTTTAACTTCTATATTTCATAGTGCTACGTTTTTCTTTACGTACGGGTTCGTGGATTTGGAGTTATTAACGACAACATTTGATGATGAACGAAAACACAATTTATTAGCCAATATTCTCAGGACAGTTGTAAAATTACGTTTACAGTCGTCGAAGAACTACTATAAACAAGCTGAAACAATCGGTCGTTCTCGGAACTCACGTACTCTCGAGACAACAACGCTACAACTCGCGATACAACTCGCTCGAGTCGTTACAACTGGCGATATACTCGACGAGACACTATAATACAGCTCCCGACTCGGTTCGGTCGTTCTCGGAGCTCAGCACACTCTAAGATAAAAACTCGACGATGCACTAACTCTCGATACACTAAGAGACTCGATGCACTCAAAAACCAACTCTTCACTAGACTACGAGACACTCGCTCACTGACTAACTGTCAACTGATTCTCCACATACTAGGATGGTCTGTATAGCTTTTGGCATGCGTTCGAGAACATTCTGGGCCAAACCTGTAAGAATTCGTTCCAAAAGTTCCTCATTCCGTCTATGGCATATCGGTAATTGTGTAGCCAAATGAGCGATTTCTCGCCAAATATGGCAACCATGCCCTCCCTTGCCATTTTCTATCAACCCTAAATCTGCTTTGCGGGGAAACCATTTTTCGAAGCCGGGCATTTCGTAATAATGCCGTTGAATGAATTAATAAATTTCTGCTGAAAAAGTAAGATGGAAACTTAAGCATTTAAAAATTGAAAACGAGTAGAAAAGTAATGCAACTTTATAGCACTTAACAGAATTTTGTGTTTGCATGGTTAATTAACAAAGGTTATTGATAAATTAAGCTTTTTTTATAAAATTTTACAGATAATTTTTCATGAAAAATACAGTCTAAAACCGTTTAGATAAAGGAAGATAATGAACTGCATGAGGTTAACTCTATACAAATTGTTCAGTTATATATCAAATTATTTTCGTTCACGTTTGTTAATCTATTACTGTTTTAGTGAAAACTAAATGTTGTTTTGTTACCGTTTATCCGTACGTGCCGTTAACAATTTTACCCTCTTTCCTTATTGAGCTCTATAATCATTATGCGAAAATGCACTTACAATTTTTAAAACCTGAAAAGCGCATGTGCGCGATGTTATTGTCTTGCGATGATTTGTATGTACTTTATTTTTGACCACGATATTTTGTACCGCGATGTTTTAGAACTGCGATGTTTCCTCTTTGCTTTCTTTTCTCCCAAGATGTTTTGTATCACGACGTTTTCGCCTTGTACTCTTTTCTCCGCGATGTTTTTGCCATGGTGTTTTCGACTGTAGGTGACAATAGCCGCATAAAAGAATATACGTATATTCATTTTTATTATATTAAGGATATATTTCATTATATTAAGGATTTATACTTAGTGAAAATTAGTCAGTCATTTTGGAGCATAATATGCTCAGAGTTTAGAGTCTAAAAGTTAGATTGTTTCAGCTTTCTGTTTACATTAATTAAACCACATTTCTCATTGAAAACATTTTTTGGTTCTTTGCAAACGTCATCATGTCGCGTCCTGAATTTATAACCCAAGTTAAGACAGTAAAAATTTGCTTGAGTAATAGAAAGAGTTAGTTTTTATGAGGTTAACATTTTAAAAAATTTGTACATAACTAAAATGAAATAAAGAATTTAATTAGATAAGAACAGAATTATATGCCTGATAATTAAAGAAACTTAAAACGTTACATCAAAGGAAGAGTTTTAACTGTGTTATAGATACAGAATACGAACATTTAATTTAGCATTAATTGAATTCCTTCTCTTTACCTAAGTAGGTTAAAAAGGTGTTATTCGCCCGAAATGTAACAAATACCTTTACCACTAAATAAACTATACAATTATCTCTAGACATACTAATTCCTTTTGTGCTTTTTGAAACAATTCAAACTCAGTTGAAATAATATTTAGTCGAATGAATCATTCAGTACCACTTCGTCAAGTACACCATCAAAATTAAAATTTTAAATTATTCCCTTTAAAAGGCTGAACCTGATAAATTATCGTTTAAGTTGAATATAATTAAACGTATTTTGACTGAAGGCGTGCGAATCATTCTTTACAACATTTAATAACAAGAGTCTTGCAAGAAGTTCGCTTTGTTTGCCTTAATCCTTGATACTAGTTCTTGCATTTCCAAATATGAAATATCTTAAAATTTCATGGCATGTGATTCGATACTAAATTATAAGGTTTCCTGATACCAGAAATTGTTTTATACTCTCCTCATAGAAGAGAAATTCTAATTTGTAAATTATTCATTAGTCTGTGGAAGTTAACGCAGAAGGTATCATACTTATGCATGCTAAATTTTCGGAACATTAATCACCAAAATAAGCAAATTTAAATTTGGATTTTCTCCTTAAATATGAGAACAAAGTGCCGGAATTCGGTTAACAGTAATAGATATTGAAAAAAAAAACTCTGAAGTCATTCAATCCTTCCTGGAATATCTTCGGGAAAGTTTTGCGAAAGAGAATGGAATGCTTTTCATTCAACTTATTGGGAATATCACAACTAACGGATGAGCTGAACCTTTCTACGCAGTCCAGTAGTAAATTGGTTAACATTAAAAGTGGTATTTTGATAGGTATTTGCATCGCAGCAAACAGGTTAACTGCGTAGTTATTTTTGTGATTTTCCCCATAATTAAGGGAATTACGAGCTGATTTCTTTTCGAAAATCTAACATAAAGACATCCTTTCTCATGTTGTTTGCATTCAAATAACTTCAAGTAACCATACAAAAGCTGCTATAAAATGTCTTGTATTTGCAAGAGAATGTTAACAGTTCTGAAACGGTTTGATAAAATTTACTATCTTACTTTGAGAATCTCTGCATCTGGAAGAATACCTGTATCTGTCGTTTTCAAACGCGTTGCATAATTCTCTTGGTAATTAAAGTTTTATACTTAGAAATGGAATTTAATCTGAGTATGAATCCATCTGAAAGATTCCACACATTCTTTACAGAATAAAATACGAAGCAGAACCATTTCAATGAAAAATTGATCAGAAAGCGGAAGTCTGCATCAGTACATACATATATAGCATGCCACTATTTTTCTCGAACTTCTTCAGTAGCACTAAATAAAGGATGTTTCAGAATGTAAATTCAGGGCTAAATATCGTTTTAATAGTTTGCAGGTGATACATGATTGAAATTAAAAAAGATCTGATGTATATTAAATTATACGCATTTTTCCTTGAATTTCAGTTACACACATTAGATTGAATTAAATCTACTTCATCGATAATGCATAAAACACAAGAGAATAAATGCAGTCTTTAAAATTCATTATATTTGTTTACCATAACCACACTGGCGCTAGGTTCACTTAACAGCATTACATTTCATTCATTTTGTAACTCAGAATGCATAAAAATTATATCATCTGAAGAATTATCTAATGGTTACCACATGATGTATTCAAATACTATAATAAATTTAAAACGATGCATGAAAGAAACTAAACAAACAACAACAAAAAGAAACAATTTTTCACAGATGGTTCAGGATTTCTTATTCAGTTAAATCAGTTCTCGCTTTGCAACAAGGCAAAAATACATAAAAACTCAAAATATCTATATTCAAAATTATGAAGTAAATCTTAAAGACTTAATTGTATTTCCTCGAATAAATTCCAGAATGGGTTAAGCAGGATTTAATTTGCAATAATAAAAGAAGGCGTTATCTCTGTTGTTGCGAAGCTTAGTTTCTCTAGATTGGTAACAAATCCACTATTCTACTAAGTTTGAAATGTAAACAAATATCGCTGATTTCGTAACCATAATTCGGCTTAGCTGCACTTGAACAACTTTTAAATTGTTATAAATTCTACAAACACTTCATGCATATTTACGAAAGGCATAGAAACCTTAATCGGTAGATAAGAACAACATAATTCAATCATTTTTAAAGCAAAAAATGCACAATTTACGAACATATAACATTGAAACACTGAGCTCACTGAGACGAGTAAAAGAGTGAATATATGTATTTATATACTTTTGATGCGGCCGAGTACGACCAAAAAGGGGGGTGCACAACTACATGTTATAGCAGTCCTATATACAAAATTTCAACGCTCTGAGGCTACTCAGTTTTGAATTATGTGAGATACGTAAAAATATACGGACGTACGTACGTACCTAGAGACACCATGAAGAAATTTCTTCTGAATCTATTTTACATCAGTTTTGTACTTCGTTTTGGGAAACAGAGTCTTTTCATTTTGTCCTTAGGTACATATGTCAGGCAAAAACAACGCTAAGTTGCATTGAATAGCGGTTAAAATGGATATTTTCGTTGAAATATGGTTCTCGGAATTTTTCGTGATTACAATACAATACTTCCTTCCTTTACTTCGTACAAAGAAGTAAAAATGAACCACGCCTAGCTAGTATTAATTTCCTAGCCAGTTTTTTTATATTGTAATTTAGGAAAAGTATATAGAAATGTATTATTATTTGCTTGAAAGAAAGCTCTAATTTCTTTTCTTACTCTACTAAAAATCTAGCAGACACTTGCCTCAGAAAAGGACTAAATATTACATTATACATTCACACAAACAATGTAGCAGAATGGGATTTCACAGGTCCTCCCACATTTATTTTCATAAAGACAATTTATACTTCAGCTCTTGTATAACACATAATATTGAGTTACGGAAATTGAATGTAATAATAATGTTACAGCGAGCATATTACTTGTATCTAAAATGAAAGAAAGAGTATCTTCAGTATTTCCTTAAATATGCCATTTAAGCGCGGCAATATTCCAAACTTAACATTATTTTTTCTCTCGTCTGCTTTAGACTGTAACACATTGTTTAAAAGATCGTAGAAAATTTAATTTTTTTATCAATTCTAATTTAGGAGGTGGCGAAACATTTGCTTTGTAATCCATGAAAATTTCAAAACTTTATGTCCGATACATTTTTAAATGTTGAAATTTGAATAATTCATAAATGTCAAATAGTCTAAAAATCGAGCGATTTTTAAAAATTTGAATAAATTTACGATTTTCATACAGGTTTCATTGAACAGAATTTTTTCGATGATGTAAAAATCGCATGCGGTGATGATTCTGACTGCTCATTCGATGACACAAACAGTAAAATTCTAATATGCTATGTTCGTTCATTAAACGAAGATATGGAGAAAAAGCGTTTAATCATTAAATAAAAAATATCTAACTCGAGTCATTAAAAACTCGATTCATCACATTGCATTGTCATGGACAAACCGTATGTGCACAAAATATGAACTCAGTGCCTTATCAGGAAGTAATTTAAAAGTCGATGACAAAATTCCACTTGTCATAAAGCACCATGGGTGAGCTAAATTAAAAAGCATGTAATTACAGATGTTTTTCAACAGAGAGGCTGGCCAGCAAGAATGCAGGCTTTGTATCTTTCATGCAGGAATCGGAGGACATTGGCGAAAATACCAGTTATACCTCGAATAGCAACCCTAGCAACATGGTTTTTCGTTCTAAATACTAGGACAACTTAAATGATCCATTCATTTGGAAATTCTGCATCCAAAGCATTCCACTCATTCGAACTTAAAGTTAATTTTCCGCTATGTTAAAATTAATTATACATTTTAATATTTGTTGTAAAAGGTATTGACAAAGAGTCTTGTAAATTTACGGTGTATATTCTCTTTCAATCCGCCTGATAAAAGACATGAAACAATCATGATTGATACCAAACTAAATATTTCTGAGAAACACTATTGGTATGATTATGTATGCATGGCATGCGGGATGCTGATAACTCCATTTGAGAGTCCTGGTAATCAAAAATTTCTAACGGTCGTTAGTCGATGAGTTAAATAAATGCAGGAAACTCCAGCTGTAGTGCAATCTCATGGAAAACCCAATGCAAGATCCACACGGAGCTGATAATCTGCAGGTATGAAGAATTACAAGCTTTGTGCATGAAGAAGGTGTAATTGTCCGCTTTGTAGTATGCACCACGTATTTTATGGAGCATATCTCCGACATGGGTTATTTCTCTACGGCTATATTCTAGACATCTCTAATCCTATGCAGAATTTCTAACATTTCGTGTCCTTTCAATGTTTGGAGGCGCTGTATTTTAGCTTAATATTTCTAGAAATAAATTTCTGCTAGCTCTGTTTAACCTTTCATTTTCAGCTAAGGCATATTGGCAGCCAACTTTAGATTTTTATCTCTTCCCTATATATTTTTATCTCTTCGCTTTGTTCTGGATTTTTATCTATAACCAACAGCAATTTTTTGATTTTTAGCTCTTCTTCTGAAACTTTATACTTTCGTTTCTTGATGCGATGAGTTCGGCAACTTTCCAGATTTTCAAATTGCGATCAAAATGGTGTGTTTTCAAAATCCTCAATATCACTGTATTGCCCAATCTTGTATTTTGGACAATTTTAACTGCATAACTACAGAATAATAGCAGAAACGTTTTTCACTAGAACGTATTTACGAACGATAATATTCATACCAAATTGTTTCCGAAAATTAAGAATTCAAGGATGGAAGACGCTCCTTGCTAAGTGTTTATATTTCAAACTCCTGAAACAGGATTTAGAACTGCTACTTGCGAGATGGTATCAACATACTTTTCTCAAATTTACAGATAGTTAATTCAAAGAGAGCATTACGTTTTAATTACTATCTGAGATACACAGTACCTGAATAAATAGTAAAGCTAAGAGACTTTTGTTTTAAAGAATATCTTGAATGCGCTACATTCGTATGTATTTTAGAAAAAATGCTTACGAAAACTGAATTAAAAAAATCGATTTTATGATATATCTTTAAATATTATATCCTGCATTTTCACGTCTGAAATCATTAAACCGTAAAAATACATTAGTCATTTTACTCCAGCGATGCAACGAGTTTCGCTTAATAATTTAAGACCTTATTTTATCAATATGGCTATTTATCATCACCATCCTTTGCCCTTTAATGTTTAATATGCAAGTCTTGTATCGTTTTAATTTATTTGCCAAAGATTCATAACTTCCAACGGAGCGGAATTTTACTGTAAAGATGAAATATCACATGCGCATATCTCAGATGGCGACTCGCTTAAAATGCATCTTCCTAAAGATATTTGCTCATGGATGTAAAGATCAGCTACAGCGAAAACTTTATAACGGTATTTTTTCATCTAAATAGAGACTAATAAATTGAATTATTTAAAAAACCTTTCCTTATTTAAACTTTTCCTCCTTCGAACCTTATTTGAACTTTGAAACATAACAAAATGTTGAAAGCATTTCTCCTAGAAATTTACTTATGATTTCTTTTGATGTAAAATCATTATTCATCTCTGTTCCAATGGAGGGTGCATTAAGATGTCTAGAAACCAGACTTCGTGAATTTTATTTCTTCTGCATCGAAACTGATGACGCAATTTCTCTCACTCAACTTTGTTTCAAAGAAATGCATTTTGTTTTCAGAAATAGGTATTACAAGCAAACTGAAGGAATAACCATGGAAAGCCCTCTTAGTTCCATCCTCCCTGACTGATATCTACATGCATTATTATGAATCAAAATTATTTGAAACTTTAATCTTCCTGGTATGTTCCGGTACGTAGACGATACTTTTACCCAGTTTAACGGTAATGAAGGTGGTTTAAATAAATTTCTTTCAATAATAAATTCCATTGATTCTGCTATTCAATTCACTTTTGATTTTGAGACATGCACTTCTCTTCCATTCCTCGACATTTCGGTCACACGTAACACATTCAACTTCAGTACTACGGTTTGCTGTAAACCTTCATCGGCTTGCCTTCCGCCACACTTCAAATCATGTCATTCGGGGATTAAACAAAAGTTAGTTTTCATTTTATTCCTTTGTTTCTCGATCACATAGGTTTGCTCCTCTAAATTTTTCTTTATCAAGAAACAAAATTATTTAAAAACAGTAGCCAATGACAGGGGCTTTTCACTCAACATTATTAACTAAGCAGTAAAAAAATTCTCATCTGAACACTCCGAAAGGCACACTCTTGTTTTAGGAGATTATAAGAATTCTGTTTTCATTCGTTTCTCTCCATCAATTAGCTATAAAATTGCATTATTTTACAGAAATTTTACTTTCGGGTCTTTTATTCTCCTATCAATAAAATTCTGAGTTCCATACTTAAAGACCCCCATTCCTGATATGAATTCCTGGGCATTTACAGGATTCCTTGCCAGTGTGGTTTAATTTACATTCATCAAACTGAAAGAGCTTTAAAATTTCGCGTTACGGAACATGAAGCATATGTTAGGAAAAAGGAAATATAGAAGTTCTCTGTTGCCCAGCATTGTTGGTCCGAAAATCACACTTTCAAATTTTCTGCAACCAAAATAATCACAAAGATCTTCCACTGTTGAACTAGATTTTCCGGAGGCATTTCATATTCAAACAAATCTTTCTGTTCCAGTTAATGACCCTAATTCCAATCCATCTTTACCTTGAGCCTTTAAGAAAATAATGTTTGAGTTTTATTGTTTCATCAATAGATGGCGCCAGTAACTTAAATCCTGTCTTATTACTATATCTTATCTCGTTCATTTGCACTTTGGCAGCTGAGGCTATTGGTTCGGTAAAATCACTGAAGCTAGTCCTGTCAGAATTTGAAAATGCAACGCTGAATTTGTTTATTTGACTTCTAAATTAATACTTTGAATCTTCCTTATATTCAAATCAGGAGACCTTTCGTTATTTGAACGCCCAGCATAAAAAACATCGGCTCATTCAACGTGGCCACACTTGTTGACTAAAAGATATGGAGGAGTTTTCTAAAAATAGGTATTTTGAAATGAAATACAATTTGTTTCACTAAATAATTTTAAATCTCACAATAGCCTTCACAGTAATAATGGGTAATTTACTTACTAGATATAAGCGACTGTTTTGAACCATTATACCTGCAGTCACATTTTTTAGACTTACCTTTCCCGTTTTCGCATCTAAAAAATTTGAGACTTTCATTTATTCGACTTCGAAACTTGTGCTGAAAAAAAAAAGTAGATTCGAAAATGTATTTATTCTAACGCAGCTGCTTGTAATGCAGTAGTGGCACCATACACCGAAACAGCCTGAAAGCGCCAGAATCAGCCGATTGTTATCTAGCCGGTACCGATCACGTTCGGCTGGACTTAGACCAAAAATCATAATCTTAATCCAGGCGCTTAGTATGAGCCACTTTTCGTTTTCCGCAAGGAAACAAAACCTTGAGTAGTATTTCATTCCTCTTCACCAGGCCATTGTAGAACGTGGTCTGTAAGAATTAATTCCATTGAAATAAGACACATATGAGAGACATATATTTCTGAGTCTATAAGACACATATATGTCTTTGAGTTAAAAGACAGTTTGCAAGCCTAGGTACATTCAGTAATGCCTTTATAAACTTTATTGAATTTGACGGCATCATTATGAAAAATGCATAACTACGTGCATAATACTTTTGGAAGACGATTTTCACACATGATTTCATAGTATACTGCTGCGGAAGGCATTTTAGAATACCATGTAGAAAAGACGAATGAAGAAGTAAACTAAGCATACTTATTTTTGAAAAAATGGAAAATTCTTTACGTGTTGTAATCTATCTCTTTCAGCTACTCCTCAGTTCCAGGAGTTTTATTTTTTTTAAAGCATTCAAGAGCCTCCAAAGTTACTTGCATTTAATGCATCTAATTATAAAATAAGCTTATATGTTTCTGAAAATTGCCATAATTCCGGAAACTTTGAAGAAATTTCACTGAATTCAAGTAAATTTACAGCTATTATTATTCTTCAAATTACAACATAGAATGTTTAATAAAATTCTAAAATGTATAATTCATACCGATATGGAAATTCATTTTTTAAAAATTTTTTACCGTTCATTGTCTTTAAAATCTGCTGCGATTACGTTTTATCACAATTTAGCTCATATTTTGAATACCGAAATTAATTATTTTCGAAAAGTCGCCTTTTACTAAATCTAATAATCAATCCATATCGGATTACATATAGTTTAATTTAAACCAAAATACTGACATCAATAAGTAAGCAGTTAATTGAAAATCTAGATATGCCACGGTAATGATACTGCCGAGTAATCTTAAACCACAACAGAAAGTTCCTATTATATCTGGCAGCTGTTTTACACTTCCTTTTCATGCTATATATGACTATTTATATCACATTAAATTTCATATTTGGAGAGCCAAGTATCAGGAAATGAAGAGATGGATCACTAGGAAACAACTAAATTTCCTTTGAAAAAAGAAAAGAAAAAAAACAAAGAAAAGAGGGAAATATCTTTTTTTTAAATAAAACAGAAACAAAACTGTAATTTATGTTTATAAAGAAGTATGTTTAAACTTTGAAGTAACATTTTTACAATTTTTTATCGGTATTTAGCTCGGATACATTTGAAACCAAACTCTTTATTTTTTCATATTGAAATTTAAATTAAAGAAACAAGAACATAAAAATTGCTGTTGACAATTATTTTACTGCTTTCCATGTTGTTTACTCTGGCACAGTCAGAATCGGTGTTAAACGGAATCGACCCAACATATGCCCCAAATAGCAGTGACATTCTGCATTTCCAAGCGAATTTATGAAACTGATGAAAGAAAAGGTTCTTCCACTGATATTCTTAAATATTCAATGTTATATATTTAATGCGTATTAAAATGCTTATTCAAATATGTAGAAGGTCAAGTAATTGCTTGCCTTAAACATAGTTTTTTAAAATGAGCGAAGTTCAGCTTTATCTTCTACGATAATCTTAAGTAACTTAAGTTAATCTTGAGTCATAAATGATAGAAATTTCGATGCCCGAATTCCAACGAAAAACGCAAAGAATAAAAACGAAGACAACGAAAAAACGAAATTCCTAACGAAGTATTCTATGTAAACAAAACATTTTCGAAAATTTTTCGATGCTTTCTGAATTGTAAATTAGAGGTTTTCGGGCTATCATAAGAAACATCCCGAGTTTAAAATTCTCTGTTATTCAATAGGTTTTTTTTTCTGTCTTTAGTCCTGAAATTCTGAGGTAAGCATATATGTTTTCTAAAATGAAACAGTACATTATTTTATTACTTGCTGCCCTAAAAAATTATTTTTCCTGAAAACTGAAACATTGCAAAGAATATATGCATACATATGAGTCATAATTTAATGCGTAGGAGGAACTGGATACTTTATGCCACGTCTTATATTTGGAGAATACTACCCTGCTTTTTGCAATGTGGAGGGAAAAAACACAAGCAAAAGGCACAAAATCATCCGTGAAAAGCATTGTGCAAGCATGTTTTCCTTTGTGAAAATGCTTTTCACAAACGAAACGTTCTAACGGCCTGTAATGCTGATCCATAGAGATACTCTTACAACAGGTTACCTTGGAGGCCTAGGAATATTACAGATGGAAGATCCGCATAATCTTAAGTATCAATTCCGATATAACGTGTGTGGGACGAATTAGAACACCGACATCCATTCCTGCAGAGCTGCAAGGCAGTTTTTATAGCGAATACATTTTGTTATCTTTGGAACTCCACGATCAGTGGTCTCAAACTGACAGCCCACTAATACATTTAAGTTATGTATTTATTTTAATACAGTGCTTATATATTTTATTTAGCACAAATTCATTGGGCAATGGATTGCAATATAGCATTATGAAGAAAATAGAAAAGCACATTAAAACATTTAAGGAGCCCTTACATTCAATTTAGTTCAAAACTAATAGCACTGTCACATAGCCAAAAGTACATTTGGTACAAAAGTGCAAAAGCAGGGAAAAAAGTACATTATTCATCTCATCTCAGAAAATGGCAATTTAAAATACAAATGCAAACATTCATCTCATCTCAGGGAATGGTAATTTAAAATGTAAGCATAAACAATATTAGAAACATATTGAATAGTGTTATCTGCGAGATCGTTATTGAACGAAAAAGGAATAGAATGAATAGATTAAGGATATCAGTTAAAAAGACTTTGAGTGCTTGCTTATCAAACCGTATGTCTAGGCTAATGTGAGACGTCAGTGTAACTAAAAAATTTGCTAGCCAGCCGACTGTTATCAGAAATTTAATATATTCCGGTCTGTACTTCCTCCTTTCCCCTTATATGTTCGTACATTTACTTTCTTTCAGTCAGTCACTAGTTGGTAAGCTGAATTTATAGCTAGACAATTCATATTGCGAACTATACAGCAATATCATTTATCTATCTAAACAGACTAATGTACAATGAAGAAAAACTAATGTACGACTTGTAAAATCTGTTATTTTTTTATTGTCGTTTAACTCTACCTTAGATCACTACCAATTATTTAAAATTGGGCAAACCGTTTCCTTTCATATGAAAATTCTTCTTGATGAATTAAATCTGCAAGCAAAATTATAATTGTGATTTTAATTACGAAATAAAACGACAAGCTATGTCTTTCACAAAGGGTAAAGGAAAAGTGACAGAAGAATGGGTGTTTTTCAAGAGTAAAAGGAAATTAGTACTTTTGTAGTTTGGGCGCACTAAAATTGATCCGTAAGTTTTTATGAAGTGAGTATCAGTTCTAGAAATACTTTCCTTTAAAAGAACGTTTTTTGTTTTCGTAGATAAAGATGATTTTTTCTCACTGATTAAAACTTAAAAGTTTAAATGTAGCTCTACGTTATTTCACTTTGAATTTAAAATTCGTAGGGCTTCCTGTTACTTAATGTGATATGGGTGTGTCATAAACTCCCTGATTCTATCAGCTTGGCCCCTCCCATAAATCATGGAATAACCTTTTTGGCAACATGCCGAGGGCATTTTTTTTGGCGTCTTCGTTTTTACAGAGTTTGTTAGGCCTCGGAGAATGTAACTTCGAACTGATTTATGGCCCATGTATTCTACAAGTTGATCTAAATAATAATCAGAATCACCAGTCTCTCTATTAAAATCAAAAATTAAATTTGGAGGAAATACAATTAGAAAGTTTCAGTGACGAAAAACATCTGAATTTGAAGGTTATCAAAGGTAATGATGGATTGCTAAGTGTGGAAACGAGAGTTGCCACAAGAAAGGATTTGGAGACATTCAGGTTTCCGATATTATTGCCAAATAAACATCAACTGGTTAACAAATTAATTATAGAAAAATACCTAGAACTTGAACATGCTGGTACGCAAATATTAATGTCAAATCTCAGAGAAAATTACTGGAAAAAATATATTGCTTTAGCGATAAAAGCAAGAGAAAATACTGACATCAATTAGTAAGCAGTTAATTGAAAATCTAGATATGCCACGGTTATGATACTGCCGAGTAATCTTAAACCACAACAGAAAGTTCCTATTATATCTGGCAGCTGTTTTACACTTCCTTTTCATGCTATATATGACTATTTATATCACAATAAATTTCATATTTGGAGAGCCAAGTATTAGGAAATGAAGAGATGGATCACTAGGAAACAACTAAATTTCCATTTGAAAAAAGAAAAGAAAAAAAACAAAGAAAAGAGGGAAAAATCTTTTTTTTAAATAAAAGAGAAACAAAACTGTAATTTATGTTCAAGAATGGAAAAGGTATCAAGAATAGGAAAACAGTTCGGCAAGTTATTAGAAGCTGCATAAAATGTAAAAGGTTTTCGATTCGCCCTCTAGAAACAATCAGTATACCTCTTCCTGAAGATCGTGTAAGAGACGCGGCTATATTTGAAGTCATTGGAGTTGACCTTTGTGGTCCACTGTACTTAAAAGAAAACAAGAAATGTTGGATTGTTCTTTTTACATGTGTAATCCACCTGGAATTAATTACTTCTTTGTCAACCGACGGTTTCATCCTGGCCGTCCGCCGATTCATCGCAAGAAGAGGTCGTCCTACTACCATTTATTCTGATAACGGGAAAAATTTTGTCGGCACGTCCAACGCTCTGAAAGCCATTGATTGGAATAAAATTGAAGACTTCGCGATTAAGAAAAAAATTCAGTGGAAGTTCAGCCCTCCATCAGCCCCTTGGTGGGGGGATTCTGGGAAAGACTAGTAGGAATGTTGAAGAACATTCTCAGAAAAGTACTCGGAAAAACATGTTTAAATGAAGAGGAAGTAGTAACTATATTGTGTGACGCAGAAAGCATAATCAACTCCAGACCTCTCACTTATCTTTCAGAGGATCCTGAAGACTTAATAGCACTCTCCCCATCAATGTTCCTCCAAGAAATCAGAGAAATTGGAGTACCAGACTTTGATATGATTGATTCTGAAAAGATAGAAAAGGGATTTGTTTATAGAAGGAAGATACGTCAAGATCTAAGAAACAGATTCCGAAATGAATATTTAGGTTTACTGAAAGATTATTCAAAAGTTCGTAAAGAATCATCGATCAAAGAAGGAGATATCGTACTCATTCGTGATAATGAGATAAAGAGAATTAATTGGCCTTTGGCTAAGGTGGTAAAAACGTATCCAGGCAAAGATGGAAGAATTCGTGTAGTAGAAGTCAAGACACACTTTGGTACCCTCATTAGACCAGCCCAGAGACTTTATCCACTAGAAGTCAACATACTTGACTCATGTGACATTCGAGAACGAATTCCTGCAAACGAAAAGAACCGTGTGATTTCCACTTCTCGTAGAGGACGAACTCTAAGACCTCCTCAGAGACTTAAACTTTAAGACTCATTTTTATTTATTTATTTATTTTTTTTGAGTTTTGTCATTAAAAACTCAAAGGTGGGAGGATGTCATAATCTCCCTGATTCTATCAGCTTGGCCCCTCCCACAAATCATGGAATAACCTTTTTGGCAACATGCCGAGGGCATTTTTTTTGGCGTCTTCGTTTTTACAGAGTTTGTTAGGCCTCAGAGAATGCAACTTCGAACTGATTTACGGCCCATGTAATGGGATTAGTTCTATATAATCTAAATTTATGTAATAATTGTTGTTGTTAGTGTAGTTATTTTTTTGTTAATTAAAATCATTTAAAATTCTAAAAGATGAATTATTAATCCGAACTTATGTGTTTGAATATTTTTGAGTCGTCAGCTTAGCAAAGAAGAAAATACGAATTTCAAGAGCTCAGCCCCGGATTCGAAGGTGAGTGAAATTTTCTTACCTTTTTTTATCGAATGTCTCGAAGAAATGACATAAAAGGGTGCAACATGCGGAAATTCGGTTTTCCTATTCTCTAAGCAATCCACATTTTTGAACTTTAAATCTACGTTGGATAAACTATCGAAGCCATTCTTAGAAGATACTGGGAAGGAAGACTTTCTAAAGGGGGTTGCCTCCCATAACGTCTAGCTGATCATCTGGCAAAGGGTTTAATAGCGGAAACTGCTATGTTTGGCTTTTATTGGTTGTTACAAAAGAGTCCTTAACTACAGCGTATAACGGCGAATAAACGGACAGGGATGTCTAGGCACTTTTGTATGAGGGATCGTTTTCCTTAGCCTAGCTCTTCGATAGACTAAACAAGCATAATACGTAGTTTCTTTAGAACTACTATACAATTGCTATGTTACTTTCAAAAATCCATGTAAATATTTCTTCAGTACTCTTTTCTACGAAGTTGTTAAAGATTAAAGATTTTAAAATGAAACTTTGTTTAATAAAATTGAGAATTTAGTTTCTTTACAATTTATTCACGACTGAAGCAAATTTTTCGAACATATGTATATAGTTTTTAATTTAACGAACACAAGTTTGCCTTCCTTATAATTTTGTTACGTCTAATTCATTAAAAAAGGAAATAAAGTATTATTTATCCATAATAAAATTTTAAGGAATTCCAAACAGTACACTTCTGTTTGCGATTTAAGGTTCTACATAAAAAGTAAATATTGAAAACAAACTGTTAATATCCTCCCTGCCTGAAAGTGCTTACCATAGTACTTGAAAAAATCTATTTGTCCTACTCCAATTTAGAAGACTAATTACAGGGTGTATTTAAAATGCTTCAGCAAACTTGAAGGGATGATAGTACTCATCAAGAGGAAAAAACATCGCAACGGAACATGGGCTCAAATGAGGTTTGAAGGGTGAAAATCGAGAAAATGCGTCTGGAGATGGACAAACTAAGACAAGAAAAAACACCCCAGAAAATTATTTATTCCACAGAATAGGTATAACACAGCTCGTAAGGTCTAGAGAAAACAAATATTTTGCAACAGTTTTTCAAAGTGTGGACTGCGGGCATTATCACACAGAGTATATCGACGGAAGAATGATTGGCGAACACCCTCGAAGATTACGGGAGTTTCCTGGATTTCTGCTGCAGCGGTCACAATACGCGCTACTACTTCTTTTGGCGTTTCTACTGGCGTCTCATAAATGAGAGATTTTATCTGTCCCCAAAATATGTCTTTTCATCTGCCATTTCTCTGGACATCATGAGCTTTGTTATTCTGTACAATAAATAATTTTCTGGAGTGTTTCTTTCTTGTCTTAGTTTGCCCATCTCCAGACGCATTTTCTCGATTTTTACCCTTTAAACGTCATCTGCGACCCTACGTTCCGTTGCAATTTTTGTTCGTCTTGATGAGTACTATCATGCTCTTAAGTTTGTTGAAGCATTTCAGGTACCCCTTGTATAAATGCGATATGACCATGATGACGAAACGTAATCACTTCTAGTATACATATTTCCCCTTAAAACAGTATTAATGTATTGTATTAAGCAATGTAAGAATTACTGTCATATCGATAATGAATCTTACAGATTTAACATGGATTTATGATGTAGTTCAGAATCTGCAATGTACTTCATATAAATTTTATTCGATTTTATTAGAAGAAACAATTTGCAAACGTATGTGTACTACTTCAAATGATCTGAGTAATAAATGGAAATATTTATACATAATATTATAAAAATATTTCAATTTATACATTTAATATTCATTTTAAGAAACATATTTTATTCCGTTTTAAAGTTAATAATTTTTATTTTTTGCGAGATTTTTATGATAGGATTTGCATCATTTCCTTTAATACGACATATCTGCATTATTTCCCATGATATATTTGCATTATTTATGAACGTTTGATAAAAAGCAATTCAACTGGGAATAAATGGAGCACTTATCCTGTGGTAAAAAATTCAATTTTACCCAAACTACGTACGGAAAGAAAATAAATTCTTTTATATATTTTAATATGTTAATGTCTCTTTGAACTGTATGAGGTAAATGTGATTAATGCGCTGTAGAATTATAGTTAAAACGTAATTAATTTATTTATTTACATTTTGGGCGGGGAAGCACTGTTCCATTATTATGTTTAAGTATGAATAAATGCGCTTCTGTACAGTATACTAGCATTTATTATAGTACCTGATATAATGTTAATATGTTCATAATAAATATTTTTTTAACATGTAGAGACATATAAAGAAATAATTTTCGAAATGAAATTTGAAGTTTCGTAATTGGTAACTTAATAGTTTTTGAAGAAAAAATTGAAAATATATGAGATAACGGTTTAAAGTACCGGCAATGCGCACTAGGGGAGTGAGAGAGCGATATTCAATACCGCCTTATACCATAATACCCGGTGCAGGACCTGTGGGGCAGTGCATAACGCAGCTGTTCAGCATCCTCTCTTCACGATGTCTCCAGACTCGAATCCGACCATCAGGGTGTTGCAGACAGAAGCGTGACGCGTCAGTAAAGACAATTTCATTCCATTCTGCCGTCCACATCCTTCTTTCATCGCACCATTGGAGGCGGACACGTCTGTGGTTCTGCGTCAAGGGTAGAGGAAGCAATGGACGTCTTGCGGACAGACCACTCTGATGTAAACGGCGTCGAATAGTACGCGCAGACACTGGATGATGCGTTACAGACTGAATATGCTGTGTTATGGTTCCTGATGTGACTGAGCGTTCCGTCACTCCCATGCGCACAATGTTCCTGTCATCACGTGAAGTGGTTCACTGAGGTGGATGCGATCGAACACGTCGGTCCTCCTGCACCCAACGGCCACATATCCGCATTACAGTTTTGTGGTTTCGTCCAACACAACTATCGATTTGCCTGAAAGATAATCCACACTCTCGGTAGACCACTATCCTTCCTCTGTCGAGCTCAGATACTTGATCAAACGATGATCGCTGTTTACTACGAGGTATAATTGATCGTTTTTTGAAAAAAACACAAGAAAAACACAATTGCCGAACTTGAAATCGTCGAAAACTCCAAGCCTTAAACAGCGCTTTGAAACGGGGCCACAGGCATGCGTGATGTGCGTCTGCGCTGAAATTCTAATAATTTGCATATCTGCCCTCCGGTAATGCATGCTGTAAATTTCACGCTATTTGCATGCTTCCTTCAGGGTGTTGCATTTACGGTGGCCAGCAGTGTATTTTATTCTAACATTATACTTCTCGTTGGAAGACTGTTCACATTCTGGCTATCTGCCGAAGATTTATTACTAATTGCAAGAAGTATATTATTACTCAAAACTTTTCGAGTAGCGGTATTAACTCCTGCCTTATGCCGCAACATTTCTAGAGATCTGAGTAGAGGAACAGATCATTATTCGTTGGATTCAGATCTTTATTTTCAAGGAGATTTCATATGCATTAAGCCCAAGAAGAGCCAACTACGTTCTATTTATCCATTCATAAGCAAAGATGGTCTCTTAGGGGTGGGAGGATGGCTTCAAAATTTATCTTAAGCATTTAACGTCAAACATTCTGAAATACTTCCTTCTCAACATAAATTCAGTGAATTACTAGTGAAAGAACTTCATATTACTCACCTTCATTCTGGTCCTTCTTTATTATCCCTCCTCATCTGGCAATCTTTCTGCTTAATAGGGGAGAGACTGATCAGCCACTGCTTAATATGTCATTGATTTAAAGCTGCTTCAACTTCGCAAATGACGTCCGACTTACCTGAGCATTGTGTGACTCATTTAGTGTTGCACATAGACGCTTCATTTAACCTCACGGTGCATCACGGCCCATTTACAGTGACAACGGTATCAGTTTCTGGGTAACATGCTGAAAATTCCATGAATTAAATCTCATTTGGTCTTTTTTGTATGCAACAGAATCAGTATCAAAAGAGCTAACACACTCATCTATTGAATGGTATATTATACCGCCTGCTTCAAACATTTCGGAGCAATATGGGAAACTGGCATTGGCTTAGTGGTATTTCAACTGAGAAGAGTATTGAAAGAGACTCTTTTGATCTACGAAGAGTTATCAACACTACTTGCCCAGATCAAGTTTATTTTGAATTCGGATCCACTTAGATACTCGCACGATTCTGATATTGATTACATTAATGTTTTAACCCCCATCTTATTTTATTACATATGATACTTCTATTCCAGACACACGTCTGCCTGCTCGCACAAGGAGATCTGGTCGGTAGCTCATCCAGAACCTTTTCAGTGGGTTTTGAAGTCGTTGGAAGAATGAATATTTTATTTCTCTTCAGCAGTGATCAAAGTGGCAGCACTCTAAACCTAACTCGAGTATCGACACTATGGTTTTTGTCAGTGAAGATGGATCACCATATCTAACATTGCCTATAGGGCGTGTTATCGATGTTCATCCTGGCAAAGAGGGATTAGTTCTCGTAGCCACTGTCAAAACGAAGACGGTTGTCTTCAAATGACATGTAAATAAACTTTCATCTCTGTCTATCTATAACGATTGAACCTGATAGGGTGGGAGTATGTTTATTTTCATGCCTTTCGTAGTTAAATTATATTTATTTGCAACGGACTGTAAATCAACATGGGTAAATCAACATTTAGCTTTTACCTAGTTTTAGGTTATTAAGGAACAACAGAATCAAACTTTTAATATTACTTTTCATTCAGGGTTATTGCGGCAGCAGTTCAAAAATATTTAAAATACGTTTCTTTATATGATTCACTAAAATTTTACTATCGTGACCTAAATTTGACACCACTTATAATACCATGACTTCTTAAATTTTACAAAATTTTTCTCATTTACTAAACCGATACTTTAAATGTTCTCAATAAAGCACTGTAAGGAAAGAATGAACTTATCATTGACAAGAAAAAAACGAACTTATCATTGACAAGTATGCTAGTATTGAACCTTCTAAAATAAAATTCCAATATAGGAAACACAACTGCAGTCAAAACAGGTGTACACTTCCTACGCATTAAATCCTGCCCTATTTTTTCAAATAAAACTCTATGCAAGAAAAACAGAATTATTAATGCAAGAAAATGAAGAATGATTTACAGATTTTGATGATTGGTGCCCTATTTTATATTATAGTTTATATACGATGAACAATGATATAACACTGGACTATATCTAATATCTGTATAATATTAGGTTAATTAGATGACCATCATTGACGCAGTAGAAAGTCTAGAAATGGAGATAATTACTTTAAAATATGACATGAATATTGTTAAGGGACTGTAGACAAATTTGATTGTGTTCGTATTTTTTTAAAGATACATATTTTCTTCGAAATTCTGAGATAAGATATATCGCTTTGTTTGAGACTATATTTACATGTTAACAGTCCTTTTCGCAGTTGAAAATTAATAGTTCTGAGAAAAGAACCCGACTCACTCATATCTAGAATAAAGCAACCAAAAATTTGTTCGAAGACTACAACATTTATGGTAATCGAAATGTCATCAATGTCAAGTTTGGACTAGAGAAGAAGAGGTGTATGATTATTTATATGCAAACGTGTGTATTATTTCACAATGCAGTGAAGAAATATTTAATAAATGGAACAAAAATCAGAAAATGTTGTCATTGTTTGTTTACAACTTTTGTCTATTTTCGAGGGTTTTCATAATTTGTTTCAGTTAGATTTCAGATAGAAGATAAATATAAATTTGAGACGTTTTCCTTTGTGTTGTTGTTCATATGTGTTTACATAGGTCTTGGTAAAACATTTGCTAATTAAAAGCTTGCATTCTGTTACAAAATGTTCATTTTTTTTAATTAAGGGTGGAAACATTTCCACCTCGACGATCGCATGAAATATAAAAAAACGAGGGCACCTGCGATGGGCTCAAAGATTCAATTATTTAAAAATGAGCTTCAAAGTAAACGCCTACTCGGCTACACTATCTCTAAACTCATCAAGCACTCACCAAGGACACATGTTACCTAACTAGAGATCTGATGTTTACAAACGAAAAGTCACTAATCTATTCCGTAAGAGACATAAAGCAGAGATACAGTGATGTGGCGAATGCTTCCACAAATCTTAATTTTTTATTTCATGATTTCCTCTACGCATTGCTAGGTCAGAAGAATTTACACATGGCTATTCACGGCCCATGTGGAGCGGTTTCGAAGCCGTTTGGCACGAGAAAGTGTATGCTACAATATTACCTCACATGGCATTCCGCAGTATATTTTAAAGAAATCCCACACTGAAAACTGTGACAAAGAGAGTGGGTGCTATATGACAAAAAATTTATTTTATTTACACAGTTGTGATTATTTTGCGAGGTACAAGATTATCAAGCAATAGGTACCACTTCTTCGCTATTAATATTCTGTGAAATTATCAACAATTTTATTTTCTATAATCAACCAAAATATCCCAAAAGCAGTTCACAGAGACACCGTTTTTTGGGGCGAACGGGCAATGAATATAGCGTTATTACCATTAATACCGTCTTCGTTCATTGAATCTACAAAATGCAGTTTTTGGTTAATATCAAATAGTGGATAATTCACTGTCAGGTAACGAATTACACTTGAAACATTATACCTTATTATTAATTAAATTATTAATATTAAAGATACATTTATATGAAAGATACACACAGTTCTACTTTTACTACTGAATCATCTGCTTTTCTCTCCGTCCATGAGAAACATACTGACTCTTAACTTCTCCTTTCATTAAAAATCTCTTACAGAGCATCAAATAAATCTTCGGATATGTTAAATACTGAAGCATGCATTTAGCATTGCACCTTTGGTAATGATATTTCTGAGAAAAATAATTACTAATTTGCTACCTTCGATGCCATTTTACTAAATTATTCCATTCTTCAATGGCATGGCCTTCACCATTAATGCATTTCCTTTAGTCATTAAAAGGAAAGAGCATATTATATATCGATAAAGAATCCTGGTTAGAAAATGTGCATCAGTACGAGTGTGTTATACATTTAATAATTAATGCTCCTTTGTTGCTGCTATATTCAGATTTAATGGCGGTGTTCCGATTTGTAGTGTACATTTGATCTACGTTTCACACTACATATTTATCGCTGTTACATACTTTTAACATGATAGAAAATTGTAACTAATTAAGCTCGATATTTCGAAGTTCAAATCAAACTAGAATTAGAAGGTAAAGGAAAATGATTGATTTTACCTACCTATAACCACTCTGGCTTCCAAAAGTTAAGCTCGCAGCAGTAAAATCAACAAACCTAGAAAACTAGAAAGAAAAGTTTTAATTTATACCAAATTGCAAATGGAGTTAGCAAATGCATTTACACATGAGAGGAAACAATCAATATGCACAAAGATGAAAACAATATTTAATATTCCTAAATTCTTTGAAAATGTCACAATTGAGTCATTAAGACATTGGTGTTAAAGCTAAAACCAAATAAGCAAAACTTTTGTTAATTAGTTATGTAATCAACCTCGACCTTCGCACAAATATTACAAGGTTTACAATGATTTCCCATGCCTTCAATGAAGTGATCAATCATACAGATGCTGGCAAAGGCTATTGCTCAAATGGGCCAGTTTTCAACAGTCTGAGCCTGGTTGGAGAGAATAAACTTCCAGAGACAGTAAGCTGGAAGTCATCCCGAAAGTTTTCAGTGGGGAGAAAGTCAGTGGAATACGGCAGCCACTCCGTAAAAAAGTGCCCTCGCTCTCCATGTAGATTTTAACAACGTTGGCTCGAAGACGGTCGCTATGATTCAGAGAGAGGAAATCGGGATCTGCAGCGTAGAATCTAACAATGGTATTTGGAAATTATGCCGATAATTCATAGCCCTCAGAGAATCGTTTTTGAAGATGTAAAGCTGGGATGTACAGCAGAATTGAAATTCCAGCCTACATCAAGAAGTTCCCGTCACTGAATGTCTGATATTCGATTATGTTCTGTACTTTCGTTTGCTTGTAAGCTGAGGCATGGCAAATCTCGACTCTTACACAACTCTCTCGAACAGGCCGCTACGCCAATCTGAGACAGTCCGACTGAGATATTCAAGTCATCACTTTAATTTTGCCCTCTGGGTTGAATGGTTAGCGGAACACTGATACTCAATCGCAGAACATTTTAATGTGAAGGTTTCGCAACAGAGTACTGGCAGATATTGTCTTACCAAGTAGAGCTACAGCCAAGATCTAACAATTGTGGCGATTGCTCGTCGAATCCACTCGGCTAATAGAGCAACATATCGGTCTTCAAACGGGCTGATATCCCTTGGCCGACCATGCACAGGTCTTTGGACAACTAACTGTTTTATCTGTATAGGGTTGTTTTTGCATTTGAATAATCACCGAATGATTAACGCCAAAGAGAAAAGCCATATTTTTTATTTACTCTACCATATCAATGCGACCAACAGCAAGCCAGCGTTCACGATCTGCCACTCATCCCTTTTCAGTCAAAGAAACAAGAATACCATCAAAAACTGTTCTGAGACTGTTATAAATACTTCGTTTCAGAATTTAAATGAACCTTCTTAAACACTAGAGAATGACGGAATCTTGGATGACTGCCTAAATAGCACGTGTTTATATAGTCAATCGTAGTTGTCTTCAACATACAATATTTGAACACTGCCATCTGTGTCCTCAGCGGTTTTAGGCTACTCAGATTCAACTACGCTTTCGAAAATTGATAATTTGCATTCCGCATTTAACTTTTGGAAGCCAGTGTACATAGTTAAGGGAATGAATATTTTTCTTCCCAAAAATTCGGTAATACATTTTCAGTGAATAATCCCGAATTTGGCTCCCCACAACATGATTTTATTTTTTTAGCATGATGTCTGCCTGTCTGTACATGATGATTTTTCGTCTACAATTAATCTTATATAAAACATCCGAAAATTTCCATTTTTCGTATTTAAGCCTACTGCATTTATATAAAGTTTCGACTGGATCTTTGGTTAAATCTGACAAAGCTACTTTATACGAAGCCCATAACAGTTTTTAACGGACAAACAGAAGGGGTATTTTACAGTTCCGATTGTAATATACCACTTTCGGTTGCAAGCACATAAGAGTTTTTCCTGATCAATTATATTAAAATGTATCTAAAAGTTTACAAATTTAGAATTAAAATTACATATTAAATTGCAGCTTAAACTGATAAACAGGAAGTGATATTTTACTTAAAGCTCTGAACAAATTTTCGTGAAAAAGATATTTTGTGAAATAATTCAAATCTTCTCAAATTTGGTATTTAAAACATGCATGGGACTGAGAAAAACATATTACATTTAAAAGTGTTAAATTTGTTCCTGGAAGTATGCCAAAAGCTAAATGATAATAAGCTTATTTTGAAGACTAGCACTCGATATGAAGCAATTAAATGTACTAACCTCAATTTTCATTTTTTTTGTTAATTTCACTCTAGTGTCGAATACTCCTAAAATATAGAGATGCTGCCAACAAATGCTATCGTTATGTATCATTTTAAAAGAAATAACATGTTAAATATAAATGTAAAAAAAATCGTTTATGTCGGACGAATGTAAAAAAATCGGTTACAGCACCACTTAACACTGCATTGGAAATTCTAAAGATATGTTGTTTTTAAAGATTTCATGATTTTGATGCTAAATTTTACCTGGGCTTTTTTACGAAGAAATTCATGTTTAATAAATAAAGATAAAAGGGCAATTAAAAAAGTCGTCATCTCATTAAGAAAACTGAACGCTCATATCATAAATTGCGAAAAGACTGGGAAAAAGTTTTGGCAACATTGAACACACAATCGGAAATTCTAAAGATATGTTATTTCTAAAAACTGTGTGGTTTTTAAGGTATTGACTTGTGATTCAAAACACTATATGATGTACTACGACATCCCATAGTAGAATAATGTAAAACGTATAGTGTTTATAATTAATACTAAGCTATAAAGGAGGATCTACCTTAAATTAAGTTAACTAGCTAAAGTCATTGCTTTAAATTACTCATTACTCTAAAGGAAAATGCTGATGGCATGACTAGAAATACTCCGAATTAAATAGTTTGGAAATAGTTTGCACGCCATTGAATTGTTCGTTTGTTTAACTGCTTGCGGTGAAACTTTTCAGTAACACATAGTTAATTAGACTACTCAAACTCCAGACAGAACTATTTCCGTGTGGCAGAAACGGAGCTTAGGTCTAAATTCCTAAACCCATGCCCTCAGTGTGACAGTGAAGGTATCAGATCATACACGGCAATTTGTTTTATTTAATATAACCGCATGCTCTCGAAATTAAACTCAGCTTCATCATTGTCCTTGATCACACTCATCTGCTCGCGAAATCCCTACATATCAGCTATAGTTTAATCAGAATTCAAATTAGAAAATCATTTTAAGTAAAAGGACTTTCTTCCATTGCAGTGAGTTTGAAGTATAATTAAAAGTTCACTTAAACCTATACAATTCAAAATTTTCCAACAAATACTTTATTCTTGGGGCATCTATAATCGAATAGAAAGCTGAACAATTAATTATACATAAAGCGGATATTAATTAATCTGCTTTCGAAACATTGTCTTTTGTTTGAAAATCACGAAATGTATTTACGTTAAATCACATATATTCTCTTTAAATAGATTAAAGAAAATAGCAAAGAAGAATTAAAATAACTTTCAAAATTATACTTGCTCACTAAACATAAAATAGACATTAATAGGAGAACATCTATTATATTCTAAACTTAACTATTATATTCTAAATCTTACCGTGCACAATATGTAATGCATAACATACAGCGTAATATAATTCCAAATTTTATCATAACAGTTCCCTGAAACCTATCCGGTCACAGAAATATCTGTTTTTTGTCGTGAATCAGTCGTCCAAATACGAAGTATTTATTTCACAAAGAAATAACTGTATAGAAATATTGTATCTAAGAATATAAGAAAGAAAGCATTTTTATTCATTGTCTTCAACAAAGTGTTTTGTTTCACCCTGGTCCATGTTTTAAGAATTAAAACAAAATGCATAACATGCGCCGAAAAGGATAATATAAATTAAAAGAATGCATTTACGAACATACAGTGAATCAAATGAATCTTACGTGCAAAGCAAATTATCATAAATTTACTGTGTTTATTAGTCTATTATATCGAAGTTCAGAGTTTTCTTGAGTCTTTCTGTTTCTTAGAACAATATCAGAGTAACTAGATTATACTTCGTAAGGAATGCATTATATTATAAAAAATTTAAGTAATATGAAAAAGATAAAAAACAATCAACAACTCCGCGACATACTTTTCCTGTAATGCTCTAGTTATGGGTTACTTTCAAAGAATATGACCAGTATTATATAAAGAATCATATACACTTCAAGTGAACACTGAGGATCCACACTATTTTTACTCTTATATTCAAGGTAAGCAAAAGAAGTCAAATAACTTATTATTCCCTCGTAACTTCAAAGTAGAACACCACAAACTCGGATAAAAGTTTAAAATCAATATTTTTATTGACACGTTAAGCTCGATGATTACACGAACTGAAAACAATTACGTAAAACCAAATTGCCGCATCTTGCAAGATATTCAGATCGACTTTTTTCGAAAGTTCATTCTTTATAATATTAATACAAAGTAACACAAGTTTAAGCCTAAATATTTTGACGAAGAAATAGCGTCTCCGAAGCTAAAGCCTACAGTCCAATCAGTACTAAGGTGAAGTAATACAATGACTGTCCAGCGATGGCTTCAAAATGCTCTGTCTCGAATTCGAGAACTCTACGCTTAAACGCATTAGCTAATTTTCTCCGTGATGTGAACCGATGCATGTAGATGTAAAAGAGAAGGTGAAATAATAAGACAGCTGATTCATTAAAAAGAAAAACTCTGCAGCATAACCAACATCACGCGATGTTTCTAGCAGAAGCTCACAATGCCTGATTTCACTGCAAAATTGGCAATAACAAATTGCTACCAAGCATAGCATATGCTACACTTACTTTTATACAAATTTAGTTTATATTTGCATTAGTTTCCAAATGATAAGGTTTTTAGTTCTATGCCAAAAACACATACAAAATAAAAAATAACGAAAGGCTGATAAAAATGATTTTGCTGTTTACACGCCTCGTCTTTCGAGGGTGTAAAAAAGCTAAACTAATATTTTCTCAAATTTTAACTCTGTATAAAAGAAGCGTTTTATTTCAATAAAGAGTATCTTTATAAAAGACGAAAAAAGTCCATAAAAGAAGCGTTTTAACGCAAAGTCTAACAAATCTAACTATAAAAATATATTTAACATTTATAATCCAAAAGCATTTGCTACCTCCTTCTTCACATTGCTGAAAATCTCAAAAAAACTTTTATCCGTATCTGGGCGTATAGTAGTCCAACGAATTTTTAAGATTCAGTTGTATTTAACCCATTAAAAAGCTCAAAATTCGAGTATGTAAACTAATAATGAGCTTAGTTTAATTAACCTAGAAAGAAGTAGGTGCAATCTGAATAGATAGAAAAAGTTATATTGTACTAGCCTGAGAAAAAAAAAAGAAAACTGAAATATGCTGAAGTACATGTAAATAGTTTTACTTAACACTACTTACCAGAAGCAAACTCAAACTTGAAATTTAAGTGCTTATATATTTGATTAAATAAAAAAATATCTTATGCTGTGAGTCATATTTCCTTAAAAACGCATCTACTAATACATCCGTATTCTCATTAAAAACAACAGAAAATCAAAACGAAATGTCGTTCTAAGTTGTTAATCTGCTTATGCACCTCAAATGAAACTAAAAGCTCAAGAAAATAACCCAAATTGTATTCTCTTATGAACAAAAATTCTCAAAGTCTAATCGATAAAATTCGTTTTCTGTATAACACATCACCAACACTACGTAATATCCACTAATATAATGAAACGGTATTTGAAGAAGATGAGTTGAATATTATGTTAGGAAAGTTAAACAAAATTGTGCGCATTAATCTTTAATGACCTTTTGTTAGAGCATCGTCTTATATAAATATCACTATAAAAATATGATATAAAGTGCGATTTAGTAAATTAAACAATTTAATATATACTGCAACAAGCCTCGTAAGTGGCGAAGTTGTTAAGACAACTGAATGCTGGTAGTTTGCCGTGGGTTTAAATCCAGGGTTAAGAGCTGACAGAGTTATTAGTTTTAGTGGTTTTCTCCATGTGTAATGTTAATACGAGAAAATTTCCTTTCAAAAATCTTTCGCGAAGCATCGCTTCCCTTTATAGCCTTTGTGAGCTTCGCCATAATCCAATAACCTAACCCTGCAATTCAAAAGCAGATGTAGAATTTTAATCTAAATTATTTTTCTTTTTGATTCGCTCCTTGAACCATTTAATAGAGATGGCTTAAAACGCGTAAATCGAATAAAAATGCCTAGAATGAGAGTGAGAATACAGCAGAGAATAAAAACTAGGTATATCTCAGGGATAGAAGTACTTCAAATTTTATCTAAATTCGAAAGAAAATTTTAATACATATCCACAGCATAATCATCAACACTTGGGTCAAAAGTTGGACTGCAGGTAATCTCTGAACTCAGATATTTGGTTTATACTGGCGTCATTGAAACCCATTTACAACTAATGTTGTTTTAAATATTTTTTCCAGACTGTCATAAACCACATGAAGCATATAAGGTGACACATACGAAAATTTCAGCACCATGAAGTCATAATTTACGTTAGGACCCGAAAAACGCAGAAGCCAGCGCCAGCAGTGAAAGACAGTAAAACCGAATAGAGGAAGGAGTATTTGGAGGCATTCACCTGCAAGTAAAAATGAGATACAGGAACACATCAAGATGCCTTTACTGGCAAGCTTGAGGAAAGGTATAGTTTGACGTCTTTAAGCCAAGAGTTGGGAATTGATAAAAGTTTTCTTTTACGACGTTGGAATGCCTTCCAGACGAGAGGTATAGCTATAAGAAATGTTAGTGGAATTCGGCCAGTGAAACAAATGGCAACTGCTGATAGATATACCGTTCTGCAAATGAAGCGAGATTGAAACCAGAAATCTAGCAACATTGCTCAGCAGCTGCGCACGATAAGCGGAAGACAGATATCCCGGTTTATTCCGCGACGAATTTATATACGTGGCCCATTCGCCCGCCATCCTGAACACTGCAAGCCTATCCGCGGCATCGCTTGTGTTTAGAGAACACAAAAACTGGACACTTCATCAATGAGGTCAGTCTAGGAAACATTCTCGACGCCAGTTAATATAGAGAAAAGTAAGGACACGTTTTCTTTTCATTAACATCAGAGAAAGAGACCATTGGGGGTGTTTCTGGAGTGCTTGTAGACAAAGTGATTAACAAATGAACGGAACTTCACCTTTTCGACAAAGGTTCATTTATAAGAGTAGCTTTCTGTGATGAAGTTTCGTTCTCCCACACGCATCTTTTCTCCTCGCCATTGGTCCTGATTTTGTTCCTACGGATGTCAATGCACCGCGCTCAGGACTTATGCTGCTGAAGAACTGCTGGAAAGTAAAAAATATCCAGAGAATGGACTATCGAGCGTGCTGCCCTGATATAAATGTCATTAAACATGTATTTTGTACCTTGCCATTCTGTCAATAAAGTCTTTTTCCGTTCATTCGATACTGCATGCATTTTTCTACTGCTATACTCTCCTCTTCCTTTTGTTGGTGCTTTTAATTCTTAAGAGTTTGTGTTTATGTTTTAAGTTCAATACCATACGATAAGTCAATATTTGGATAAACAATTCTCAATAACATGAATGTGTAAGGTTTGTGACAACATGATAAACACAATAAATACTGTAAAACTAGTGTTCAAATCAATCGTAAATAGTGACCATGAGCTCCAACAGAATAATTAAATTTACTGCGTTGTGAAACATATAATGTCTGGTCCAGTGTTCTAAATTTAAAAAGTGAAATATTACAAGAAATGTTAAAATTAAACATGGAATTTATTAAGATATTACTGAATAATGTACAATTAGTTACATTGGTGGCGGTGTGGAGGAATTATGTAAATAGTCATACCAATTCAAACAGTGAAGTTAACATAGTAGATACATTGCAGACTCCCCTCTATTGTAAGGTTACTTGTTACAGAATCATGGCAGTATACGTCACAATTCCGGTAGAGACAGCCATTTCTTGCCTTCTATAAGGAGAGAAAAAAAGGAAGTAATTAGTTTAGGATAAGTTTAGACATTTGCGTCGCCCTCCATAGTAGCCTTCTCTCGTCCATTTCTTCCGACATCGTTGGTTCTCTGATAACGCTGACAACTCAGTCTCCTTCCGTCAATGGCTGCGTATCTACCTCGAGTTCGTCTCGTCCGTCCTCCTCGTCGCCAGCTCCCAAGCCTTTTTACTCAATTCGCCAAGACTGCTCGATTGGCGATTTCAGAAGGTAGGAAAACCGCCAACAGCCCGGCAACCCCAGGGGAAAAACACGCAGGAAGGTGCTCAAGACTGCTCGATTGGCGATTTTAGATGGTAGGAAAACCGCCAACAGCCCGGCAACCCCAGGGGTAAAACACGCAGGAAGGTGCATCCAATGTAGTAAATACTCCAAGACTTGGCGAATAATCGCTGATACACCAAGTTCATTCACCTCTAGCCTCGACGAGGGGTCCCAATCCAGCATAGGAATAGCCTGCGAGTAAGCAAAACACCCCGTCCCCCCTTAATTTGCTGCAGGGTTAGTAGTGTAGAAACTAGCCTCTACCGCAGGGTGCAATCTTTACTAATGTTGACAGATATTTCACAGACTACCGTCTAGCGGGCGAAGAAATCGAAAACAAGCCCATAAATAATTTGGAAAGGCAACGGAAAAGTTTTTGAAAGGATAGGTGTTAATTATTGATCTTACATACAAATTAACTTCAATACTGATAAGTACTTAAATAAAAATATAATAATTTCATAGATAATTTTCTTGGGTTTATTCCAACACCAAACACGACCACCATAGTAAGGAAATAAAAATTACTTCAGTTAAAATACAATAATCAAATATGAAAATTTTTTATATTCTCCACAACACCAAAACGACCACCATAGTCAGAAAATATGGATCCCAAATTTAGCAGAAAAGGGGGCACAAAAAATTAAAACTTAATTAAACTTTAAACACCAACTTGTGTAAACAAACTTTAAAAAGATTGACCTTAAGGATCAACTTATCAAGAGATTAACATTAACAACCAAGGTTAAGAAAAAAATAATAATAAACTAAACAGAAATTTAAATAGTTAACCAACCAAAAGTAAAGAAGAAAAAAATTAATTACTCAAGCAACTTAAAAAAATCAGCGTTAACCAAAACTGTCAAGAGAACAAATTAAATGACTACAATTACTTTTAAACAAGCCAAAGAAACTTAAGTTCAACTACAAAAATTAAAAACAAATTAATCTTTAAGTCTGAAGCAAAATAAGTTAAATCATTACCTTTAAAACAATTTAAATCACAACTGAAATAAGTAATACATAACACTTTTAAGCATTACATTAAGCCTCTGCAGTACGAATTTTATTGAATTGATGTTTTGCGGAATTACAGTCAAAATCTGAATTTGATTCAGTTTTTCACACACTTCAATTTACGTTTTGATAATTCCAAGCTTATGATTACTGACTTATTGAATATTCATCTTTAAAGCTAAATTTTCACATTTGTCAAAAATATTTTCTCTCATTTTCCGTAATGAAATGGATAATCAGTTTATTATGTAGTGTAGTTATGCTGTACACATATAACCCTTCCATTGGCTAAAACGTAACTTCCCCTTAATCATAAATCTCAGGATACAACAATACTTATTTACTTTGTAAGATTAGTATAGAATATAAAGTTAATAAAAGGACACAAATTTTGGACAAGGTATATCTAGTATCTATCCTTATGCTCTAAAATAGTTGAATTTTATTCGAATAAAATGATGATATATATAACTAGAGCCGGGAAAAAAGCGAATCATTTGAGGCACTTGCTTCATATGAATGACTAGAAGGGACGCTGAATTAGCGGTAAAGTTTTAGAAATGTATTTAAAGAATATATAATGATAGATAACTTTCAATATGAAATGTATCAAGAAGAATATTTCAAAATAACAAACTTAAGCGTTATATATTCTTAAGGAACTCGTGTGCTTTTCTTTAAAATCCAATGAAAAATTTCATTAACAATTAAATAGTTAATATTTAATATGCTAAAAAAGTCATTATCACCATATTTTATATAATTTCTAACTCATTATTATTACTTTACATATAGAAAAAGCCCAAATGTATAAAAAGCACTGATGATAAATCACTGCAAGTGATTGAACTTAATAACCTCTTTAAGCAAATCATTTTAAAATTTTATATATGTTGTACTGAAGTCAAACTCTGCAAGACAAAGAAAAGGGAAATAAAATTTTTCAATGGAAAATTTGAAATATAGTAATAGAGATATTAACCCAATATCAAATGCTAGTGGCTGGCTGCATGTTTTTTTCCGTAATTTTTCCTACATGAAATGCATATAAGAACCTGTTTTCTTCAGAACATTTTCCACAGAAACATCCCTCACCTTAAATGAAACGCCCGCATATATTTTCTATGTTGAATTAAATATAATACAGGGATTATCGATTTAATTACGGAAAATGAGAGAAAACATTTTTGAGAAATGTGAAAATTTAGCCTTAAAGATGAATATTCAATAAGTCAATAATCATAAGCTTGAAATTATCAAAACGTAAATTCCAAATTATCTGACATATATTTTTGGTAATCCAAATGAGAAAACATATATATATATATTATTCCTGTTCATTTAATCATTAGTTAAACATGACAGAAATTTTATCTCTTTTCTTGAATTTCTTGAGTTCTTGTGTCTATTTGCATATTACGAGATCTCATTATTAATATGCAAATAAGAAATAATGAAATGTAGGTTAAAGATCCACTTAAGACACATTTAAATTAAATAAATCTGTTTAAATGTCATCGAAGTGTAATTTTTTAAAGAAATCTCAAGAGAATTAAGCGCAGAAATAAACTTTTAGAATTCTTATGAGAATTTTTGTCAAACGTTCTTAAAAAAAGCATAAAATTCAAGAGCACATATTTATCTTCATTATTTCCTTGCACCGTAATTAGAATCTTAAAGACTGGAAATAATTGTGTCCTTCTTCAGAATTCAAATGTCATTAATAAAAATCTAAATTTCGGAAGTTTTTTTTTTTGGATCAATTTAATGCTAAATGTATACTTAGTATAAAGTTAGATAAAATTTAGATTTTTATGGATACATGTTTAATTTCTTGTGTTTCTCTAGAAAAGTTATTTAGGATAAATATTTTAATTCAAAAAAATGGGAATTAGTTAAACATGACAGAAATTTTATCTCTTTTCTTGAAATCTTGTATCTATTTGCATATTCTTGTGTCTATTTGCAGGAATAACTGAATGAAAATCATATTTCACAATCACAAATAAAATGGAATTTACTTTTTTACAATATTTACTCAAGTTTTATCTTGTGTAATTTATCGTACAATTAATTTTCTAATATAACATTTGTTCACGATTAATTTAACTTTAACAATGTATGTTTTACTTATTATTTAATTTATTTCTTACCTACTTATAATTTGTTTTATATCAATTAATCATTCATTTGATATTTTCATATTTAATTTAATTCTGGGTGTTAGCCCAGAAGAGCTACTAGTTTAGAAACGGCATTTTGCATCGATTCACTTTTCAAATTGTTGCCACCATATATTATCGCCCTGTATTATATTTAAAAAACTAAATAATGAAGAATCCGCTTGAATGTATAGTGAAATAAAACAACGGCTTATTTTTAACGGTACCTACAGTCATCAAATTTTGAATAACGTAGTTCTGTACCCGAATATGGGCGCTTGGAAATCTGAAGTTTGAATTTCGAATTTATTTTATTACCTTTGTGACATTTTGTGAAAACTTAACGAATTTTTTATTAAAATCTCAACGTTTTCAAAGCGAGTAGTGGCTACTGAATGAAACATTTTTATCTCTAGCGCGCGAGACAATCAATCAGAAATTTTAAAGATATGCTGTTTTTAAATATTTTTAGCCTAAATACTCTGGAAACGTGTATGTGTTTGTAAATAAAAAAGACGCCCCCTTTTGGCGGAATATAAAATCTGATTTTTCTTTCCTTATTTTTTTTAAATACTATTTTTTTATTTATCACACAACATAGGCTGCGGCACTCGTATTTTTAGAAATTTAGCTTCGCTTACAATCCTTCAGGCTAGTATGCAGCAATCATATGAATATTATTATTAGTTATTAATATAAAAAAAGTATAACATGGACACTGCACCACTTCCTTGTATGGACTGTTAAACTATATACACATTTTTTGCTGCAATTTATTTAAACTTTATTTTTCCGAATTTCATTAGAGATATACTTCTCATTCAATTCAGTTCTCATTTCGCGGTAAAGCAAAAACACATAAAACATCTTCGTTCAAAATTGTAAAATACATAAAAGCAAAGAACACCAGACACAGTTAAAACAGTTAAAAAAAATTTTTTTTCACTTAAAATTCAGAGTTTCTACGCAAAAACAAGCAATTCGGTCAGCAGGCATGAAGGCAGTTGTTTCGTGCACAGAGCTGAAACTTTATTTTTAAGCTCACTCGTCAAAAAGACATTGAAGGTGAAGAAACTGACTTAGTTCACTATTCCACTGAGTTTCAAATGTAAACGAATGACTGTTCGTTAGGCTTAAAGCGCCACTTTTAAATTATTAACAATTCTAAAACTATTGCATGAAGATTAGTTAAAAGTATAAAAACCTTAATCGGAACATAAGAACCACATACTTCAATTACTTTTAAAACAAAAAAAGCCTAATTTATCAACATATAAGGATAAAAATCTAAGCCCACCGAGCTAGATAATATGAGAATTTTTACCTTCTATTTTGGTATTTTTGCGATTACAGATTTTTCTTGGCAGATTTTTATATTTTTAAAGCAAAGGAGGGTTAGAAAATACTAATTTAAAATACTAATTAAAACAATGACTAAAAAGATTTTTCATTCATAGATTGAAATTGAATTTCTGTTTCTTACAGATGGTATATGGAAAGTTTTCTTATTATAATTATTATACGCATATATATTTATATGTATGTACGATTAATGCAGTCGATTGCAACGAAAAAAGGAATGTGCATAATTACATGTTATAGCAGTCCCACATAAAAAATTTTCTCTTTCTACGGCTGCTCGTTCGTGAGTTATGCGAGATATACATATGTACGTACGTACAGACGTCAAGATGAGTCTCTTCCGAATCCAATTTAGCACAAATTTATGGCACAAACAGTACTATATTATGTCCGTACATACAGATGTCACGCAAAAAGTTGAAATGGATATCGTTAAAATATGTACCCAAAAGTTTTCGTGATTAAAATATTTCCTTGTAAAAAATTTGATATAAATGATAAAGCGTATTCGGAATTACAATATTTCCTCTGTAATGACCTAAGCCATATGAATCAAAAGTAGCTATCTGTATGATAAAGTATAATTTAAGTTTTAAATGCTATAGTTATACTCCTTGTTCGGAATAAAATATTTATACTTCGATTTATATTTTCGTTCATAAATTCATCTTACACATTCAGAATCAAAGACTGACACGCCATTCAGTCATGAAGTATGTCAATGAGCAAGTAAACACTGACGTGTCAAAGGAATTACAAACCCGAATTTAAACAGTACTTTTCATTACTGACTAAAAACTATATTTTGCATTTCAGAGTTTTGAGATCCTATTCTTTTAATCCTCAGACATGTGTTATATAATGACATAAACTGAATTTGAATGATGCTATGATTTTTATTGAATTTCTTCACAGAGATACACTTAAATGTTTAATTTCCGTTATTTTAAGATAGAGTCAATCAATTTTTGCTTCTAATGTTGATCTCTAGTAGCGGCAACAATGAAACCAGATGCTTCTTCTGGTAAATTTTGTAAGATATTCCATTTGTCTTCTTTGGCATCGTAAAAAAAAGGATGTCTAATTTGAGACATCGTGTGGGTATTGAATCCTCCAAATACGTAGATATTGTGAGCTGTAAATTAAAAATGATCTGAGTAAGTCTTATAATTCATCAACTGAACAAAGTTAACAGCAGAAGCAAATTAATAGAGCCAGTTCGCTTTCTTTAATACATTAATTATAATTTTTGTCATTGATATAAATTTCCAAGGTCGTTAAAATATGCTTATCTTGTCAAAAATTTCTTTTTCTACAAGAAATATTTGAATGCATTTTTGTTAAAAGAACTGCGATAACCATAATGTCACACATATTTTGATATCCGAGGATATTTACATTCATCAGTGAGGTTTTGGAAATATATTTTTATTTTAATTCATCATCACAGACATATTTTAAATGACGAAATTTATCATTTCATTTTATCGCAGAAAATGATTTATCGTAGGTTCTATTTATCTCTGGAAGCACACAGAATTTAAGCATTTCTTATGTTATGTATTATCGATTAACACTTTAGAAACGCATTCAAAATTTTAGGCAAAAATTCTGATGTCAGGTATTTTAGATAAAATCAAATGATTGAATGATTTGCATCTGGTCTTGCTTTCACAATTTTCAACACATTTTATTCGTTCACAGTTATCTCCTTATATGTATCAAGTAGCCAATATGTTCTTAGATAGCAGATCCTCATTTTAATAAAATATGGATTCATTTCTATATTATAACATTCCCATATATCTAAAGTAAATACAAATGGAAAAGGCATTTGTTTTACAAAAAAATATTATAGGATTGAAAAAATTCTAGCATGACTTTGTTTTCCTCAAAAAGCCAAATTTATTTTGTATTTTCATGCCGGAGTGCTTTATTTAAATGCTCTAAAGATAAAAAAAACAACAATGGTTTTCCTAATATTATGCATTCCTTAAAATAAAAATATTGGAATTGTTAACAATATCTGAGGTTAAATCAAAAGTATCCTGGATAATTATATCATGTTCATTTAGGTTTCTTTTGGATACTTTTGGAT
>KK117434.1:1528-12486 GCA_000611955.2 Stegodyphus mimosarum | reverse complement strand
CATTTCATAACATCCAGCAGTTCAATTCAAAACTCATCATGGACATTTGTAAATATCAACCTAAAGAGGGAGAAACATTATTCTCAGCCTTTAGGGGGAAAACTTCTTGAAATAGTAATACATTGCAGCCTTGAGAACGAAGTGGTACGCGGAAGAAATTAAATAAATCAATATTCTCAAGATTTCTCAGCGGCTGAGTTTTGGCTGTTTCAAAAGTAAAGTCTTCTCCGTCTGGAAAAGGAACAAAAATCAAAATAAATTGTTTCCGCAGACAATATAGTATAATTCAGTTACGGAAGACGACTTTTACGAATGCTGAAGAGAATTGATGTGCGTAAGAAATTCATTTGATTGCGTTATAATTATGACCTATTCCACTATAATTATCTGATAACAAAGAGATTTGCTTTCGTGAAGAATTTGTAGGAGGCGTATGTGACAAGCCATTGTAAATAAATGCATTAAAGATGTTTTTACAGCTTTTACAAACGCGAAATATTATTGCTTCCGAAGAAAAATATTATGCATGTATCAAAACATTACGTCGTGTCCTACGTATTTGATCTACTCAGGCGAATAGTAGTACAATTCAAATTTAGGGACTTTCTTAGATTAATACTATTGACAGAAATTAATTTTAATTTATTATTTTGCATAGCATTTTTACGTTGCCATAACATACATTATTTAAACCTAAATTTTGAGTGAGAAAGTAAGAAATTTCGAATATTGAGAGTTTTGTTCGAAATTAGAATTAAAAAAAGTCATTATGTGTCTTTCTCACTGTTATTTTAATACATATGGTAAATTAGATAAGTTGAAATTTTATGAAGAAAAATTGTATATCTACAAGAGAACTGCAGACAATGATTTCATACTCCAAGGCAGAATCAAGCGAGGCAGGAAACTATTCGTACCTCCCTGCCTTAATTATTAAAATAAGAAGCAATTCCTAAAACCAAATTCCAAGTATTGATCATGAATAAATATATTAGAAACATGAGTATGTGAAATAATAAATAATGCTTCAGAAACTAAGATTTCATTTATAAGTTACCCATGCAAATACAACTAAGTTCAATTAAAAGTACATTTAATGAAGAAAGAGTAATTTTTCAAACATTCCGCGAATTCTGCGTAAGCGGATTATAAGAGACTGGAACTGAAAAGACGAGTATACAAATTCTTCAAGAAATAAAATTAGTAATTTCGTTTAAATCTAATAATCCTATTAAGGGTTTAAATTTTGAGTGTGGCTTTCGTTATTTATATTTCTCTTTCAGTTAATAGAGCGTGATTGTTATCAGGCAGTTTCAGATGTAGTTAAAATAGTAAATGCGGTAAAGGCAAAGAGGGAAGAAGAGTGATATATTATTTGATTACGATTATTGGATGAGTCAAAATGTGTATTTATAAACATAGTAATTGCATGCTAGACAGGTTTTAGATACAGCGACAAATAAAATAAATAATCCAAACCAAACATAATTATTCAAGTACTTCTTCTGTATTCTGTTTTGCTTCAAAATACTTCTTGAGGAGGAAAAAAAACGAATAGAGTAATTTTTAGAAATAAATTCAATTTCATGGCATGCAAAAGAAAGATTTTTGCTTGCTTTGAAGTTTAAGATTTGAAAACAAAGAATATAGTTTCTTTCGTTTCGAATGGAATTGACTTTAATCTCCGTGATGGGTTTATTCAATAAATATTTGCAATTATGTTTTCGTATTATTTCCAAATTTTCAATTTAATATACTTGTCTGAAAAACGTGGGTGCTTGTAGGTGAGAAGGATGAAGATTTGTTTATGCACGCAGTTTTTATATTTTTGAAACGTTAAACAATTTACTGAACTGGAAACCTTGTAAGGTTTTAGTTAAACTAACCAAGTTTATTTTAATTTAAATCTTTTCTATCTCCTCTCTGCTTCAACTTCCTGTCAGAAGAAGCGCGCGTTTTTAGCTTATGCTAATTTTTGAAGTTCAGCCAAGCACTATTTAAGCCAGAGGTAGAAACCTCTCGGTGTGTGAGAGCTTTGCCTCAGATCACGGTCACGCTGCTCAACGTTCGCCTGACCAGCTAGCAGTTTAAATTTATAAGCCATAGTGCTTACTACGTGATTGCATTGTAAAATAAATTAAAGTGCGGTAGTATTTAGTATACCTTGCTACGCACCCTTTTAGATAGAGGCCAACTTCCGCGAATTGCTCTGCGAAGCAAAGTTTAATTTAAGTTCCATTTTAATTTATTTAAATTTATTTGATTGTTAAGTTCGACCAAAGTGTGGTCTGTTACGTTCTGTATCTCTCCCGAATTGGGAGGTTTGTTATTAATAGTGAATTAATAAAAGAGGATTTCAAATCCCTTCACGTGCAGTTATTCTCCAGCCCAGCAGTTACACCAGAACATAGCGTACCTTCCGCTCCCTGTTCCAGTTCAGGACTTAGAACGTAAGGATAAGAACCCTTTACAGAATTTACCATGTTCTCAAAGAATACACACAGAATGCTAAGTCCTGATAACCTTATAAGGCTTAACGTCTTTTACGACTGTTAAAATGTGAGTTTACATTTTTGAAGCCATAAAATGACTTATCGTTATATCTAAGATTAAAGAACAGAAAATTTAGGAAGGTGTAAAAGCCCTTTTATTTTAAACTCACTAACATGAACATAATTCACTCCTGGTCATTACAAATCTGCCAGCACTTATAGCGAGAAATTCCGAGTAGAAATTCAAATGTAGAACTAAATTTATTAACTAATAGCCGAAGGCTACAGAGCAATTTAATCGCAAAGTTGGCTAGGAATTCAACGCTTACTTAACAATCTCAAAACCCTCACTTAAACAGACGCAAGTTAACTTGCATTCTGGCGGGAAAACGGAAAGAGAAAAGTGATAGTATTTCCAAACATAAAAGAATTGCTATGTAAACTTTAAATAAACCTCACAACCTATTTATGTGACTATTATTGATGAAGGTTTTATAAATTCTAAATAAAATTTTATGTTGTGCTCTGCATACGACTTAAAGATAATTTAACTTCTAAGGTTATGTTAGTTGATTTCATCATTAATGATGAAATTAACACTTGCTCACCATTGATGATGAAAAACAGTGCTTATCTTTCATGTTAAAGTCAAAATTCAGTTCTGAGTAACCTACATACTTTTATGACTGCTATAAATATGACGTTATAGAATGCTATTTGCATAAGTTAATTTATTTTTAAATAAAATTTTACATCCATCAACCATTAATGTATCAATAGCAGATATATTTATACATGCGATTGAAAATTTAATATTGCAACAAAATTGACGGAATTCATAGCTGAAGATTTAGAAGTAAGCAGGACGTATAGAGCAAACAGGATAAAGTAGAATGAAACAGGAAAACCGGACGTATGGAATGCATTTCGAAAGCGCTATTTTGTTATTTACATTTCTTTATTGGAGATACTAAATGGTACTTAACATAGAGCATTCATTTTCATTACATCACATAATTTGTGATGTAAATTATAACTATGTAAGATTTATCCTAAGTTTACTAACAGTTATTTTAAGTTATGCTTCTTTCTTATTTATTCTATTTTCAGCTTACAATTTCCTACCAGAATGTAATTTCAGACACGCAGTTAATGCAAATGAGTAAGAGTACTATTTAAGTCGATGTTTCGCCGATTTAGAGAGAGTGTCTGATTTTCCTGACTAGGGCGAGTTTGCCATTTGGCTACGTTCTCTCTTAGGATACTACGCTCGGCCATACTTTGGACCCTATTTATTCTGAGAAGTAAAGGGTAGTTAACCCTTCTTACGTCTTTCGTGTTTGTTCACACACTTAAGCGATTATTCGCTTGTTAGTGTTCGTTGGGTTCTAAGATAGAACATTGGAATTAAATAGGTAAAACCCCACAACTATGTAATTACGCTGCGAGAACTATAATTTTGAGAATATTTAGCAGAGAAGTAAGAGACATTTACAATTAAATTCAGTACAAAGTAATTATGTTCTGAGATTATAAATCAGAGATCCATACCATTTAAGCAAGTTTAACCTGTGTTTGTAACTAAAGTTATTTGAAAAAGCTCTATGCAATTTGAGAGTTTATCACAGGATCCTCTTCTTCAAGGTTAGAATATGATACAAATTATATTTTTTATAAAATTAAGGAAACTATTTCCGATCCATGCAGAAGAGGAATTGATTCAATAGTCCTTCGAAATACAGAAAATTTTTTGGTTATATTAATTCTTTATAAATTTCAATAAATTTTAAAGTTAAACTTGTCTCGCATCTATAACACCTATTTACAATTTATTGATATTTTAGCTTTTGTTAAAGATCAGATACTTTATAGAAGGATAATAAATTACTTAGATATTTTTCTATCGAAGCACCATACAGTGTTAGACAGCAAAATGTCATCACCAATAGAGATTAAACCGCCAGCTATCCATAACATAGTTCCGAAGGAGGCGACACCCATAGCCATTCGAGATTCTGGCAAAGAAGGTTGAAATTCCATCCATACGCCAATTCGAGGATCATATCTTTCAATCGAAGCCAGAACTCTGAAATGAGACATCAATAATGTATCAGCTACAAAGTTTTAATCTAATTTTCATACATAATACATCGGCTTCACAATCTAATTTAGTCTGAATTATTTATTGGATTTAAGTTTTGAGTATAGTCTAGAGCAGGTAGAGGGTACAATAGAAAGAGATCCGTTTCCAATGTCTTTACTTTACTCTACTTGAAATAAGCGACTTGTTAAAGAAATTATTTCTTCTTTATTTGCAATTAAGGAAAAGTAATTTTTGAGATTCATATCAAATGAAAAGAGTAATTTATACCGAAAACCGTATAATGTGATTTTAATGTATTTTATACATATTTTAAATTTTGACTAAAAGGTTAATTTAGCTTCTGTAAAGAGTGTCATCACAACAGATATTAGTGCAGTTTTCGATAAAATGGTGTTGCTATAACTCGAAGATTGACAAGTTTACCACATGCAAACTCTTGAATCTCTTTTCTAAACGTTTCTTTTAAGCTGAATACGTCTTCTTATAAATCGAAGTTCGCCGAAAATACTTTATCGAATTTTGCATATTCGGAAGTAAGAAATAGTTGAGGAATCTACTGAAAGAATCACACTTGGCTGACACCATTCTTGTTTTTAATCAAGTCTGAAGAACATATTCAAGGCTCGGCCTTTGGCAAGTACTCGTTTTACTTACTTTTGAATTACTCATATATTTGTTCGAAGGAAAGTGGCTGTCCTGTTTAAAACTATGCATCAAAATATAGAAGAATAAATTAAATAATATAAATTTACAAAGAATGAGTAGATCTGATTGCAGATACATAAGGATATCCACTTTAAGGGGACGGTGAAATTTAAAAATTAGTTTTTTTTAAGTTTTTGTGTTTTCAACAAGAAATTTTATACATATACAATTTTTCAAACAAATAATTATTTATTTTAATTAAAGATTTAAAATAGTCCTTGCGCTCTAATTTTCAATATTTTTTTCCTAATGTTTCCTTTAAGTTAGTTGTAAGGACTTGACAGAAGTTTCTTTGCATCCGTTATTGAATATGATGGATCAGAAATTTTTAAAAAGGATTTTTGTGAATTTATACCCAGTTTTCGGAAAAATGTCACCTTTTGTTATGCATTATCACAGGTTTAAACTTCTTAACAACCTCATATCCAAAAATGTATACACAGATCTACTGTAACAAGACAGTTTCTTTCAAACATCATTGATTTTTAACTAAAAATGTGTCGCATGGAGCACTTTCAAAACATAAAAACTATGAAAACATTTGTTTTCAGAAAACCGGATTTAAAGTTTTTCTTCAAACTTACCTTTAATACATGGTCATGAGAAACAGCAAATTAACTTTAAATATGAATTTGTAAACACTTGATAACATTTTCGTATCATTTAACAATTTTTATCTCATAATATTAAATATGACAAAAATAAACATATCGCAAATTGGTATGTGATTCGAAGTTATAGGTACACACAATTTATACACTCTATCCAATGAAACATTTAAAATTCACCCGCACTATATATGTTACCTTCATTTGTTATATTTACATTAACTTTTAATGCTTAACAATATTTTTTACTATTTCTGTTTTTTTCCAAGCAGTTAAACTTCTCTTTTTTGCTTTGGTTCAAGTGACGTTGAACACTTTTTTTTGCAACGAGTAGGGAAAACGAGTTTGTTTTTTCCTGTTCTACACGTATACAGTTACATAACCAAATTCATAGTTGTCAGTACTGACATTTCTAGCCATTTGTTTAGAAATAAAACACTTCTTTTGGGCAAATATATAAATTATAGCATCAGTAAATAACTGTTGAAATACATTTTTTTTTACATTTTATCCAAAATTTAAAGAGCAAAGTTTACGTTGTTTACACAGTTTAAAAGCTTGTAACTTCTTTAAAAATTAGAATATTAACTCGGTTTTTTGCATGCGATGTAGTTACGTATGTTACCAGAGTAAAAAAAACAAATTAAATATTTTGGTTAATTTTTAGCTATTTTAAAGTCCACCGTCCCCTTAACACGAAAATTTGATATAACACATGCCATTTTGAACATTTACTTTAAACATGCCATTTTGAGAATTTATTTTATTTACGGTCCCTTCATCTTATCCACCGCATTCAAAAATATACAGAACTTTTCAAACACGCATCAATAATCTTAAAACTTCTGTCGTGTGAAATTACTTAATTAGATATTCAACATAACGGTTACATATACAATTAACTTAAACTGTTGGCACATTATCATCCGTAAACTCAGAGTGGCACCAGACCGTCTGCTCGCCAAGAGCTTCCTTCTGCGATTATTTGTGGAACAGAACGTATCTCACTAAGCTCTTTGACTGAGCTTCTTCACATTTCTTATTGGCTTTTGATTGACAGTAGGATAGCCTACAATATTCGCAACACTGCAGCAAGCCAGACAAGCCGGCATCTGTCTGCAGAAGGCACGGACAAGGAAAGAATCGTTCCTGCAAGATAGAAACACGCGTTTCGTATTTTCGTGCTCCACTCTGTAGTAATTTACTGTCAAATAAACGCGAGCATATATAAATCAAATTAAACACTACTTAGCTACTCGTAATGGTTCACGACTGAGAATTTTATAAGGACTAAGCACATAGTCGGCTATTCTACTACGTCTGAACACACGATTTACCAATCTACAAAGTGATTAATTAAGCTTTAGCTATTTACGAAAATAACATTAACTAAATTCTCGGTAAAACACATGGGCATTTTCATGAGCTACTCCAGTGATTTTATGGTTATAGGGTTTCCTCCTTTTATCTAACAGCTAAATGTGTAGGAACCTTGTGAACAGATAAGCAAATAATCGCTTATGTTCGGGAACAGAGACGTAAAACTCAGGGTTAATCACCCTTTATTACTCAAAATGAGAGTAGTCGCCTCCTTTCTCATGGCGTACATAGCATTCAACTGAGTTTGAACTCAACGTAATAAGAACTAAGACTTAACTAATGCTCAACTAAAAAGATATAGCCGAAGCTATCAAGATTCTAAATAGTTGGCCCGTAAATATCAAATAAGCTGGGGAAGCTATCAAGGGCCTGAAATACCGCCGAGCGTAGTAATAGCTTAGAGAGAGTTGTAGCCAAAAGGCGAACGCGCGCTAGTCAGAAACTCTGGCTCTGTAACGAAGTCAGTGGAACTAACTAAGACGTCCCTAACGAAGTTTTCGCTTTAAATACTACTCTTACCCATTTGCATTAAACGCGATTCTAAATATGCATTCTGGTAGGAACGCCCATGTAGCCAGGCCGTTTGCCAGAACTCGAAACCTGGATCGAGTCCCGGCCAATATTCAGTGGTTTTTACAGTTTGGCCGCTGCTGGGCCAATACTGTGGTTTAATTTATAATAAACGAAGTCATAGTAGTAGGAATTCCTAAGAGTCATAGAAGTAGGAATTCTCAATATTTTGATACTTGTTGTTTGATGCAGTTTAGAAACTAAAATCAAATTAGCAGTATAATTTCATAGTGAAATAACAATAATAATAACAACAGCACCTGATTTGGCTGCAAAATGTGTGTAATAAAATTTTGTGAGTGCCCTCATTATTAGCATAAAAACACTAAATCTTAGTATTGAATTTATAACACAAAATAACTACATAATACTTGTTTATTTTATGCTCACTAAGCTTGTAGAGTCATTAGGTATTTTTTGAAAGCAGGAGATGCGATAAATGAGCAACGCCCTCCCCGGGACACGAACCTCTCGAATACGGGCGGAGTGTGCTGACCATTACACTACGAAGGCATGCTAAGAAGGCGGGAGAAACACCCTATATACCCTAATCAACATTTGCCTTTTAAAAGGAAACTGGGGATTAGGGGACACAATCACCAAATCCTGGTGATGGAGAATTGTCATCCACCACCTTTGTTTTAGTTCAGGCGTCACTGTAGAGACCTTAGGTACTTTTTGAAAGCAGGAGATGTGAAAATTGAAAAATGCCCTCCCCGGGACTCGAACCTCTCGAATACGCGCCGAGTGAGCGGACCATTACACCACGAAGGCATACTAAGAAGGCGGGAGAAATAGCTTATAAGCGTACATTGTGAATTCAAATCTTTTCTTTTTCTGTTTTCCTCTCCAAGAGCATAGTTTCGAAGACAGTCGAGGTAGAGCGTAGACCACCAGTCCTTGCGTGCATTTAAGTAACTGAGTAACTTAATCTAATCTGTTGAAATTGATGTGGTAGGTAAGACACAAATACGTAGGCGTAGCATCTACATAAGTATATTATAAATTTATTGTTCATTATAAATAGAAACGTGGTTTCTTATTGACTACTTAAACTTCAAGAATTCTACAAATTATTTCTTCAGTATATTTTTTAGTCAGTTATATCCATCATTAAATCTTTTAGTTAGTTATATTCATCATTAAATTGTCCTTATTATGCTATAAGAAAATAAAATGTTTGCGTGATGCAAGAAGTAGCAATCCAATCACTACTTCATGTTCACAATTGCATCAGTTCAGACTATCCAAGAAGACAAGATCAGGAAGTATTTAATATCCACGAGCAGCACTTTGGCAAAGCACATATGTGAAGAAGCAACCAATCTGTAAGGCACAAATTTAAACTCAACTCATAATTCTAAACATAACATATACATAAACTCAATTCAGAGTCCATGAGAGAAGTCATCGAACTCAAACAAAGTTCGATGAATGTAAAAAAGGCCGCCACACATACTACTACACAAGTAGACGATAAAAGCAATAGCACTTCCCCACAATCAGCAAGATTTATTACAGTACCCAGTTTCTTTCCCGAATATTTCAATACACATACAGCGTCAACAATGCCAGCATCTGTGCCTGTGGTTAAGACGTCTCTTTGATAAAGGCCACCTAGACTGTTATCTAACAATCTGCTTACATAAACAGAGAACACGAGCATAAAATCCCTAGAAGTAACATATAAACCTACTACAAATTTATGATAAAAGAAGATCACCTAGGTGCTAAGATAGGCAAGATTTTCAAGATTTTAACAAAACACGGTGCTAGTGTATGCTTAGTATTATAACTTTTTTTTAATTAAAAAGTAGGAACAGTGACTAAAGCCAGATCATTATATTCTCTAAGTTTGTTTCGAATAAAAGTGTAACCTTCTTTTCTACTTTAATTGATGTTTCGAAATGTATATTTGTAAAATTTGTAGAGTATTTGTATTGTAAAGTGTTGCGTTTGGAAAGTGTATTTGTAATAGGCACTATTGTAAAGTGTATGTTCTGTAAATCATTTTGAGTATTTCGAAAATAGAAACTGCGTATTATTCAAGTGTGAGGTACATTGCGTGGGTGTGTAATTTCTGGATTGTGGCTCATTGTTTTGGTGTTGTGGAGAATATATAAAAATTTTCATACTTGATTATTGTATTTTAACTGAAGTAATTTTTATTTCCTTACTATGGTGGTCGTGTTTGGTGTTGGAATAAACCCAAGAAAATTATCTTTGAAATTATCATATTTTTATTTAAGTACTTATCAGTATTGAAGTTAATTTGTATGTAAAATCAATAGTTAACACTTATCCCTTCAAAACTTTCAAATTCAATCCGTTGCCTTTCCAAATTATTTACGACCTTGTTTTCGATTTCTTCGCCCGCTAGACGGTAGTCTGTGAAACCTCTGTCAACATTAGTTACTTTTGCACCCTGCGGAGAGGCTAAATTTCTACATTACTAACCCTGCCGCAGGGTCAGGGGGACGGGGTGTTTTGCTTACTCGCAGGCTTTTCCTATGCTGGAGTGGGACCCTTCGTCGAGGCTAAAGGTGACTGACCTCGTTGTATCAGCGAGGTTCGCCAACTCTTGGAGCTCTTTCCACCTTGGGCTGCACCTTCCTGCGTGTTTTTCCCTTGGGGTTGCCGGGCTGTTGGCGGTTTTCCTACCATCAAAAATCGCCAATCGAGCGGTCTTGGCGTTTTGAGTAAAAAGGCTTGGGAGCTGGCGACGAGAAGAATGACGAAAGATTGACACGCAGCAGCCATTTTTTTGACGGAAGGAGACGGAGCTGAAAGCATCAGCGTTATCAGAGAAACATCGATGTCGGAAGAAATGGACGAGAGAAGGACACCATGGAGGGCGACGAAAATGTCCAAACTTATCTTTTACTAATTTCTTCTTCTTTTTTTCTCTCCTTATAGAAAGCAAGCAAGCATATCTACAATGTATTCTCTATGTTAACTTCACTGTTTGGAACGTCAAATTGAAGTAGCTCTGTGACGTTGGCCGAAGTTGTTGTCGGATGTCTGTATCTACAATGTTAAATTCCCTGTTTGGATGGGTATGAACTTCCTTTTTATATTTTCCACTCCACCGCCACCAAT
>KK117433.1:79920-160001 GCA_000611955.2 Stegodyphus mimosarum | reverse complement strand
AGCATATATTTATGTTCGTTGCAAAGTCTTTGACGTCTAATATTCATTTCAGCTTTTCTTGGGGATCTACAGAAACATCATCTTCGTATCAGCCAAGATTGACAGATAATGAATTTCGCATTTAAGGCCAAAAAGTACTAATAAAATGCTAGAAAGAATTTACGTAATTTAAGTATACTTTGCAGTATCATTTCTTGAAATGCTACTTAACAAGAGTGATTCTGGGCAACTGAAGCCAGCCCCATGGATGTCATCATATATAACGTTTTCTAAGTTTCTATGGATAAGTCTTCACATTTTCACTTTCAGTGCCATATTATTTCATGGATACTGCATGGGAAGTAACAAGTATACAGGTCAACATTATATCAAATTGTTTGCTATTTTTGAGACAGTTCTACAGGTCGGAGGTTTTGAAAATTGAGAATGGCCTAGATCCTGTTATTCTGTTAAAACTCGCCTGCCTAGATGCTTTTACATTTCTTAAATTTCAAGGTTAAACCTTATTGGCGTTTAAGCTAAGCAAATCATTTAAACTTTCTATGCTTCTGTCTGATTTATCGTTCTCCTCTTAAGTACTAATAAAATACAACAAAAATAAAATAAACTAAACTCTTATCCTTTCTGAATTTGTATCCTACAGCTAAATAAATTTAAATCACCATTCCTTGCGTTTTATTCAGCAGAATTAGTTTAAAACATGTACAACATAAATATTAAAATAAAATACTAAGTAACCTGTTTTCTAATCTAGGTAATTTCTAACTGTAGATATTAGTAAAAGATGGAAGGCATTCTCCGATACCAGCACAGCTAATCAGACGAGTGGACTGTTGGAGATAGGGGAGTACTGGATAAGATACCAAACTCTCCTTCCCTAACTTCTGCTTGCCGTAAAACCTAACTAACATACATATCTGGTGAAGTTAACCGAAGACGTAGAAGCACAGGAACAGAGTTAAAGCAAGAAATAACGAGTTAAATGAATTAAGATTTACAATGGCATGTATTGCTGCCAGGGCATATATCACTCATGCGCCTTATCATCTTAAAAATAACTGATGCCTTTGCACGAACTGTAATTTATCATTCATGTGTCTTAAAAATCTGTCAGTTCTCAGTGTTGGGCCCACCAGCGGCCGAGCGGTAAAGTCGCTGAACACTGGTAGTTCAGTCCGAGGTTTGAATCCGGCGAACGGGGTGGCTGCATGGACGTTTTCGTGGTTTTCCCCATGTGTAACGTGTATACGAGCCTGTTTCCCTTAGAAAGTCCTCCACGAAGGCATCCCAACCTTTAGGCAGATAGCCCTCTTGTGCTTTGCCATAATTGTATAACCTAACCTAACCTTCTCACTGTTGTTGCTGTTTTACATGGAAGATGATTTTAATTGGATTTAAAGATTTAACATATACATTGATGGACCCAATGATACCCTACTTTTGATCTATTAGTAAGAGATTTTTGGTTATTGTTTGTTATTAGCCCAAAGAGGGGTTAACACAGATGGGCTTTCGTCTCGAAACGGCATTTTGAGTCGAATCACTGTAAACGGTTGTATCAATTTTCAAATAGTTGCCACCAAATATTATCGCCCTGTATTATACTTAAAGAAATTAAATAATGAAGAATCTACATGAATGCATGTATATTTCTCGTATTGTGAAAAAGCAACGATATTTAGAGCCATCAATTTTTCCGAATATGGGCACCTGGACGCCCGGATCTTGAATTTCGAGTTTATTATCTATTTCATATTTTTTAAACCCTAATGAATTTTTGATTAAGAAACTCAACGATTGCAAAGCGAGGATTAGCAACAAACTGTAAAGAATATAACATTTTTATCTCCAGCGCCGGAGATTTTCTATCTCAAATTCTAAAGCTATGCCGTTTTAAAATCGTTGTAATCCAAATCCTCTCGAAATTTGTATATATGTGTAAATGAAAACATTCTTTGGCGTAATATAGGAAATTCTTTGGGCATAACATAATATCTGAATTGTTTCAGATTTTTTTTTATTTTTTGTTGATTTGTTGTAGCTTTATTTAGTAACATTCTATAAGTAATAGAGCAACCTTCTGTTAATTACCTTATGTTTTACTAAGAATTAAACTTATTAGCCAGAATATTATGAAATTAAAAAAAAGCATGTACAAGAGAGTTTAAAACGTAATTAAAGTTTAACTTCCTGTCATGCTTTGTGCTTGCTCCTGCGCTTGAAACGCCATAAGAGCTACCGCCGGTCTGATTGCAAACAGTTAGTAATTGCCGGAGTCTCCATCGATTCCCTTTGCTGTTTGAAACTGTTAAATGCCTTTTTGTAATGAACCAAGTGTTTTTTCCCTGAGAGAAGTTCATTGTGCTAGTTATAAATTTCAGAGAAACATGCCTAAATATTATACTGTTTTCTCGAGAGGTATTCAGCCCATTTAGTCGTATACTTTCTTTTTAAATATAATTAGGTGGACTAGGAATTTACAAGTAAATTTGACTGAATTTTAATTTAAGTTTATATGTCAGCTGGTGGTAATCACAGCGATCCTCCCCCCCACAATTAGTTAGTAACTATGAATAAATTTCGATAAATGAACATTACTTTAAGGATAATTTAAAGTAGCAAAACTAGAATCTAAGTTTTAATTATTAAACAAATTAATTCCAAATTGCGTAATTTTTACTCAATTCATGAACTCTGTGGGATTTTTCAGTAATTTTATAAATCAAAACTTTTATATTAGATATAGTTTTACAATTTATACGAGGCTGACGTTAAATTAATTTCAAAACAAAAATAGTATTATGTTAATCTCGAAAACCGAATATTTGTTTAAAAAGGCTCACCATATCAGTTTCTTTACCAATTAGTGTGGATGAACAATTTTAACAGTATGTTTATCCACACTCATTTGTAAAGAAACTGATGTCTTATATTCTGAAATGAAGAAAAAATTTAAGTAATTACAAAAGTTGCAAAATATTGAAATACGAAAAGTTTTCGCTGGCTTGAAATAAAAGCTGGAAAGCTCGCTGGCTTTCTGGATTTCGCAGTCACTGGCCTGAAATAAAATTTTTAAATTTACCTCGACAATTTTGATGAAACGATGATTCTGATTCAGTCGCATGCATAGATAAGCAACTGCCTTGAGCATAATGTTGATTCATAAAAAATAGTTGTTTAAGAGAATTACTTTCACAATTTGAATATTTAGGAAACAAAGCTGCAAAATTCTCCATGGGCAAAGATAACGTAACAATAAAGAGACCCTCATTTCCTAATGTTAATAGTAGAAATCAAGATGATTTGCCAAAAGTTTACAATGTGATACGGATTAATTTCCTTTTTTTTTCTTTTTACATCCTTGTACGAAGTAAAGGAAGTATTGTAATCACGAAAAATTCCGGGTACCGTATTTCAACCCAAATATCCATTTTGATCTCTATCCAATGCAATTTAGCGATGTTTTTGTGTGACATGTGTATGTAAGGACAGAATAAAGGACTCTATTTCCCCAAATGAATTTTAAAACTGATTTAAAATGGATTCAGAAGAGAATTTTTCATGGAGTCTGTACATACGAAGTACGTATGTATGTATCTCGCATAACTCAAAAACGAGTAGCCTAAGAACGTTGAAATTTTGGACTGCTATAACATGTAGATGTGCACCTCCCTTTTTTGTTGCAATCGGCTGCACCAGAAGCATATATATATACTCTGCTACTCGGCTTAATGAGCTGAGGTTTTTATTCTTATGTGTTGGTAAATTGAGCATTTTTTGGTTTAAAAGTTATTGAATTATGTTGTTCTTCCGGTTAAGGTTTTTATGCCTTTAGTAAATCTGTATGCAAGATTTGTAGAATTAACAACAATTTAAAAGTTGTTAAAGTGCGGCTAAGCCTAATCATTTTTTCCATGGCAGCCATATTTGTTTACGTTTGAAACTTAGGAGAATAGTAGATTTGTTCCCATTCCAGAGAAACTAAGCTTCGCAACAACAAAGATAACGCCTTCTTTTATTATTACGAATTAAATCATGCTTAATTCATTCTGGAATTTATATAAGGAAATAATGTGTTGGGTTTACTTCGTAAATTTAATTTAGATATTTTAAGCTCTTATGTATTTTTGCCTCGTCGCAAAGTGGGAACTGAATTAATTGAATGAGAATGGCTGAATCGTCAGAGAAACACTGTTTTTATTTGTCTTTGTTTGTTTAATTTCTTTTATACATCGTTTTAGATTTACTATATAGCATCTGAATAGAACATGCGGCAACAATTAGATAATTCTTCAGATGATATAATTTTTGTGCATTCTGAGTTATAAAATGAATAAGATGTAACGCTGTTAAGTGAAACTGGCGCCACAGTGTTGCTATGATAAAAAAATATAGTGAATTTTTAAAGATTGCATTTATTCTATTGCGGTTTTTCCGATATCAACGAAGTAGATTTAATTCAATCCAATAAGTTTAAAATGAAATGCAAGAAAAAAAGGGTATAATTTAATATTTCATACAAGGAATTCATGTGGTGTACACATCGATTTTTTTTAATAGATTAACACATAATTTTCAAGGAAACATCCGTATTTATTATGAGTAGAACAATAAACGATATTTTAAAAGTAATTCGAGGAAGACCTCAGTTTTGAATGCATAAATGAAAGAGCTGCAAATAAACAAATTCCTCATCAAATTATGCATAAAGAAAGGCTTCTTTTATGAATGCTGTTGCTGTAGGATTTGGGCCCAGTTTTTAGTAACTTTAAGAGCAATATACATATGTAATATTTTTGTTGGTAGGTCGATAGAACTTAATAGAGAGTTGGCTAGTGAGTTGGGGAAGATGAAATCAAGTAAACATTTAGGTAAGCTTTCGTCATGATCGAAATAACTTTTCAAGTGATAGTTGTAATGGAATGGCACTAGCTTATTGAGTGGATGGATTGGTGGACTTGCAGACAAACACGACAGGTTTCAAAATAATTTTATTATTGAATAAAGCAGTCCTGGAGACACAATATACGATTCACACATAATTATGGATTCAATAGGTACCCCAAAATTTTGTATAGGCAACTTACATTTTAGTAGAAGAAGAAATACAGCGAAGCGAGAGACGTAGGTTATTCACGGAGCAGCAAGCGAAAAAGTAAAGTGCACTAACTAGTTGAAGTTATTTATTGTCCGGACAGCTATGATCTCTATTCCTTGTTTGAGTTCTGGACAGTGTTTGGGGAAACATTTAACACAATGCACAGAAACTACAGGAAAAGAGTGACGTCAGTGACGCAGTATAGATGCGCAGAAGGGATTGTCTTAGGATTAAAATTAGGTTTTTAAAGGATTATTGCGAATTTGTTCCAGTTAAGTTTAATTTCTTAATAAATTTCTGCCAAATTTTCATAATCGAAACTATTTACTTGCCTTTTTGTATTAATTATTAATTTAGATTGTATTTATTTTATATTATATTTCATTCACTATTCTTGCAATTTTTATAATGTTCAGAATTAGGTTTATTAGTTTATTTTGGGTTGCATTCATAATTCGTGTCGGGGAAGTACCTCTATAGGTTTGGAATTCTAAATTATTTTGTCTATGTACTTTTAATTAATAATTTTTTTCCCATAGTGGATTTGCTTTCTAATTTTCTCTAAAATTCCTTAACTATTAAATTTCCCATTTAAATGTTTCGCTATTTCTGGTTTTGTGTAATTCTTAACCCATACGTATATGGATGACGAAACACGAATTGAGTGTTTGAAGAGTTAGCTTTTGGGACAATTTCTCCTTGAAAAGATCTGTCACCTGCCTGCTCAACAATTATTCACTTTATGGGAATTAAATTTAGTCTTAAAAAGTTTTTTAAAGTTTTTTAAATAATTTTTGGATTGTATTATTTCTTCATGTATCTACATGCTTCCCTTTCTTTACATATGCTTTCTGAATTTGATTGATATTGCAAATTAGGTAGCAGCAATAATTAATCATTTTATTTTGTTTGTAACTGAATTTTCATAATTTAAAATTTTAATTTGCTATATATGAATGATGTAATAATATTGTATTTATAAAATTTTTATCTATATAAGTAAAAATAATTATGAATAATTTAAAATGCCTAAAACTTGCGCTAAAGCTGCTAAGTAATAAATCGATAATTTATTACTAGAAAAGGTATTTATATATCATCTCCACGGAAAAGAAATTTAATTAAAGCTATGGATTATTAGAAAAATTCTAGTAAGCATTTTTAAGTAGCTTTCCAAGTCAATATCCAAAGTTATCTATATTTCTAATTTATTTTCTTAGAGATAATATATAAGTAGCTTTTCTAATAATAAATTATATATATATATATATATTATATATATGTTTGTAATATATATATGAATTCAAAGAACTAATTAAATTACTTAAGTTTTTATATTAGAAAAGCAAAATACTTGCACTAAAGCTGCTATACATACATATATATAGTACTACAGAAATGTTTTACTACAAAATTATCCCCAAATTGGTTTTGTAGAGGAGGCATTGAGAATTTTTGAAGTGTAGCAGTTAAATTATGTAAAATGGTCAATTAGGTAATTTTGAATGAACAGAAGCAAAGTGATTTTTCTTGAAAGTTACTTCAATTTATAAGGTATATCTCCCATATTCTTAGCGTGCCTTCGTGGTGTAATGGTCAGCACACTGAGCCGGTATTTCAGAGGTCCGCGGTTCGATCCCCGGCGAAGGCAGTGCATATTTTTCATGTCTCCTGATATTAAATAACCTAATGTCTCTACACTGGCGCCCGAACTAAAAGGGTTGTGGATGATGACTCTCCACACCCAGGATTTGGCGACTAGGTCCCCTAAAACCCTAGTCGCCCTTTAAAAAGGGGAGTATATAAGGTATATCTCCCACATGCTTAGCGTGCCTTCGTGGTGTAATGGTCAGCACACTGAGCCGGTATTTCACAGGTCCGCGGTTCGATTCCCGGCGAAGGCAGTGCATATTTTTCATGTCTCCTGCTATTAAATAACCTAATGTCTCTACAAATTGTAATGTGATCTACTTTCTCTTGACAGCATCGGATTTTAATTGTATTCCTCTTCCTTTTTTCATTTTTAGGTATTTCTATTGTTTAAGTGATTTCTTATGGTTTAAAATAACTACATTAATAGGGTATTTTACATTTTTATTGCAAGATTTCGGAATTGTACTAATTTTAAATTTCATTTCTTTCATGTCTTTGTGATATTAGTTCGACATTTATTACTTTTTATACATATAAATATGTATCATTTCCTAAAGTCATTATCTTATTATAATATTTAAAATTTTTAATAGTTTATTTTAATTCTGGAGTTACATTAAATTTGGGCAAACATTTTCAAATTGTAGCACCAGCTATAATATTTTAATGCTACTGCTCTACTTGCGTTATTATACTCTAAAATATTACTATTACGAATTTAATTTTTTCATTTTGCTTCTATTTAAGATGTGCATGTTTTAAACATTTTAATATATTTTTTAGACTATATGAATTTATATTATATAATATTTAGCACACAAATGAGAAAGACCATACAATTTTTCACTTACTGATCTTGAAAGAATATTTTTTCCCCAAAAATGTGAACAATCATGCAGATTTTAATTTTTTGATAGAAGTAAAAGCATATTTCGAGTGTTATCCATTGAACCATTTATTTTGCAAACCAGTGTCCAGATATAACATGTTTACTATATTACATACAAAATAAACGTTTCCTATTAGTAAACATGTCTGGTCATCGGATCGCATTTTCATTTGTATCATTCCAAGCGACTGCCCTTTTAATCACCGGCCAGATTGGAATCCGTGACTAGTCTGAGATATCTCAAGGTTTATCTTTCTACATTTCGTACCACAATGTGCAACTCCCAAGAGTTAAAGAATGGAAGAAATGTTTTTCGAAAAAACTGTTTGAACTTCGAAAACAAATGTCGAAGAATAAGTCAGTGAATAAGCAACGTGTAAATGAAGTTCTCAGACTCTGAGTTAAGACGAATTCTAACACCCAATATATATATATATATATATATGTAGTGCCGATCATTTGGAGCCGTGATGAAATCCAGATGCCATGACGTCATTTTCTCTACTACTACGAGCTGCGTAGGCGCCAAGCGAAAATGAGGGGAATTACCTTCTTTTCTTTTTGGAGATGGTAGACGAATGGACGTGTTAGCAGAGACGCTGCTTCTGTTTAAAACTTTGACGAATCACTTTTTAATTCTCGTAAATGTTAAATATATGTAATAATCGTTTGTCTAATTAAAATGTCTTTCGTTAGCTAATTTGTTCATCGTTTTATCCCCACAAAATTTTCTCAGAAGTGGGATTTAGCACTCGAAGGAACTGTAATTTTAGCTGATTTCCTGATCTACTACCGGTTTTGAAGATTTACTGTTGCTGTGCTGGACTATTTTACAATGTATAATGAGCAATGTTCCGAACAGAAACCTCGTCAAACTCATAGGAATGTATGCTGATTTACCTGAACCGAAACTGCGTAGTAGTGATTAAATAGTGTGCAGCTCTATTAAAAACTGTGGAAAAATTTTTAATAATACTCGATGTCAAGTGTCAAGACTTGAATTGTGGTCAAAAATACATCGGATATAATCTGTTTGTACTCGCACCATTTGTCATCTATTGGATGGTATGGAAGCACTTTGTTTTGTCTCTGCTTCTGGAACATCGGGGATTACCATTATATGAAGTGAGTAATTTTCTCAATTTAATTAATTATGTTTCTAATTGATGTGCCGGGAATGGAAGATGTCCTGAAAAAGGAAAAAACATCTAATATAAAATATTACACAAAATAATATTTAACGATGTAGGCGACAGAAATAATCGAAAAAGATTAAGACAATTTAGTGGTTTCTCTTTAGCAGAGAATAGTAAAGAATTTAATAAAAAACTAGAAAACGTCAAACAAGATTTTCAGGCTTATGAATTAATTTCCATTGCCAATGTTTTATGCATTGATAGCTCTGGCACACAAGATGACTTAGCGACCCGAATTGTTTCTTATCTGAATAATTTAGAATTGCTTAAAAATAACGTAATTTTAGAAGAAAGTGAAAATGAAAGTGACTTAGAGGGTGAGGACGGTGGGGATAAAAATGAAATAAATGATAATGTTCAAGATGAAACGAAACTAAGAAACAATTCTGGTGCCACAGTGAGACAACTTCCTTCCCAATGTGCTAATGATAATACTCTTAGTACAATTGAAAACAAGTCGAATGTATTTCATAATTGTAATATAAATGTTACTATTGAAGACATCAAATCTTTTGTTGCTCAATTCGATGGCCAAAGCCACGAAAATGTCAGTAGTTGGGTCGAAAGTTTTGAAGATGCAGCTTCTGTTCTTCAATTAAATGATTTGCAGAAATTGATTTTTGCTAAACGTCTGATGACAGGCAAAGCAAAATTATTTGTTCTTAGTGAACCAAAGTTGAACTCATGGCAGTTATTTAAGAATGCTATTCTTGATGAATTCAGTTCCAGCTGCAATTCGGCCGAACTGCATGAGTTATTATCAAAACAAAAAATGAAGAGCAATGAAACGTTTGATGAGTTTTTTTTAAATATGAAGAGAATTGCTAAAAATGGTCAAATTGAAGATGTTGCTTTAATACGATATGTTATAGATGGTATACCAGGCTCCGCGTTTAAAAAATCTTGCTTGTATGGGTCACAAACATTAACTGATTTTAAGAATAAATTGAAGCTTTATCAACAGATATGTGATGATGAGGAAAAGTTGCGAACGTCAAAAACAAAATTTGAAAGTAAACAAAAATATGAATCTAGAAATAAATATGACTCAAAAAATTCTGCTAACCAAACAAAGCGTAACGTAACCGATAGTCGAGGAACAATTCCTGAGATTAAACGTAATACAACCTGTTTCAACTGCGGTGAAAGCGGTCATATTTCTAAACAATGTGTTCATAAAGATAAGGGCGTCAAGTGTTTTAAATGTAAAGAATTTGGGCACCGAAGTTTCGAATGCTCAAATACGAACTCGAAACCAGAAGTAGCAAACGTGAATATTGAAGTAGTCTCGAAGTTGACTAAAGAAGTAAAAATTAATGATGTATATGTAACAGCGTTAATAGACACAGGAAGTCAAACTACTTTGTTACGTAGATCTATTTTTGATAAGCTGAATATCGAAGGGCTAGTGCCCGTAAGCTCAACGCTGAGTGGGTTCGGTAAATGTCAAGTAAAACCTCTAGGCTTCTTTAAAGGTAATATTAAAATTAATGATTTCCAGTGTACTGCAGATATTTATGTTGTAGACAACAATGTGATGACACATGAGGCCATTTTAGGCTTAAACGTAATATTGAAAGGTGAAATACTAATAAACGAAAATGGGGTTACCATAAAAAATAAGTCACAGGATGTGGAGGAAGTAAATATTGTGTCTGTTTTACCTGTTGACCTAGCCAGTAACGAAAACGAAATAAACATTGCACCTAGTGTTCCAAACTGCTTTAAAAAGACTGTTCAACAGTTAGTTTCGAACTATATGCCACGTAAGACCAAATCTACGGACATACAATTAAAAATTTGTGTTAAAAATGACGAGCCAGTATCGCATCAACCGCGTAGATTACCGTTTTCGGAAAAGAAAATTGTTGAAACCCAAATATCTGAATGGCTAAAGTCAGGAATTATAGAACAAAGTTCTTCGGAATATTCCAGCCCATTGGTCATCGTTAAAAAAAAAGACGGGACACCAAGGGTTTGCGTTGATTATCGTCGTTTAAACAAAGTTGTCGTAAAGGATAGATTTCCTCTTCCCCTGATTGAGGATATCCTAGACCGCCTTCAAGAAGCACGTGTTTTCAGCACTATTGATCTCAAAAATGGCTTTTTTCACGTGGACGTCGAAAAGGAAAGTCGGAAGTACACATCATTTGTTACGCATGAAGGGCAGTACCAGTTTTTGAAAGTGCCGTTTGGACTCTGTAACTCACCAGCTGTATTCCAGAGATTCATAAATACCATTTTTCGACCGTTAGTTAACGATGGAATCGTTTTGCCGTACATGGACGATATCATCATTTTGTCCGCTTCATACGAAGAAGGAATCGAGAGGCTGAGTCAAGTTTTAAATCTAGCAAGGGAATACGGGTTGGAAATAAATTTTAAAAAATCCCAGTTCTTAAAGAAACGAATTGACTTTTTAGGCCATGTCATAGAAGAGGGTAAAATTTTCCCATCCACCTTGAAGACGCAAGCCGTTATGAATTTCCCGAAACCATCTAATTTAAAACAGATTCAGAGTTTTCTTGGATTGACAGGGTATTTCAGAAAATTTATTCCTAAGTACTCTATAATTGCCAAGCCACTTAGCGACCTGCTAAAAAAGGGTAATAAGTTCGAATTCGGTGAAGAACAAAGGATTGCATTCAATCGTTTGAAATCAGCGCTAGCTGAGAAGCCTGTACTTGCAATTTATAACCCTCATTATGAAACTGAACTACACACAGATGCCAGCATAGAAGGATACGGGGCGATTCTAATGCAGAAACCCCCAAATGACAGCAGTTTTCACCCCACTTATTTTATGAGCAGGAAAACATCTGATGCAGAGAAAAAATATTCAAGTTACGAGTTGGAGGTCCTCGCGATCGTAGAAGCACTGAAAAAGTTCCGTGTTTACCTTTTGGGAATTTCATTTAAGATAGTGACGGACTGTTCAGCATTTCAAAGGACGATGGAGAAAAGAGATTTAGCGACGCGTGTTGCTCGTTGGGCTTTGTTGTTACAGGAATTCGATTATGTTATAGAACATCGTAAAGGTGTTAGAATGCCACATGTAGATGCTCTAAGTAGAGCTCCTCTAAACGTTTTATGTGTTTCTGTTGAGAATATCCTACCTAAATTAAAACTTGCCCAAGAAAATGACACTGAAGTAAAAGCCATTAAAGAATTATTGAAAACCTCAAGTTATGAAAATTACTGTAATAGAAATGGCATACTATACAAGTTTATTGACGGCAAAGAATTAATAGTTGTACCGGAAAGTATGCAGACTGAAATTATAAAAGATGCTCACGAGAAAGGGCACACCGGTATCAAGCATACAGAGAAACACCTGGATGAATATTATTTCATTCCCAAACTTCGGCAGAAGATAGAAAACGTTATCGCCAGTTGCGTTCATTGTATCTTAATAAATCGCAAAACAGGGAAAAAAGAAGGATTTTTACATCCGCGATTCAAGGAGGACATTCCTTTGCATACCTATCACATAGATCACTTGGGTCCTCTGGAAAGTACCCATAAAAACTACAAGCACATATTAGTAGTGGTCGACGCGTTTACCAAATTTACTTGGATTTATCCAACAAAATCTACGACCTCAGCCGAGGTGATAGCGAAGTTAGAGAATCAGAAGGCCATTTTTGGAAGCCCTTGTCAGATCATTTCTGATAGAGGAACAGCTTTCACTTCCAGTGAGTTTTCTGACTACTGTGCTAAAGAAGATATTAAACATCATCTAATCACTACAGGCCTCCCGAGAGCAAATGGACAAGTCGAACGGATCAACCAAGTCATTATATCAGTCTTAGCAAAATTGTCCTTAAATAAACCAACTGAATGGTATAAACATACACATGAAGTTCAGAGAACGCTTAACTCAACATATCAAAGAAGCATTAACACCACTCCGTTCGAATTACTCTTCGGTACCAAAATGAACAGTAAGGGCACCGATCAGCTCAAAGAACTGATAGAAAGTGAGTTTCAATCTCAATTCGAGTCCCAAAGAGAAGAATTAAGAAAGCAAGCCAAGAGACAAATTTTCCGAGTCCAACAGGAAAATAAAAAGACATATAATGCCAAAAGAAGACAAGCACAGCCGTACAAATTTGGTGATTTAGTGGCAATCAAAAGGACTCAATTCGGACCACACTTAAAATTAAGAGCAAAGTATTTCGGACCTTATAAGATCACGAAAGTTAAGGGTGGCAACACCTATGACGTAATAAAGGAAGGGTGCCATGAGGGACCCATGTACACTACCACATGTGCCGAATTCCTCAAGAAATGGACAGCGCTTTAAAATTTTCATAAACACTTATTTCTGTTATTGTATATCCTTGCTTGTTGCTTTTTTTTTTTTTTTTTGTATTTTGCAGTGTCCTGGAGGGCCAGTCCACCCTAGGATGGCCGAGAATGTAGTGCCGATCATTTGGAGCCGTGATGAAATCCAGATGCCATGACGTCATTTTCTCTACTACTACGAGCTGCGTAGGCGCCAAGCGAAAATGAGGGGAATTACCTTTTTTTCTTTGGAGATGTAGACGAATGGACGTGTTAGCAGAGACGCTGCTTCTGTTTAAAACTTTGACGAATGACTTTTTAATTCTCGTAAATGTTAAATATATGTAATAATCGTTTGTCTAATTAAAATGTCTTTCGTTAGCTAATTTGTTCATCGTTTTATCCCCACATATATATATATATATATATATTGGCAATGTATATATATATATATATATATACATTGCCTTGCAACATTTAAGGAACAGCATGTTTTTCCAACTCTCAATGTTACACAAATGTTAGTAACGTTTAAATTCACAGTTCATGTGCATAACTGTTTACTTTATAGAAATGCATACTTATATATGAGTTGGAGAAAAATTCAAAACTTGCAATTTTTGTTTACGAGTGTTGATCTTCAGTTGTTATTACAGTTTCATAGACAATATCCAGGAGAATCTATCAATGTGAAGGAGAAGTCGTTTGCCCGGTTCGTTGAGGTGGGTGGCGATCGGATGGATGAAAATGGTGGTGTCACAAGCTGATGCTGCTAGACGTCTCAATGTGTCTCATAGTGTGGTCAACCTACTATAGAATCAGTTTGAATCCGAGGATTCTGTGTCTAGAAAACATGTTCCAGGCAGACCTAGAGTTTCAACACCTGAGGGAGACCATTTTTTGGCTCTTTCATCCAGAAGGAGGCGTAACATTACTGTGCCTCAGTTCATGGCAGATCATTTAGTGGGAACAAAAACACAAATCTTAGCTACTACAGTGCGCAGATGTCTACACAATACAGGTCTGTATGCAAAACAACCAGTTGTCTGTGCCTTCTTGACCCGAGGACACAGAGGTGCCCGTTTATGTTGGGCAAGAGAACCCGTCTCCTGGACCAGTCAACAATGGGCGTCTGATCTCTTCACAGACGAGTCCAGGTTCACATTGGAGAGTGATTCAGGTCGTCAGCTGATATGGAGGGAACAAAGTACTAGATACAACAAATCCCAAATTGTGGAAAGGTACAGTTACAGATGTGGTTGCAAAATGATTTGGGCTGGGATGTCTCTCGGTGGTCACACTGACCTGCATGTATGTGATCCATGGAAGAACTTTCACTGGTGTGAGATATCGAGATAAGATCCTTGATCAATATATCCGCTCATATACCGCTGCTATTGGTCCTGGATTTCTTCTGATTGACAACAATGCGCGATCGCACTGAGATCGTGTTGCTGAAGAATATTTTGAGGGTCACGGTATGGAGCGCATGGAATGGCAGCTCAATATGCAAACCTTTATCTGATAGAGCATCTTTGGGACTACCTTGCGAGACAGGTTGCTGCTTTAAGTCCTTTCCAAGGTTGTTAGATGAGTTTGAACAAGGATTACACCGTGTCTGGTAGTTGCTTCCCATGTCACTGACCGACACCTTAACTGACAGCATGGAACGTCGCTGAAGCCAATGTATTGTAGCTAGAGGTGGATACAATCCTTATTAGATTCCATTTTTGTAATATTACCACGCCATTTTTCCTCAAAAAAACTGTGATTTACTGTTTCTCCAAGACTGAATTCCTCTGCCAAGAGTGCAATTTTTTGTTGTAATTCATGTTTGTTTTGAACTTTAGAAACATTTTATGTTGTAATCATTAAATAATTGTTCAGTGAACATGTCCTGTAAATTTCTGGTTTCTATGTTGCTTCATTCTCAAATTACACACAAAAACATGCTGTTCCTAAACTTTTCAGAGGCAGTGTATATATGTAATTCAAAACAAATAAAATAAATAATACATTTAAAATCCATCCTGTATTCACTTTGTAAAAAATCATAATTAAAAACCAAATACCAGGAGCAAATTTCAAACTGAAAGAAAATGGAGCGGAAAATGTCAAAACCAAAAGTGAAATAAGAAGTTTGCATCTTTTGGCTGCATCGGCATCAGGGGTTTGGTGCAAGGTGCAACGTAAGAAGTAAATAAATTCACCTTTTTCTGAAGCAATAAACACAAAATTTAAAGTTTACAACTTATAATAATCTCAGGAAATAATCAAAATAATCTTTATCAGTCCTACCTTACAGACCTTAAGTCAGTATCTTTATCAGTCCAACCCTCATAGGTGAAGTAAGTAATGCAAACAATTGCAAAATCATACCATCATAATCATAAACAAATTAAAAAAGGATTAAAATGATTATTTTGAACAGACCGAATACGAGCAATCCAACATGTGCAAATACAAAAGCATATGTAAAATTTGAAACCCAACATGTGCAACATGGCCGGGCTAAAAGTTATAGCATCAAACTCATAAAGAAGAAAAAGTTTAAAATTCTAATGAAAATAATAGTTTTCAATTTAAGCAGATCGAGTCCAAGAAATGTATAAAACAGGAGCAATTCAATATACGAAAAAGTAATAAATAAACATTTAATACAAAACTCATAAAACAAAAAAAAAGAAGAATTAGTTTATAAAATCTGTAACATTAAAGTAACAAAATTTTTGAAATGAAAAACAAATAAAGGGAAAAAAAAATGTATTCAACCTTTTTATTAGCTAACCCTAAAATGTGCTCGTAATGAATTTAGATAAACTATGAATTTAAAACTACAAAATAATTTGATGGATATAACTGAAAATAACGTATGGAGTTTTTTCATAATCGTTTTTAATTATACTAATCAACAAAGCACAAAGGATTTTAATCATGGCCGATGGCTGTAGATGGTTCTCGCAAGCACAGCACGTTTAACTCCGGAATATGTTGTCCTTTTGAGAACTGGAATATACTTTTCAATATTCCAAACTATGTTTTGAAGTGGTTTTCAAGTGCTTATTATACTGGTGATTTGGATCAATTTGCATATAAAAAATTTTTAAATGCTGTAAAAATTTCTTAACTAAATGCAGTTATGATACTGATTTTATGTTAAACACCAAACAGTAATAGCTATCTGGAAGAGGTTTAATTAATTAATATAATTTATATTTCGCAGTGCGATCAATATTATAACCAAATCACTATTAAAATTGCTTCTTATAAAAGTGGTTATCTTAGTTTATTCTAACATGTAATACATGTACCTCAGTGCTCAAAGTCAACATGTGGAATATTTAATGTCCTTCTCAAAGTAAAGAATGCATATCAAAATGACCTTCCGTTTAGTAAACTTCAAAATTATTCAGCTTAAAAATGCATTTACGATGCATTAGATAATCGCCTACAGGAATTTATCATTTTTTTAAAATCGTGTGCCGTTTCAAAGGAATCACAAGAATGAAATCGATTCCTAAACTTTATTTTTCTTACTGCGCCTATTTTAGCAAATGGATTTACAGTTTTGAAAGAAGTCCATTTGAATATACATCCTTCATTAAGAGAAATTTATTTTTAAAATAGAAACTGCCTCAGGACCTAGAAGTCATTTCTCATCAAAATGGAGAGAAAGAATATTTGTTTCTTGTAGCTGATCGAAAATAGCTTTTCAACTTAGAATTTATGCGTAAATGTGCATTTAAAAGCTTTCAGGTTAAGTAGAAAATGCAGCAACTGAACAAACTTCTAATTTGTAGTTAATTTTGTAAAATTTATCTGATTTACTGACATTTCAGTAAGATTTTAGCAAGTCTTTAAGATATACTATGGAAGTTTAGTAGAAACATATTTAATAAACGTTTGATCTGTGTTCGAAGACTAGTTGTACATATTTTCTCGTTTGATACGAATAATTAAAAAAAAATCTTCATATTTTTCTTAAAATTCTGCAATGAATATTTTTTTCTCTGTAGTAATTCAATATTAGCTTATAATGTAATCGAAAATATAAATTTTACATATGCTAGTGTATTCTGTCTTCAGTATAAAGCATGAATATGTAGCAGTTTAACATAATACTATAGTCTGTAATGCTCCTCATTTTAATTCTTGAAGGCAGTAATTTTATTCCGTATAATTCTGCAATCAAAATGGGTAATTTTAATTTTTATATTTTTAAAAGTATTTACTTTAAATTACGTCAAGCAATGTAAAAATAAGAACATTTACGTTAAAATCTGCAATGCACATGGTGATAAGATATTTAGAGGAAGAAATATCCAGAGGACTTGATGTGATTCAAATTTTATGTGATATGCACTCGTACTCAAATAATAAGAAACAAACTCTAGAAGAAAACTTACGAATGTAAAATGAGAATTAAAACATATAGTATACATATGAGATAGGGGTTGCATCGCCGAATGCAAAGAGACAATAAAAATTAGCATAAAGCGCAATTCTGCCTTTACACCACAGCGCCTTAAAACCGGGCACAATTCGCTGCTGCTAGAGAGCTGAATGTGTATCGTAGTGTCGTCAGTATGATGTGAAATCTTTACCAAAGGGATCAAAACTCTTGGAGGAGACGTGAGCCTTTACGTCGGAGGATTACCGCAAAGGCAGGCGATCGCTTCATGTTGCTGTGTGCAATACGCTAGATCACTAACAGCACGAGACTTGGCGTCGCATCTCTCTGCTGCTGCAGAACGGCCCATATCCCACGAAACTGTGTCACGTTGACTGCATGTTCCAGATGTTCAGACAAAACCATATCAATACTTATTATAATGTGTTATTGATGAACGAGAAATACCTCTGCAAGCTTTTTTTTTAATTTCCCGAAATTGCATTAAAAGTTGGATTTATTCTTGATGTCATTTAGTTTTAATGCATTTTATTGGTTTTAAAATCTTTTAGCTTTCCAAATATCTATCTCCACCAGTGGCATAAATCAGTGGTTCCGAAGTTTTTGAATCACAGATTCCCCTAGATCTACCCTAAGGGTTTTACACGCCAATAGCGCTTAGTACAATGAGAAGGATATAAAGAGGAGATGGATAAAAAAGGAAATATAAAAATGAAGTGATATCTAAATAATTGCACATATGCAAAGAAATGATTTTAGAAATTTTGAAATTTACTGTAATATCTCAGTTTATTCTCAGCTACCACCAACACCCGTGGAATTATCAGATCTCTGTTTTCCAAGGTATTTACTTTAAAGTTTAATAAATCAATTCATTTGCGTTACAGTAATAAAAAGATTCATACAAAAAGCTCCTTAAGATCATTCATGCAATACAGCTCCTTAAGAATATTCATGGCATCAGTTCAATTAAAATACAAGCATATATTCTTTCCTTATTTATTATTAAAAATTCGTCTTATTCGTTGAAGAAAACAATTTCAATTTAATGTTACCTACTGTAGTGGACTAACACACTAACTAACTACAACACTTAGCCTAAATTAAAACATAATACAAAATAACATATAAAATTTTAACAGAGACATGTAATTTTTGGCACAATTTTCTTTAGGTTAAATTGATGGTAGTTTTATGCTAATGTCTGGTTCTGCATTAAATCGGGATCTGTATTTTGTTTGGTACTTGTACACACAGAGAATTCGGCTTCACATATGCACGTATCCGAAGAAGGTAGCAATAATACTTTTGTTTCGCAGACAAAATTTTAAATTCATCTTGTAACTGAAAAAAAAAACTTTACTGTACTTTTTGTACCGCTGTAGTTTTGAAATGCAGTTTTTTGTTCACTGTGAGATGTCAAGTCCAAGACCTCGTTATTCTGCTGAGTTTAAGGTGCACTTTGTATTTTGCCCTGATCATATTCAGAACCTATATTTAAGTCATCAAGCAACTTCTCTGAAGCAGTTGAAAAATAATATTCAAACAAGCCTTTCAAAGCTTCGAAATACGACTGAATATTTTTCAGTTTTCTGTCTAGAGTCTTGGGGTTATTTTCTTTCAAGCGTCTTTTGTAAGATAGAAGCAATCCATATCTGCCTCTTCCATGCACCAGGACAGATACATACGTTTCATATTAAAAAAGATTCTTCATTATTTAATTTCTTTAAACATAATACAGGGCGATAAAATTTGGAGGCAACAATTTGAAAAGTGATACATCAGTTTATAGTGAATCAACGCAAAATCGCAGAAAGAAAAGAATAGTCTTACAGGGACAAAGCCCCTCCGGACTAAAAAAGTAGGGATAATTGAATAGAGAGATGAGTTTAATTGTTTAATTATAGACAAATAAAGCTAATCTTGGCAGTTAGGAAATTTTCGTTACAATTCTGAATAAAAATCAAGATATCTTGATAAGTCCATTGGAATTTTTGTGCACTGTTGGTTGAAACTAGCAAATATTTTACAAGATTTCTTTTTTCTATTATTCTGGTTTTGTATCTTTTTTTAAATTGTTGCATCAGTCAGCTTAATTGGTTGTTCACTTGAATTAGTAAAAACATTCTAAAATTTAAAAACGTCTGACGACTTCCTTTTAAGGCACTTTAAATTATACACATTTTTGCCGTCCTTCAATTAAACACACCTCCTCATTAGAGATATATTTCTCATTGAATCAATCCAGTTCTCGCTTCACCACAAGGCGAAATCAACATAAAAACTTAAAACATGTTCATTAAAAATTGTAAAATATAGCGGGGAACCACCAAATGCAATTCAAAACAGTTACATTTTTTTTCAATTAAAATTAGGATTTCTAAGATGAAACACGCAATTCGGCCAGCATTAAGAAAGACAAAATTTTCGGTGCATACAAATTTAAATTTAACTTCCGGTCCCGCTGGGCAAAAAGACACTGAAATTGTTATACCAGCTGACTTAGTTAACTATGCTACTGAAAATTTCAAATGTCAACATACAGGCGGCATGTCAGGCCTAGCGCCACGCTCACATTATTAATAGTTTTACAACTATTGCATGCAGATTGACTAAAGTCATAAAATCCTTAACCGGAGCAGAAGAAAAGCATAATTCAATCGCTTGTAACGCAAAAACTTCAAAATTTGCAAATGTATAAAAGTAAAACAAGAGATCACCGAGACGGATAAGGGACTGTATATATATATATGTTTGGTGCGGGTGATTGCAAAAAAAAAGAGCGGTGCACAACTAGTATTATAACAGTCCCATGTACAAAATTTCAATGTTCTGCGATTAATCGGTTTTGAGTTATGCGAGATACGTACACTCGTACAACGTTCGTGAGTACGTATGTATGTACAGGCGTCAAAAGAAATTTCCTTCTGAATCCGTTTCAAATCAATTTTACAATCCGTTTTAGGAAAATGTATCCTTTCTTCTGTCCGCACGTACAGATTTCATGCAAAAAATCCTTCAGATGGATTCTAGAGCGGTCGAAATTGCGATTGCAATACTTCCTTTATTTCGCACAAGGAAGTCAAAAGAATCAGTTATGAATTCTGGAGTAATTTTATAATTAATGGAAGATTTTTGTATTTAAGCTGTATATTTTCTAAAAGAAAGTTAATTTTTGTCATATTAAAATTATTTATAATGATTATTGGAAATCACAAATGCAAAAATACGTACAAATTAAATAGAAGCAACAAAAAAGGAATTTCAGTTGATGAAGCAGATGCATCAGTTGAAGAAAACTGTACTTTTATCAATCAGAAAATGCATGTAATTGGAAAGCAATAAAAAAAGTTAATACAGAAAATAAAATTTATTAAGCATTATGCAGTTTGAAAACTAATATTCTCATTACCATAATTACATTTTGCAGAAAATTACTTTACATTTAACAGAAAATGCCTTAAAATTAGATTTTCTAATAATATATTTCATAATTTTCTTAAATGAGCTTACTAACTGTTGCAAAATATATGCTAAGTGATGGAATAATTGACTGAAATAATTCTTGGGAAATGTTTCAGTTAATCATCCCTAAAATTCGTCGCTATGCGCAAAATCACAATATAGAAAATGAAAGTATTTTAGAATAAACTGCCATTGATTCATTCTGATTAATGCTCATGAAACTTACAGAATGAAAACAATGTTGTTCGAATCAAAGCTACTTATATCTCTTTAGAAACAATGAAATTCTTGCAGTAAATCCAAAGCTATCAGGATGTCATTATTCATGTTTTATCTTTTCATTAACCAATAATATTCCAACAGAGTTTCCGAGTACCTTCAATCAATAATTGGTTCTTTGAAAGTGCAGATTGAATCGTAATTACAAAATTCACCAGAGGCGAAAAATTGATTCTCCTGATAAATATAACTTGTTTAGTTTCCATAAACTTTACATTTATCTAAAATTAAATGGAATAATTGAAAGTAAATGTCAAGCAGAAATGATTTCTCAATAATAAGTGCTTCTTTCTTAGACATTTTTTTTGCTCTTTTGTGCAACATTCATTGTACTAAGCAGTTTAAGGATGAATAAATTCATTCGTTTAAAATATTATGTCCTAGGGTTTAAATGAAATAAATATACATGCTGAAATACCCCTTTTTCTTGTATATTTAATACGTATCATATATTAAAGACACGCCTTTGCATTAGATAGACACATTTTTGGCTTCTTATAGCATCCATTGACTGCAGATTGCTAAATATTTGTTGCAGTTTCAGATCTTTTCTTCAAAGCAACATGTTGTAATGATCTATTGCAACTTAAACTGCTCTTGAAATATAGTCATCTAAAGACATTTACTTATGGATTTTTGTCTAGTTATTTCCCTGACTACGATCATCTTACATAAAATCCTGTAAAACAGTATTTGTCCAGTCCTCATAACTCAGTTAAGGTAAATATGTATGACTAAAAGTCGACTTTTTCTGGACAATAACTTTTAACACCTAGGCTACCCTTACTTAGAATATTAATACTACCAAAGCCAATTTTCTCAAACAAAATATTTAGTTGTTTACTCACCTAACTACTACAAAGAGACTAAATAACATCGAGCGGGAAACGGTTCTTAGAGAAATACTAACATTTTCCGAAAAGGCTGTTGTAGGGTTTATTTTAATTTTCTAATGATTTTTACTTTGGAAGAGAAGCTTTTGCTTTGTTTTCTCGTTTTCACCTACTTCTCCCTTCCAAAATCAGTTTTCATGACTACATTTTGTGCAAATGAGGTAGAAACCAGCATTTAGGCTCCAGTCTGTGTCACTTCATTAGAAGAGAGCAGAAGAGCGTGTTCTGCCCGGCCACGTTATTGCTGTTAGTCTAATCTTAGTTACATTCTGCCGTATTGTTACGTGCCCGTTAGTATACGCTAATGATGTTAAATAAGGGCCAAGTTAATTCTGTACAGCTTCGGCTGGTTTATTTTAGTTAGTATTAAACAAGTCTCTTATTTTCTATCGTGAATTAAAGCCAAAGTAGAGGCTTATTTTAAGCCTGAGAAGGGGCCATTAGTTAACATACTTTCAGTTGCAGTAAAGGATAAATATAACCCTTCCTTAGCCTTACTTACTTAAAAGAACTCATTCAAACAATCGCTACATAATTCTTCAATATTCTATCTCTGCGGGACTTCTAATTTAGCTAAGACACTACAGTGGCATCGAACTAAAATGTGGTGGACGGTAGTACTTCACTACCTGGATTTCACCACTGGATCTCCTAGCCCTCAGCCGCCCTTTAAAGAGGGAGTCTATAAGATATTTTCCGCATCCTTCCAACATGCCTTCATTGTGTAACGGTAGCACACTCGGCGCGTATTCGAGAGGTTCATATTCGAGTCTCGACTGGGGCACTGCACATTTTTCACGTATCCAGCTTCAAAAAAAGGTTACTGACTCTACACTGTGTTAAGCAGCACTTCGGCCTTTTACTTCACTAAGTATGACTGATATTAAAACTGATTAGCTTTAATTAAACTTTCGCAGTCATTAATTTGCGTAATGTTTTGTTGTGACTGAATGTCTGGGACGTGAATTAAAGCGAAAATAGAACAATGTTGAGCTTAACTGTCAGTAAAACTTAAAATAATTATCACAAAAGTTCGGCATAAATTAGCAAAGTAAATAAAATATTTGTTTGGACAGATTCACTGCCTCAATTTATATAAACGTTCAACCGAATGATATTCTCTGTTTTCAATGTGTACGCAAACAATGCATTAATCCTGATTCCAAAACTTCGTCATTAAGAATAGATTTTTTCTATTTAACATTAAATGTTTCTTTCGGAAGTATTGTACATGAACTTCTACATTAAAACTGATTCGATAATGTTTATTGTTTGATATTTTTTTTCTGAAACAGATTAACCATCAGCTTTATTGCTTCAGCTTTTCGACCTTTGTGTTTCCCATCTAGCTCTGCAAACTAATCAATGATGAAAAGCAATTCTAAGTCTCATTGAAGGTTTTCATTTGTTACTACTTCGATTTCACTGAAGTTGAATCACTTTCATTTCCCAAGTTTTTGCTATCGAACCATTGTGGGCAACAGTTTAGCTATATGATAATTGTATATTATTTCGGCTTATTGATTTCTAAAGTCCGACACTACCATGTTATTAAAACCGCTAAATATTGGTAGCTGAATAAAAGTTCAAATCTCGGTGCTGCATAAGCGTGAAACTTAAATATGAAATAATTTTCGGTACTTACGTAAAAACCCGTCGACCATTTTTGCCTATTAAAGAAAAAAGAAAAGACGCCAAACAACGCGATTTTTCGCCAAAAGTTGAAAAGTCTTCTTCAAAGACGCTGGGTTTGGTGTAACCTTGATTACACGTGTTAGTTATTATTGAGTAAAGACTCCTTCCCCCCCCCCTCTATCACGCATTTTCGAAAAAAACGTGATTAAAATTTGGGATCCGCCTACTACAGAAGAGCATGTTTTTGAATATTTCAAAAGTTATGAATCGTACTGGCCTCAAAAAAAATGTGTTAATGGCCACGATATGGCGATATTATAGAAAAAATAATGGAAGTTATTAATGAAAAATTAAATATAAACAAGTGATAATATAATAAATTTGAAACAAAAATAAGAATAGAACTTTTTTTCTTGTATTTAGTAAATGGGTTTCTTTCATTTGGCGCGATTGGCGCCGTCTCTTGTGGTCGACGAGATTTTCCGTAAGTATCTAAATTCCTTTAGAATGTTCTGCTTGAAGATATTCCTCTGCTTAGTCAAACAAACCTCTTGCGCTTTCCCTTAATTAGTTAACCTAACCTAATCTATCTGTTAAGACTGTTATGCATTCTTCATTGAAATTTACTTCAGAGGTTTCTCAGGAGAAATCTATTCTCTTGTTCAATGACTAATATTCTGCATTTATTAAATAAATTGCATCATAAACGCTTTTTGTGTATTAGTATTTAAGTAATAGATATTTTTTAGCATTAAGTAATAGATAAACAGATATTTTGTTACCAATAGAGCGTAGAGACATTTGGTTATTTCGAAGCAGGAGGCGTGAAAAATGATCAATGTCCTCGACGGGAATCGAATCTCGGAACTCTCGAATACGCGCCGAATGTGCTGACCATTACACCCGGAAGGCATAGTAAGAAGGCGGGAGAAATACCTTATATACTCCCCCTTTTAAAGGGCGACTGAGGATTAGAGGATCCAGTCGCCGAATCCTGGTGGTGGAGAATTATCATCCACCATCTTTTGTTGTTTCGGCCGCCACTGTAGAGACATTAGGTTATTTCGAAGCAGGAGACGTGAAAAATGAGCAGTGCCCTCCCCGGGACTCGAACCTCGGACCTCTTGAATACACGCCGAGTGTGCCGACCATTACACCATGAAGGCATGCTAAGAAGACAGGAGAAATACCTTATAAGCTTTTGAATATCATTCATCTTGCGAGTGATGCCTTCTTGCAGATCGTTCAGTCACGTTACACATTCTTCTTAAGATGGCAAATCCTTCTCAAAAATCTTTCTTGCTGGGATTTATTTGGATTGTTTAATTAAAATAAATTATGTCTCCTATGCACTTAAAGAATTGACTCAATCTAATTTTCTGATTTCGGGCTGCTTATGAACCCACGCTTTTATTCCTAACATTCCGAAATACTAAGTATTATTTTCCGTCAATAGCAACTCATAAATAAATTACTTTCCTAATTTATTGCAGGGTATTTATTATATTGCCTGCGTTTAAAAAATGAGCCAAGGAGAAGTGGCTGTTTACAAAATAGGAATTATTGATTTTCATTAGTTCTCTAATGACAACTAACTGCGGAGCAGACAAAAGCACAGAAAAGGGGAAAACAGTCTTGCTGAGCTTGAGTGATTAAGTTTTACTGAAATTTAAGGAGTACGTCGTAATGGCATCGTCAGACTGTTCAATCAATTTATCGATTAACTAACTTAATACCGAAACCTAAATATCCATATGAAGACACGAATTTAATTATGCTAACAACAAGAGGATAGAAGCTTGGAACATTCTTCATTACATGCTCCCTTGATAGAGCTTTCCGCTTCGAACCTTTCCTTGTAGATTTGTGATTCACGAAGGAAGTCTCATTAAAATGTCGTTAGACACGTCTCCGGAAGATTCTGGCGTCATTGAAAATGCGTCCAAGAGCTTTTCCATGCTGTGGTAATTACGAAATTCCAAGTGCTTTCGTGCCTTTCCAAAACCTGCATGTAAACCTGCATGTCGCCATTTCAGCAGCACGTAACGATAGCAGTGTTCCGAATCTAGGAAAACATCCCCTGCAGGAGTCCATAAAATAAAACACCACATTATTTATAAGAAACTGTCGTGTATCCTCCTGCATGTTCTTGTGGTGCAAGTGTTAAAACGACTATTTATCAGTTGTCACATACGTGATTTGAATCCTTATGAAAGCGTAGACTGTTTTTCGTGCTTCCTACTCAGAGCAATTTAACATATCTATATGATTTCTTTGAAACATAACTCAGTGCTGTCACTGAACTTCAAAATTTGTTTCTTATCCCATATCAATTAACTTATTTTATTCTTTTCATGCTTTAATACTTCTGTTCTTTATAATTATATAAAAGTAAAACATTGGCTATGGTTGCTGTTCAATCGTGTGAATACCTATTGACAGATAGATTCGAAGATTTAACGTAATCATAAAGAAATGTATTGTATCAGGACACATATTAAAGAATTTCCGATTTCACTTGGTTTTCGAAGAAAATTTGAAAACTAATAGTAAGAAGGAACTCCTTGAAACGAAGAATTTTTAGTAATCAGAAAAAATTAACCTTCTATTTGCCATACACCAAAAATCAAAAATCAGTCATTCGAGACAAATATCGACCATTGCTTAAGTTTCTCAAGAATTCGTTTTCAATTTTAAAAAAAAATTGTGCAAATAGTATCGTTTTGCGATTTTGCATCGGAAACATTAAAAGTCTGAATCACTTTTCAAACTGTTGCCATCAAATCTTGCAGCCCTGTATTATATTTAAAGATATTAAAAAAGGAAGAATCTGCATAAATGTAGGTGTATTTCTCCAAATGTGATAAAACAACGGTACCTAGAGCCATCCAGTTTTGAGTAGCATACGTTTCCACAGGAATATGCGCATCTGGAAGCCCAAATTTGGAATTTGTTTTATTAGCTAGTTCATATTTTGTAAAACTTTTATTTGTAAAACATAACGAATGTTTGATGAACAAGCTCAAACGATTTAAAAGCGAGCAATGGCAACACTCTACAGGGAAAAAAAACCTTTCTATCTGCAGCGCCGCGGAATTGTGTATCGCAAATTCTGAAGATTATCTCATTTTAAAATTATTTTGCGATTTTGCTGTTGAACTGAATTTTATAGTTTAAGTGCGAAGAACATGATGTTTAATAAATAAAGGTAACATACAAAACGTTAAAAAAAATCCCCTTTGGACGTAATTTAAAATCTGAAAACCATTACTCCTGTCGTTGGCAAGAGCTTGAGCACCATACGAATGAGAGTACGTCTTTGCTCAGTTCCGCTGTCAATTCTGATGGAGAGCACCCCGGGAGGGAACAGGTCCTAGAGTCTCCCACCTCTCTTCTCCAACCACTAAGCTCTCGAAAGACTTTCGACTCGCCACATATTTAGAGTGCCCCCATGCTGTACAGACTCTATACATTATACATTTACAAACATATTTGCCTTCTCCGGGATTCGAACCCTGGCCCTTCGGTACGGCAGTCAGAATCACTTACTACTATCCTTGTTGGACGGCGAGAGATATCTTTACCTGTTTTAAGCAAGAAAAATGTCTTTGGTTCACCTGTATACTTTTAACGTTTCGGTTTGTTTAATTATTGCAAGGCACTCGAAGACTATCTGCCTAACAGGAGGGATGCCTTCGTGGAGGACTTTCTAAGAGAAACCGCCTCGTTACACGTGGGGAAAACCAGAAAAACATACAGGCAGATCCTTTGCCGGGATATGAACCCCGGACGAGTAATGGCAAACCGCACATTGAGTTGATCAATGTTAACGAATTTCGATTACTGCGCATGCTCAATAGTGTACCGTTGGCGTGGGAGAAAATAATGGCGAATAAAAGTAAACGACCCTACTCAAGCCCGTTCGTCATGTAGGCCTTAGCGGACTCTTTACGATTGCAAAATACTATGGACACTTTTTTTGTGCTTATTGCACTTGCTTCTGTTTCATTTCATTTTGGTTTGTTTTGTTCATAAACATTACATTTAATATCAGTTATTTGTAACAATTTCTTTGGCCTTCATTCAGTCATTTAACCTAGATATATTCCATAAGTTGTTAAAGTATTTATGAATGGAACGCATGGTCAATAATCGATTGCTTTTATTCCTCAGAAGTACAATCCATAAACAACATCAAGTAAAGTTTCATGTTTTGTAATCCTTCTTAACTGAAAATTTGGGGAGTTTACAATCGATATTTAAACCTAAGTAATGAAGCAACGTACAATTTAACAAGTTTTAAAACCCCGAACTGTTTACGTCCAGGTAACAGAACATCAACCATATACCATATTTATCTTCTTTTAAAATTACGCCAAAGTCGTAATTGCGCCAAATTCTCTTCTGGGCATGCACAGTGTGCGTAATTCGTTTAGCATTGTTAAACTGAATGTGCGGTCTGCCATTACGCACCCCGGACCGAACTACCAGTGTTCCGCAACTTAACCTCTGGTCCGCTGGTAGACCGTATACATTTAAGACATGTAGTTTATGTCTTGCGATGGCGTGAAAGACATCGTTATGAGGGCAGTTATTACAAACTATCTAAACCATAAATCGGATAAAACTATCTGCAAAGTGTCATTTTTGGTCGAAGTAATTTTTCAGTTCCTCGAGAATTATAGTATAACTGGTCAGTTCACTTCAGGTTGGCATTAAAAAGCATAAATGTTTATATTTTTAAAGCCTTTGCTTCGAACAATTCACCTAATATCCTGAACTAAGCATAATTGCCTAGCCAAAAACTCCAGCTAATGGAGCTTTTAAGAACTGCAACCTACTTTGAATCCATTTTAAAGGCACTTTAATTCTAAATTGCTATTCATAAAAACGGTCAGATATCCATATTTTGTTGGTAAATTTATGGTTAAATTTAATTGACGCACTTAAACGGTAAGTGTAGCTTTATTTACATTAAAAATTATTTACATACAATAGAAGATTTTGACTGATCTTTTATCGGTTTGTAATTCGAAGAACAATAAATAAAGTAATAATGATAATTGTTTTGCAGACAGTAATACATTTTACATCCTCCTGGCTCTGACACAAAGTGTGCCTTGGATATTGTTCACATATGTTAAGTAAAAGGATACCTAAATAACAACTATGTAAGTTTTCAGTTATTTATTGTGTTTAGACAAAAAAATAGTGCCTACTAAGAATCATTTTAAGTTTCAAGTGGATCCCACGCACTGCATTTCTCATATGTTGTTCACGTTTCGTAGAATTAATCTCTTGTAGCAAATAACAATATTCTTAAAATAATAATAATAATAATAATAAAACTCTGAACGCTTTCAGATTCTAAATTACGTCCAAAGGGGCGTTTATTTAACATTCTGTGTGTTACCTTTATTTATTAGATATCATGTTCTTGAACCATAAAATTCATTTCAGCAGCAATATCGCAAAATAATTTTAAACTTAACATGTCTTTAGAATTTCCGTTACACAGTCCCACGAACTGGAGATAAATATGTTTTTTTCTGGATAACGTTGCCATTGCTCGCTTTAAAATCCTTGAGTTTGTTAACCAAAATTCTTTAAAGTTTTACAAAATATGTAATCGATATTAAATCAAATTCCAAATTTAAAATTTGGGCTTCCAGTTGCCCATATTCGCAGCAGGATTACGTCATTCAAAATTCTATGATTCTATGTACTGTCGTTTTATCACAATGCGAGAAAAACATGCATACATTTATGTACATTCTTCTTTATTTAATTTCTTTATTACAAGGTTGCTATATTTGGTAGCAACAGTTTGAAAAGTGAACCGACATTTAATGTTTCCGAGGCAAAATCTCAAAACCAAGACAATAGTCCTTCAGGGACAAAGCCTCTTTGGACTTAAAAAAGAAGGAATAAGAAAAAGAAAAGGAAAAAAACTTAGAAACCTCTTTTTTTCCTTTTTTTTTTGAGACTTCAAATAAATGAAATAAATAAATGCTATAAATAAATATTAGAATTTATTGCATGTAGAATGAAACCTAAGCTCTGTCAGTTGTTTTTCATGTAATAGAAGGGAACTACTCATTAGTGTTTTGGTTTGAAAAACAATTTAATCTGTATTTCTTACTACTATTTTTTTAAATCGGTAATAAAAGAGTTTTGTATGCCGACTGAAACATTTCTAATTCATCTTCTTTACTATACATTCATTTATGTGTGATATGATAATAATGAGAGATGGGATGAAACATTTTTTAATCACATTTTCCTAATCGAAATTTGAATTCGAAATTATTCTCAAGTCTTTCGAATGTTCTTGAATCTCTGAAATGTTTCACGTAAAACATATAATGATAAAAACATACTTTTAAATCAATGTAAAAAATTTTAATTAAAATAAATCAAAATCTTTAATTTAAAATCAAAATTCAAAATTTAATTAAATTTCAAAATGATCAATTTTAATTCAAAATAAAAATCAAAATTTTTAATTAAAATAAAATTGAAATATGTGTTTAATAAAAACCAAATACAAGAATATGGTTTTGTAAAGCAATATAAATATTTACTGGGATGATGCAAATGAACTTTAATAAAGAAAGTGCGTAATTAAAACTCTAAACTTAGGGTTTATTTCTAGAATACTAAAATTCGCCAACTTTACTGTAGAAAGGAGAGGGGGGAAAATTATTTCAAGGATTAAAATACATAAATCTTAAAGACGAAGTGCCGAATTCCCTCAAGAAAATTAAAAATGTAGTATTTAAGGTTACCAGAAAGTAATAAGGTAAATTCGTATCTACTGAAATTTAAATAATCATATTCTTTTTTAACAAATGCTTTTGCTAGACATTTACAAAAATAACTGGAAGATGCTCCTTATATTCTTGAAAACCTCAAAAAATCTTAATTTTATGTCAATAGTGCATACTGCTCTGAAATTTTAATTATGTACTTGTATTACTTTTAATAATATAAACAATTTTTTATCTGTCAAACCTGTTAAGATGTTGCAGTTGTACAAACGGTTATAGAGTACATTGCGAAGAGCACTACTGTATGATTTTCAGACATGGTCAAATTTGTAAATAGCTCATGTATCAACTGAAATGTGACATCATCCGAAGAAAACACAGATTTTGCAGAAAAGACTTGCATTCTGTTTATTTTTCAGCATCACACATTCCGTTTATGTAACTCGGTTTCCTCTCGTAAGTAAGTACAAGTCTCGTAAGTAGTAATTGTAAGCCCCCGCCTCGTCCAATTAAGGACACTACGGGCTTGGCCTCCACCCTCAAAGGGTGGCCATCAAATTCACTTGGCGGGATCAGGAGCCCACACCTCCGATAACGACCGCCCCATTAACAACTCTATCCTACTATGATGACACAGTACCCACCGCTAAACTGGCCCCTCAAGACCACCGTCCCAGAGGTCAGAGACCGCAGTGGGGTGGGAGATGGAAACTTGGAGCGATGACTGGCCGTTGATTGAGGCTACCTGCCAGCACTACACGGGATGCCCCTCTCCTTAGGCTTCACATGAAATACCAAGGACAGCAGTGACCAGACGCTCAATGGCCCAGTTTGTTATTTGGCTACCAATACCCTGGTGGAGAGGTCTTACTCCTCCCGGCCCATGAAAGGCAAGTATAGACCTACCCCATGGACCATCAGGAACTGCCAAGTTCATAAATTTTATACCCCCGTGGCCGAGACTGCCTAGGTACAGATCCTAGCCAGTAGCTTCGCAGAGTACTCTACGTCGACCCCCGGGGGGATTCCTCTCGTAAGGCAGACTTACTGTAATGAGATTATTTATATGGAAAATCAGAACCGCCAGCTAGGTGACGTCATTTGCCGCCAGCCCAGCGCAGCGCAAAACAGCGGAGACGTGTTCTCTGTAAGCTGACGTTGACTTGCCTTCCTGGAAGTTTGAGGAGGGATGATGTCCCAGTGGTGTTATAGAACCCACCAGCATTTGTGAATCCTGATCTTGTTTCCGAGATTCGACAAGATAAGCCAAACTGTGAACTGTTGATTATTACGTGAACAATTCAAGGACTATTCTTAGTCGTGGGGTTATCGTTATCTTTAGTTATGTCAATTTATCATGTTATCACCCCATCTTTTATCATCTTTCATTCATATCAGTAATTTCATAATAAATTTACTATATACTTATCTCGTGCTTTCTATCCTGTAATTCTACATTTATTCCCCAATAACACATATTCCTACCATTGTGTAATTTCAATTGATCTCATACTTTAATACTGGTGGGATAAGGCTGAAACCGTTTCTATGCGAATAATTAAATAAAAAAATTTGATGTGTACACCAATAACTTCCTGGTACCGGAATATTAAATTATACTTATTTTGCATTTCATTTAAACTCATTGAATTAAATCTACTTCGTCGATAGCGCATAAACCACAATAGAATGAAAGCACTCTTTAAAATTCACTATATTTGTTTGCCATAGCGACACTCTGGCGCTAGATTCACTTAACAGTGACATATGTTATTCATTTTATAACTTAGAATGCACAAATATTATGTATATCATCTGAAGAATTATCTGATCGTTGAATCGTTGCCACATATTCTATTTAAATACTATAACAAATCTAAAACGATGTATAAAAGAAATTATACAAAAAAAGAGAGAAACACCTTTTTCACAGACGATTCAGTATTTCTCATTCAATTAATTCAGTTTTCACTTCGCGACAAGGCAAAAATACATAAAATATATATATTAAAAATTACGAAGTAAATTTTAAACACTTATTTCCTCGAATAAATTCCAGAATGGTTTAAGCATGATTTAATTCACAATAATAAAAGAAGGCGTTATCTTTTTTGTTGCGAAGATTAGTTTCTCAAAATTGGCAACAATCGACTATTTTGCTAAGTTTCAGATCTAAACAATGATGGCTGCCATGGTAATAATAATTAGGCTTAGCCGCACTTAAACATCTTTTAAATTGTTTATAATTCTTGAAATATTGCATGCACATTTACTAAAGGCATAAAAACGTTAACCGGAGATCAGAACAGCGTAAATCAATCATTTTTAAAGCAAAAAATGCACAGTTTACCAACATATAAGAATAAAAACTTAGCTCACTGAGCTGAGTGACTGAATGGATACATACACAGTCCAGTCACATTAATGTGACCACCACGTACTTTCCATGTCAGAGTTAAATAACCAATCACAGAAGGCAGGTGGCAGCACAGTGCAGTTGAGCGTATATAAAGGGTGTGTGAGGGCTTCCGAAAACATTTCAATCGTTGGCGTAATGCAGAAACGAAGCGATTTATCCGACTTCCAAAAGGGCATGCTCATTGGCTTTCGGGCCCAAGGGTGGAAGCATTTTCGAAACGGCTGAGTTTGTGAACTGTTCGCGTGCCGCCGTGGTAAAAGTGTACCGTGCATGGCAAAATGGGACTGTCCAAAATCAGCGACGGGGCAAATGTGGTGCACCACGGGCCATAGATGACAGAGGCGAACGACGGTTGCGGAGATGCGTTCGGGCAGATAGACGGGCTACCGTTGAGCAACTGACCACCAAAATGAACCAAGGGGCTACCAAAAGTGTCTCCCAAAGTACTATTCAGCGAACATTGCTGCGTCTGGGCCTCCGAAGCAGACGCCTGGTTCGTGCACCTATGCTGACTGCTGTTCATCGACGGCGAAGGCTAGAATTTGCACGCCAGTACAGCAGCTGGACGTCCACTGAGTGGCGACAGGTTGCGTTTTCGGATGAATCGCGTTTTATGCTCCATCGGACAGATGGACGTTGGCGTATAAGGCGTGAAACCTCTGAAAGGAACCACCCTGCAACCATTGCCGGAACGGTCCAAGCTGGAGGCGGGAGCATTATGGTCTGGGGAATGTTTTCCTGGCATTCTCTAGGTTCACTGATCATTGTGGAAGGCACAATGGATCAATACAAGTACGCATCTGTCCTTGCGGACCATGTTCACCCCTACATGCGCATTGTTTTTCCTCAGGATGATGGCATCTTCCAGCAGGACAATGCGAGGTGCCATACAGCTGCCAGTGTACGTGCGTGGTTCGAAGAGCACCAGGATGAGTTTACCGTCCTCCCCTGGCCAGCAAACTCACCTGACTTAAACCCAATCGAGCATCTGTGGGACCATCTCGATCGAGTTGTTCGCGCCATGTATCCTCAACCGCGTAATCTAGCGCAGCTGGCCACGGCATTAGAGTCGGCATGGCTCAACATCCCAGAGAACACCTTCAGGGCCCTATGTGACTCTCTTCCTGCACGTCTCGCAGCAGTCCGCTCTGCGAAAGGTGGTTATTCTGGCTTTTGACAGATGGTCACATTAATGTGACTGGACTGTGTATATACATATATTTATATACTTGTGGTTGCAGCGACTACAACCAAAAAGAGAGGTGCACATCTACATGCTATAGCAATCCTATATGCAAAATTTCAACGTTCTGAGTTGCTCATTTTTAAGATATGCGTGATACATACATACGTACGTACGCACGCACAGACGCCACAAAAACATCTCTTCAGAATCCATTTTAAATCATTCTTATAATTTTGGGGGGGGGGGAATAAAAGAGTGCTTTATTCTGTCCTTACTTTCAGGTATCACGCAAAAACATCGTTAAATTGCATTCGATAGCGGTGAAAATGGATATTTTCATTGAAATATGATACCCAAAAATTTTCGCAATTACAATACTTCCTTTTTACTTCGCACAAGGAAATAAAAATTGCTAAATTAGAGATCAGCAAGGTGCTTCGAGAAAAATTATTCCCAAGAGGCATCTACAAGAAACTTCCAAAATACGATGCAGTGGACGAAATAATATTAGATTTCTCCAAGTCCCGTTAGTAATATTTCTGTCCATAGCTCCAGTTCTGCAAGAGGTATCTTTGCAATCCGAACGTCAGTCGAATCTGAATTAAGACGTCTAAAATCCACAAAATGGCTACAAATTCAAAATTATGGACAGATTAAAAATTAAATAAAAAGCGTTAAAAACAAACATAAAACGGCTCTACGAAATACAGTAAATAAATAAAACTATGCACAGTACTTTTACAAAAATACAAATATTCACAAAATATTACAATAATATATTACATAATTAAATGTGTGGCAGTTGTCTAGATGTTCTATATAATTTTTTCTGGGCTAATTATGAAATAAGCATTTTACGAACTATATCAAATGAAACTAATCTATTTTCCGGAAATTTCCCTGATGTTTACTGTCTCAAAAGCATACTAGAATCTTTCAGGGAACATTCGCGTTGGCTAATATTTTACGAAGAAATTAACAAGTCTTGGTTGTGGACATAAAACAGATGATAACACTTGTGTCTATGATTTTTCAAACTGATGTTATATTCATCAATCTGTGTGTCATGAATCATTAAGGGAGATGAAAAAGGCGCTGCTACCTCATAAAACACATTACTAAAACTCGTAATTGGCATTGTATAAGTAATAAGAAACAGAAAATTCGAGATGTACTTTATGTGGATAGTAAAAAAAACTAAATTTTCGAAGTAATTCAAATAAAAGAGAATAACATGGATGCGAGTAATAAACAAATACAGTATAGCATTTTGGAAATTATATTATGTATGATTAAATACTTAGAAATCTAAAATACTACAGTACAATATAACTTACCGTACTTTAAGTCAGAAAATGCGATGTAAAATGTAGTAGGATCTCATCATCATATACGCTCTAGCAGAGGATGATTTCTTTAATCTGAAATTTCAAGCAACTGGTAATCAAATTCATTAATTTACATTTATATTTATACTAGCTAAAAGATCACAGTAAGTAAATTCAAACAAAACTGACCTTTACATTAAAATTATTTAAAATTATTTATTATTATTATCCCCGCTATTATTTAAAATCCCCGTCTTTATTTAAAATTAAAATTATCCTCGTTTCTTCTGTTGGAATACGAACTTTAGAGAAAAGTTTTCTTTATATTTAAGATGCTATAAATTTGCAGATTCCAAATATAATTATTTATAGACGACTTAATATTATAAAATAAATTAACACAATCAATTTTCGATTACCTGGAGACAAATTAATGGGGTTGTAGCCTGCGCTAATCAAACGGAAAGTAATTTTGTTTATTACGGAACGATAGAAAAACTAATATCATAAGCCATAAAAAACATATTCATCATTAATATTCATTCTATTGTAAAAGCAAACAGAGAAGAAAATGTATTGGAAAACCGCAGCTTGAAATTATAGCATTTAGAAATTGCTTTGGTCTACAATAGATTGTAATTTAATTTTACATAACCTGTAATATGAAAACATAGCTAAAAACATCCGTCGATATAAAGTCCTAAATATAAAATAAATTAACTAAGCTATTAGTTATCCATTTCCGATTGGCTTCTGTCAAAATTCAAGAGTAATACATACAAACACATTATCTTCCTTTTTGAAATGTTTTCTTATTAGCCCAGAAGGGCTATTAATTTCGTTTCGGCATTTTGCATCGAAAAACTTTGAAAGCCTTTCCCTTTTTAGATTGTTGGCCCCAAATATTATTGCCCTGTACTATATTTCAAGAAATTAAATAATGAAGAATCTGCATACATGTATGTACATATGTTTCGCGCATTGTGACAAAGCAACGGTGCTAGAGCCATCAATTTTTGAATAATGTACGTCTCCGCCCGAGTATGCTATCTAAAGGCCCAAATTTGGAATTTGGAATTTTTTTTATTATCTATTTCATATTTTGTAAAGCATTTATAAGTTTTGATTAAAAACTCAACGATTTCAAAGCCAGCCATGGCAACACTGTACGAAAAAAACGATTCTGTTGAGCGGAGTTTTATGGTTTAAGCGCGAAGAACATGTCATTTATTAAATAAAAGTTACATACGAAACGCTAAAAAAAGCGGCCCTTTGGGCGTAATATAAAATCTGAAAACTTTCAGATTTTTTTTGTGTGTGTGCGTGCAGTTGACAATCTGCAGGTCGCAAAGGGTTCTTCTGCACTTTTTTAAAATTTGGTGTAAAATTATGCACCTCCTACCAGCAAAATCTCCTCATTACTTCCTCTCCTCATTTTTTACACTAAATCTATGTTAACTAACTAACCCCAAAAATCAAACTGTTAATTAACATGTAGAAGTGAACCATTTCAATCCAATCCTTGGACATTACCTAGTTTCACTGCATCCTAATACTTTTGTTAGAGCTTAGATTTGTGAACTGGATTGACTGCGTCGACTTGAAGGCAGTCATTCTTTTCTTCAGTGTTTTTGGTACTAAGTGGAGATGCTTACCAATTACTATACGAGAGAAAACAAGAGGAAATGCAATTACTCCTTACAAATCGTTGTATAGTAGTCTTGAAGAAAAACAAAAACATAGTACTTTAATGTGCGAAATAACAAAACATCTCTTTGTCATAAATCAGAAAAATGTAGCATTCATATCAAAACATCCTTTTGTCATAAAGCGGAAAATTATAGCATTCCTACCATGATAGTAAACGACTTTCACGCAATCATATTTAAGAAAAAAGAAACATAACTTCTTAGGTAACTGCTGAAATTCAATTTCAATGGCAAAATGCTGAAACATTCCCAAAAACTGTAACTAAACAACAGCGCAACAAAACAACAAATATGTTATTATAGTCCCACTCTGATGTGGAAAATATTTTGCAGAATTTAGATTTGCGTTTACTAAAACCATTAAGTTACGTATCTTGATGTTGACTAGATTCGGAAAAACGATTCTGGTCTTCAGATTCAGTTAAGTAGAAGTGTTGTTTACAACTGTCATTACCTGAAGGTCGACGATGGTATCTTCTTAGAACATTTCGGTTCATAAGATAAAGCCATTCGAATAAAGCCTTCGTGGCAGCAATTTTATTTTTTCCATTTCCATTCGTCTCCTTAGGGATATAAACAGGGATTTCTAGTCTGACATTAGAATCTCAAATCTATGTTCCAAGAAGGCCCTAAAAAATGCCACGTAATTCAATCTGACATCGCCTCTTACAGAATGAAACGTGAATTCAGCAATTTGGTACCGGAAACGAAAAACGCGCGCAGGGAAAACGAAATTTGCTTGAGTACCTTTTTGCCTTTTCTTCACCATGCATTGAAGTAAAAAAGTATTTTTTCCCTTACCCCCTCAAGGCCGTTTCATTACCCTGACATTTTGTCCGAGCAGCGTCACAAATGCGCTTCGCTTCACTTCAGTTCGTTAAGGTGGGTGGGAGCGTGCCTTCAGCCTAATGAAGTTACTTCACGCTATTCGAATGAAAAAAAAAAGAAAAGAAATGTACAATTTTATTTCATTTTCATTTAAACTTCTGTGTTTCATTTCAATGGAAGATGCTCAGAAAGTCAAATAGTCCGGAACAGTTTGTTTTTATAATGGAAACGCTCGCTCCACGAAAGAAATCTCCAATGAAAGAGATGAATGTATACCATCGTCTTCTTTACCCCATTCCCCTTTCACCTGCACACAGTTTGGACACCATTTTACTTGCGAAATTTTCGTTCTGTTTCATTAAGCATATTGTTTTATTTCGAATGAAATTGCTTTTCTTTGAATTCTACTATTTTTTGCTTTTCCCAGTAGATAACTCATCAAGTATTTGCTTGTGTACGGTTTTAAATTGCGAAGATACTTAAGAAAATATTCTAAAGGATATATTGAAGAGTATCCCAAATTTTAAAGCAAACAAAATTTATATGACTGTTTATTTAAGTAAGAATAGCTTTTTTTACAATTGAAGTATTGGGGAAATATAAAAACGTATTGTTTCATAAAACATGTAAAATATTGTTAAAAAAAGTAGAAAGAAATGAAACAAATACAAAATACAATTATAACAAATAAAATGCTAATGTGGGAGGCATTTTTTCGTAATAACATACTAATATTTCAAGAAATACGGAAGTATTAAAGGAGTTTACTTAAATTCAAAACAACGTTACGTTATTTCCTATAAATTATGAAAGCGTGAAATATAATTTTTTCACGCTTTTTATTCATTTATTATTATTTTGAGATATCTCACAGATAAACATGAAATCAGTTAATTTTTCAAATTTCTTTTTTCTGTTGGAAAATAGGCTGGGCTACGCATAGTTTCTTATGCACTGAAATTTAATTACAATTTATGTAATATATCGTACGTAAAGGGTGTTCGAAAAATTTACGTTCAGTTTCTATTCCTTTAAATACCGATCTCTGATTTTTGCTCCGAATTGCAGAGTTTGCTAACTACGTTAAAGATACTCTGAAGTGCCTCTGAATTAAGTATAGACATGGCTATGCAAATTTTGTAATGATACTCCCCATTTATTCTCACGTGATAGCATTGCGGCGTCAGCTTGTATTATGGTTTGGTTTAATCAGTCATTTCAATTACCATTATGATCTAGACAGCTTCCATGGCGGACCAATAGTAAACACCCTACGTGTGGGCTATTATCAGTTTCCGAAATCGTCAGAGGTCTAGAATTTCCAAGGTCGACAGTTTCAAGAGGATAGCGAGAATACTCGCTAGGTGGGAAAAAGAACTAGCGATTGAGAAAATTGCAAAGGATAATTAGCCTCGAACGAGCCTGGTGTGGGACGAGTCAGCCGATTGTACATATTCAACGAAGCCAAACATTAGCTCAAATTACCACCCAGCTGAATAACGGCGACAGTCGTATAGCCAATAAACGGATCGGGTGCTTGAGCCTTAGACCTACGAGAGTACCTTTACTGAATGCATGCCATAGAGCTGCACTTCTTGCCTAGGCAAGAGCAAGAGAACTCAGAGAATAGCGGACTGGAAACGAGTAGCATAGAGTAACGAATCTTGATTCCGAATAATTAATATCGACGGGAGGCTGAGAATACGGCGTCAGGCTCAAGAAGCCATGCATCCTGCATGCAAAGTTGGAATTGCACAAGGCGATGGCGGCTCCATCATGGTCTTGGATGTGTTTTGGCAGTGTTTGGTATTTTTTATACTTGTACCAACCTCCCTCAATATGATTTGGTAGGTAGAGTTGCTGGGCCCTCATCTCGATCCATTTATGTTGCCCTGTCATTCACATTGACATGGAGTATCCAAGCAAGATAACTGCACCTCTCACAGGTCTCAGTTGACTACTTCCCGTTTCAATAAGTATTCCTCTGACTTCTTTCTCTAAAATTGGCTACCTAGAAGCCCTGACTTAAATTTTACTGAGCACCTTTCAGATGTTTTATAGAATGGTGTGAGACCTCGTCAAATAACACTAGCGACTCTTCTAAGTTATGGACAGCTCTATTCAATGTTTGGCAAGCCATTCCCGTGGAATGCTGCTGACAACTTATTGAATCTAAGCTTCTTCGTATGGCAGCCATTATAAAGGCCAGAGGAGCCCTAACTTGTTATTAACTAGCTATCTTAATTCAGTGACACTTCAGTGTATTATGAAACATTTCAGCATTAAATTGGACAGTTTTCTAATGCAAAAGTTAACGTTTTTTGGGATTACAGCGCAGAAAAAAAAGTTCACTTATTAAATATTTATTAAATGGTTTAAAATAATGCTTAGTTAAATTCATTACGTAAGTAAAGTGTCGTACTGTAAATGGAATATTTGCCGTAAACATTCGAGAACGAATTTACCTGCTTAAATTATTTTTCAATCTCTATTAAGCAACACAATTTGAGATTTATTAACCAGAATTGCGGAATAAATAAACAAATATAAGGTATTCGCATGCTGGTAGGAAAACGGAGTCAGAATTCATTTCTGAACAAAATGCACTATTTTTCATCGATTCCGCTAAATATTCCATATATTTTATCACAGTATCGGTTCCTTGTATTTTATTTGCTTTTAATTAAAATATTTACTGAAATAAACGCCTAAAATTAACAGACTGTGATTGTATTTTTTGCTAATTATAACAGTTCCATTAACTTTTCTCTAAATCCTTAAGATAGTTTCTTATCATTACTGCACCCATAGAAGCTCAGAAAGTTTTTTGTCTTTTAAATGGATGTGTAATTGTTTAAATGAATAATAGTCACAAGATCCCTAAATGCGCTACATCCAGAGGGTGGACTTCTAATTCCTACAATTTTTTACTCTCTCATTAAACTGACATGGGGATGGTGTAGCCCCCATGATCTCTTTACCCTAGTCTACAATTAGTTTATGAGTTCTAGGCGTTTGTTCTAAATCCATTGATTTGTTTCAGTTATTTGTGAAAGAGGCATTCTGAATTGATAGCTGTGTCTAGTATCTTTTGTGTTTATGTCGCTGCCTGTCAATCTACTAGTGAGTGATAGTTTTCGTTATGACAACGTAAATCATATTTCATTGATACTCAGGCTCATTTTCCGCTTGGATTTAATACACATTCTTTCTAGTTTAAAAGATATCATCTGCTACTTTATGAAATCACATAAGTAAAATTAGAATTATAAAACTTACATCCATAGATACGCTTTCCAAATTGATTGCCTTGAAATTAATGTGAAATACTTAAAATGTATTATTTTAGGAAGAAGCATATTTCATTTCATATTCTAACTGTTAGACACCGAAATAATTTCATTTGCATTTTATATTCTAATTGCTAGACACCGAAATAATTTAATAATTTTTTTTAAATCACTGCATTTATAACAAAGTTTAAAACAAGAAAACTGAAGTACTTGGTGAAATAATGTTTTGTAACTTATACTAAATGAAAAAAGATTCGCAAGAATAATCAGTTTTTTTTACATAGTAAGGTGTCACTAAAATTTCGATAAAGGTCTTTGTCCAGCTTACAACTGTGTAATAGTTTAAAGCAGCGCATTAAAAACATACTGCGCGTCTTTGCTCAATGCATGACATGCATGATTTACCAGATATATCAAAGTAATGTGGTAAATATCATTCCTTATATGGGAAGCTGGAAAAGAGGAGAAGATCAGTTCAGCAAATTTTTAATCTACGGAGCATAGGTATATAAGTTGATGACAGAATGTCTGATGTTATGGTTTTCTATTATTTTTTATGAGAATAACACTTTGCATTTGTATAGCAAAAAGATTACCTTTAATGTCTTTACCTTATACATAAAATTACATTTATGAATCAGACTACACTCATGTCCAAAATTATCTTTACATGCACGAAATCCTGGACTTCACAAAAGCTGGGAATTATAATTTTATGAAATTCAAGGTAATGATACACAACATCATAACATGTAAATACAAAGGAAAACATTTAAGAGCACTGTGTACGATATAAAAGTCTAGCACAGAGGGGAGGAACATGCGACCTCTGTGAGTTTCTGTGCGGCCTCTAACTCTTGCATTAATAAATATTCAATTATATTTAATAGAATTAAATAACGTGCTGTTATCTGTTGAGCACAACATGAATTAGAATGCTGCAGTGTTGAAGGTTTTCATAGACATAAGTTATTACCATTCTGGTGCATTTTCAGTTTTCCAGCATTAGAAATTCTTCTGTTTTGTTCTTATTTTTGATCATGGCTCACCCCTACTAGAAATACACTAACCCTGTTGCCGTAGCGACTGCAACTCACCAGATAGCGGGCTGTTCTGAAAGACAACTATTTTTCTCCCTCTGCAGCGCATCCTTCAGCATTTCCCTCTATATTGCGTAGTTGGTTATTTGTAGTTATCTGTGCATGCTTGTAACAGTCTCGTTTGGTATTGCTATTGGCCATTGTGAAAATCCAGTTATTGTTTTACTTATTCTGACTTTTTACTAATACACGGTTTTCTTGTATTTTTAGTAAGTATAAGCTTTCTTAAAGTTACTATTTGATATTCGTTTTTTGTCCATCATGCCAAATTTTAAGAGAAGGAAAGTAAATGAGGAAAACAGAAAATTTAATGTAGAGTGGGAGTTAGAATATTTCTTTACTTCTATGAAAAGTAAAATGGTGTGTTTATTGTGCAATACACTTTTGACTACTTTGAAAAACGGGAATGCAATTAAACAATATTTGACTCATAAAGGATATAAATATTTAAATTTAGAAGATGAATCTCGACAAGCTGTGATTCAAAAATTGAAAAATGAAATCATCATCAACAGGCGTCTTTTAATGCTTTTGTAAAGAAAAATGCCACTACAGTTGCTGTTACTTACAAAATAGCACCTATGCGTACTTGGAAAAAGAGATAGATCATTTACTGACATAGAAATAATTAAATAATATATTGTTGAAGCAGTAAGTATGTTATATCCCGAAAAATTTGATAAATACAAGCAATTGCCCCTTTCAAGAACAGCTATAACAGATCGGCAGCACGAATTAGCTGAAAATGTGAAACAGCAACTTCCTGCAATTATACAAAATGAAGATGTTTATTTTTCAATTGCTTTGTAGAGACATTAGGTTGTTTCGAAGAAGGAGAGATGAAAAATGAGCAATGCCCTCGCCGAGAATCGAAGCAGAGACCTCTCGGTTACGAGTCGAGCGTACTCACCACTATACCACAAAAGCATGCGAAGAAGGCGGGAATAAATACCTTATACACTTCCCCTTTTGAAGGTGACTAAGGATTAGGGAACACAATCGCCAAATTCTGGTGGTGGAGAATCATCATCCACCACGTTTTTTAGTTCGGGCGCCACTGTAGAGACATTAGTTATTTGGAAGTACGAAAGATAAATAATGAGCAACGCCTACCCCAAGACTCGAACCACGGACCTCTGGAATACGCGCCCAGCATGCTGACCACTGCCCCACGAAGGCATGTGAAGAAGGTAGGAAAAATACCTTATAGCTTTAGATGACACCATTGATAAAACTGACTCAGCACAAGCTTTATATTTTATTCATGTTATAATTAAAGATTTTCAGTGTTACGAAGAACTCCTTCCTCTGGATACACTAAGTGGAAGATCTCACGTCGTTGACATTTTCAAAAACTTCAGAAAAATAAGTCATCGATTCCAATTAAATTGCAATCAATTGCATCTATTAATTAAATTTAGTCAATGTCGGTATTGATGACGCACCTTCCATGCGAGGTAAAAAAGAAGGATTCGCTGCTTTATTAAAAAAGGAAACCTTGAGAAAGTTGATATCGTTTCACTGAATTTTGCATCAGCAAAATCTTTGCGCAAAAATAACCATTTTGAAAAGCACTCTGGAGAGAACTATTGCGATTCTCAACTTTATTCATGTAAATGCAATGCGTCATCGCGAATTTCGGTAGATTCTAAATTTAGACGAGGCAACGTGCAGTGTTGATCCACCGTATTACTGCAAGGTTGGCTGGCTATCAACAGGAGAGGTTTTGATAAAAGTTTTAACTTTGTAATGAAAAATTCTAAACTTTTTATTAAGAACGGGGAAAACTATGTGATCCATCACATGAAGCATTTTTATCTGATATTATGAGAAAACAAAACAATTTACACATTTGCCTGCAAGGTAAAGTGAAGCATATACAGTGAAAATCGTTCAACACGAAACTGAGGAGACTGAAATATTTTTTCGTGTTAATCCTCTGACTGTTCAATTTGTGGACCGAAATCGCTTCAAAAATTGTGTATTTTTTTTGCATATTTTAAATTTACATATATTGGAGAATTGAAATACGCATTTTTTCTTCCTAGCAAAGATTTTTTATATAGATTTTTTATCATGAAAAACTAAGCTGCCAGAAAAACCAATTTCAGACTTTTTGTTTATAAATTTCAATTGAATTACAGTTAATTTCTATTTATTACTCAATATAAAAAAGTAAAATGTATAAAACTTTAGAAAATATAATGCACTGAGAAAACAATACCTTAGAAATATAGTTTAGTATCAGAGTTCGAAACGCGGTTTCGAAACAAAGCTCAACTTCACAGTCTTTGCATTCATGTTTCTTTGCAAATTTTTTTTCCATTTGCATCTTTTCTTGCATCTTTCTTTGCATCTTTCTTCCATCAATCGCTGAACGTTTTCTAGCAGCCATTTCTGAATAGAAAAAGGCGGCAAACATAGTGAATTAGACGTCTAATACTGTGTATAATTTATTTAACTGGTTAAACGACGAACAGGTGGGATACGCTGCTCAATAAAGAAAGAAAAACACATGCCCGCGAAAATCGTGGGATGAGCAAATTTTGCTACATTTTACTTGCCCGTGGAAATCGCGGGATAGGCAGCCAAAGGGTTAAAGGATATTGCAAAAAAAATATAATCAATAAAATTAAGTATATTGGAGTGCACTTCACTTACATAGTTATGTATACATGCTTGTATTTCATAAAAATCAAGAAATCAGAAACATCCACAAGAACATGATGAAATTTAACACAAAATTTTCAAGTTTTTGAAAAACAAAACATTTATTGAGTTTTAGAAAAATAATACATTTTTCTTTGAATTGTATTTTTAGCACCAAATTGTCAACAAATTGTTCAATGTTGTCCATTTTGTTATTCATTTCACCATGGAAATGTGCATCTAAAATAACCGCGCATACTTTTTCATGGTGTTCCTTATTTCGGATGACGTGTGAGAAGGGCCATCATTATTCCTTTCATTTTCATCATCGGAATCTGCGTTAATGATATTTTTTGAGCTTTGAGTAAACTCCAAAATGTCTTTGTCTGCCATAATTGGAGCTGTACAAATATTATCTTCATATATTATAACGAATTCTTCCGATGATGCAATAGGACAGTCCAATAATACAGAAACCTTTGCAAACATTTCATTAACTATCGGCTCTTTCAATATCCTCCTTCGCCATTTTTTTGAATCCAAAGAATCTGATACTTTTGAGAATTCTGCATGACGAAAACGACTTTCAATCATCCTTGGAGTCACTGAATTCCAATCTGCTGCCATTTTGGGTAAAACTTGATTAGCTTCACTGCAAACATTTTTAGTACTACGCTATTTCTTTCCTTGAAATGTTCCAATCACCCTGGAATTGCAGAAAATGTAATACCCATTTCTTCAGCAAGTTCATTGCTTCTTTCTAGCATTAAAGGTCCTGATATGGGAGCAGTCTGAGATCTCGCTTGTTTGAACCAAAGAAGTAAAGCCGTCTCTAAATCCTCGCGCTTGTCCATTCTCATCCGTTTTTGCTCTGTCAAACTTACTCCATTCAAACATTTCCGTAACTTGCTCTCTTATTTTAATTTTTGTTGATAATATAGAATTAGCAATATCAGAATCCTTAGAGATTTCCGTTTTCGTCTTCTGTGTCTGATCAACAGCCTTAAGACGCTACATCTTCATTTTAAGCGAAATAGCAATTTGCTTTCTCCCTGAGCTCTTTTCCATTGCGATCGTAAAAAGATTCTTCTAAAATAAGAAAAAAAAACAGGAACCAAACTCGCTGATGTTTACTCACACTGCGATGTACTCATCACCGAATTCCAAAGCCAAGTGATGAAAGATGAGATGTTTTTGTGTGGCGTTTGTAGGGATGGAGGGTGAAAGTAGCTTAGATAAACAAAATTGACTTTTGTGACAGTCTATTCCGAGGGTATTTCAAAGCCAAGTTAGCCCCCTTTCTATGAAACATGTGAAACCACTTTTCCTTCATTCCATACCCCTCTTAAATCTCGCCTCCAAGTCTGGTATTTTCCGTATTTTGTTCAGTTTGTTTGTAACCCCAGCCTGGATAATTAATTTCCACTCCTTCAGCAATGTAGTCTCCAGGGTATTTTCATGTCTAGGAGGAAGTTACCTGCGTGCAAGTGTTTATCCAAGATAGTCCATAAATTCTGTATCAGGTTAAGATCAAGAGATTTTGCTGGCTGGCTTTAGTATTCGTTCAAGGCTTTCACTTTCAATTAATTCGACAACGAACGTGAACGAGCATTATTGCCCATAAATAAAAAACGTCAGTTGCACATGCATATGTAAAATGTCTTGGATAGTTACAGATCCACTATTGAAAACGTGATGGAATTTACGTCCATCGATCATTATTTCTCTCCCTACCATCACACCTGCATTACCGAAATGATTACGGTCTATAATGGTCCAAGAAATGTGTAACTCCATCGCTGCAAACACTTTTAGAATCAGACGTTAGACTCCCTTCAGACGAAACCACGTCTAGAATCAAATGTTAAACAAACTAAACCTCAATTCATCACTAAATACCACATGAGACCAATGGTATGTATTTGAATTCTGATACTCTTTTCATCAATTAAGAAATTCATCTTTTGCTGTAATGACAATGAAACACATACGCTTGGCTTTCTGGCATAAGGGCCTATTTTAGTAAGCCTTCCGTACACAGTTTGCCATGATACGAAAGTTCCAGTGGCTGAACTTAACTGCTGAGCAGTAGCCTTCCTATTACGATGCCCTCCTTTGAACAGGTTCAGAGTTCCGAAATTATTTCCGTAACGTAAAGTTAGTTGTCTTGAATTGCTCACATATCTCACTGCTTCCATGATTGTCTACTCTGCATTTAAGATGTCGATGATTCGCACTTCACATATGCTTCCAAATGTTGTTTCATTAAAGTCATAACATAAATGTTCTGAGGCCTTACACACTAAAATCAAAAGGTTTAATGCAGTAATTCACTCAAATATTTCTTTGCGCAAAGTGCTTGTTTCATCTTCAAATGACGTAACGCCTTGATTTGCATACCAGAAACCATCCGATGACTTTTGACTGGGAAATACTAATCAGGTTTGTCTTTCACAGATTTCATGCAAAAGAGGATTGCACAGATTGGATATTTCTTGGAATATCTTTAATTTTGTGCATGTAAAGACAAATTTGGACATGAGTCTCTCCAAAGTACGATTATTTATTTCATCCGTTTGATTTGGTTTCTTTAATTGTGGGAAAGCACGTTATACATGAAGAAAACCACTAAGGTCCAAGCAGCCATTTTTTTCCCCTGGAATGGAAGCCAACTTGAACTAGTACTAGGTTCAACGTCTTTACTTATTTCCCCTGGTGATGAGATAGAAAGAAAAACAGAATTCATTTTTGAAATAAATAATTAGCAGAACCTTTTTTTGCAATTTTTTTAACAATGTCTGATTTCAATAATTTGTGCAGTAACAAACACTGACATAAATTTTAAAAGTCATTCTTTTAAAATCCTCAGTCTATATTATTTTTTTAAAAAAATCTCTCCTCTTCTCCAAAAATTCTTTCTTGGATTCTTTGATATTTAATTGTTTTAAATTATTCCTTAAATTAATTTAATAATAAATCGTTAAATTTTAGAAGCTGAACTACTTTCTGTGCTACTTGGGAGTGAAATTTGTATGTTCCTCAATTTCAATTTTCGATTTGAGTATTTAAATTGTGAGGAAACTTAAAAAAAATTTATGTAGGGACTGGATCCAGTTATGCCAGCTATCTTAATTTATGCTATTCTAGAAAATTAATTTAATAAATATGTTTAGTGATTTAATATTGTGTGTTTTATTTGAGTTATTTTATACTGTGGTCTATCATGTTCCTTTTGTGATCCTTATGGAAAACATGGATTATAAAATCGACATTGGGAAAAGCTATAGAGGTAGTTGGAAAAATCATTTTATGTGTATATTAAACTATATAACCGATTTATTAATTTTAGTTGAACTGGTGATTGAATTCTTACTTATGTGGTTAATCATTCTCTCATGTTTTGAGCTGTTCTGTGTTTGTATGTAAACGAAGAGAGTTTGTGACTATCTCTAGAGATCAAGAATTGTTGTGCTGAGATTTACGTGTTTTCAGAATAGTCAGAGGATATAGTATTATTTTTATGACAGATAGTATTTGTATAATTTGATATTGAATTATATTTTCACATTTTGTGTTGAAAAAAATTCTTTTGACTTTACAGCAAAACACCAGAGAGGATTTTATACAAAAACACCAGACTCATCAGTATTGACATAAGGAGTTTGAACTTTGAAGTACCACAATTTGCTTTGTTGATAATACATGCAATTTGGTTAATCTTCAATCATCAGTATAGATCAGTATCAGTTCAGATACTTTTAATTTTAATTTAGCTATTCGGCATCAGTTGTCTCAGTGTTTTCACTGTTTTCAACTATGAGATTCAAATAATATACATGCATAAGAGAAAACTAACTTTTTTTCTGCGTAACAGCACCGGTATTCAATTGCTTCGTTGTTACTGGGTCTCAATTTCGGATAATCCAAATTTTTAGCACATTTTAATTTTGACACTGACACAAAATTAGCAAATATTGTAATATATTCCAGTAAGCCATTTTTTGACTGTGAAGAGGACATGCTGACCTTAGCAACAGGGCATGAACCTCGAATTTCAGGAAGAAGAGATATGCGTGGGAAACATTCAACAACCTGCAATCAATAAGAGAACCATTCGTGATAGGCATCCTACGACGGAATGCACAAAGGTTTTCACCTCTGTGAATCACCATTTTTCAAATTCATTACAACCTGTCATGATGATGTGGTACGTTCACATGATCACATCACCTTGACCGCACATAATTTCCACCGAATTGGCAATTGTTTCTGTGTGTAATTTTACATAAAGGTATGGTTACAAATGATGGAAACAATTACTTATTAGCATATCTATCGGTATATTAATTTATGCAAAAATGAGCTGTTGGCATAATGTTATTCTACTAGAAGTAGTTATGCCTTCAAATCTGTTACTTGTATTTTGTATGCTATAAGTACGGCATAAAATAACCTGCCCATGATTTATCCATGTGTGTTTCTGTATTATGTAACCTGTTTTTAATTTGTGATTTTTTTAAAGAATGTCTTATCAAATCTATGTCTTATAAAATCCGGTTATGTATTATGTAATCAAGTCGTGTCTCATATAATCAGTTATACTTTTAGGAAACTATGTTAACTTTATAATTAATTGTCAAGAGTTATAGTCAGCATAATAATATGTAGCACAGAATATACATTGTATTAAGTGTAGCATTGTGTTTTGTAGATGTGCCTTAAGTTCCGCGCATTGATCAATGTAACGCATATTCTAAAATGTATTGTGTATTGAGTGTAACAACGAGTATGTGTAGCAATGTGTTAAATGCAATGTAACCGAAAGAATATTTAATTACAAACCAATTATTTCCGATATGTTTTCAGAGAGCAGAAAAATTTATACGACAGTGAACTTTCAGAATATACAGTGGTGTGCAAAACTTAAGCAACAGATGTTCTTTTTCCCATAACTCCACGAGAAATCATCTGAGAGACATAAAATTCAGAAGTGAAAGACAGCATTTTGTATTTAAACTATGTCGAAAGTATAGTTACTCAATAATTAATACAATGCATCCAGTATGGAAACAAACCAAAAAAGGCTTTATTGAACTCATATTATCCTTATACATGATTATCTGTACAAGAGGAAGAAAAACAAGCAGATGTTCCTTACCCCTCCCCTTAGTGCCCTCCCCTTACTACCCTCTCCTTACTGCAATGCTTGCTTCTCACCATCTGTCCATATTCAGCACCAGATTGTCCAACAGATCTTAAGGTAAGAGTGCCCATTCCTCATTCAGCATCTGTTTCAGTTGTTAGGTGTTCCCCGGAAGATGTAATCGTGCTCCACGGTCTCTCCCCAAAGCACCCCACACATGTTGTATGGGATTTAAATCAGGAGAATACGCTGGCCAATCCATTCGAGTGATATCTTCATTTTTCTGTAGCTTCTCAACAGCAGGAGTCCGGTTTAGCCGTGCATTGTCACCCATAAAAACGAAGTCAGCTACAATGGCACCTTGGAATAGACGCACATGAGAAAAGAATCACCTCCTGAGAATAGCGATCTCCGGTTACAGAACCTCTGTCGAAAACGTAGAGCTCTGTCCGCCCATTCAGCATAATGTCTCCCCAGACGAGAACTACAGGACCGATATAACGGTCTGTTTGCGTGATCTTACTGGGATGAAACCGTGTCGCGACCTCTCTAAATCACTGGCGTTGAGAATCGCTTGTGGCGTTAAAACGACTCTCATCCGTAAAGAGGACACGACTCCATTGATGGGATGTGCAGATTTTGTGCTCCTTACACCACTCTAAATGGGGACACCGATGGCCAACTTTCAAAGGGATGCAGCGCTCAGGACGGCGGGCATATAGATCACCTTTGTGAAGGCATCTGGACACAGTAAATTGAGATACTTATCACCCCGTTGATGTACACAGTTTCTGAGCTATGGCGCTTGCTGACTGTTTTTGTGCTCTTTTCGCTTGTAGGACGGTATATCGGTCATCCACTGCAGTTTTTATCCTGGTGCGACCCCAGCAACCTTTCTAACATCTGTAACTATGGTTTGGTAGGCTTTTCAAGCGCGTGAAACGACACTTTTGTTGATTCCGAACTCTTCAGCTACACTAGTCACACTACGCCCCTCTTTCAGCTTTCCGATCATTCTTCTACGAGTGAAGTCATCCAGGTGATTTCTTCCAGCCATATTTCACGTAAGAGCTCACTTGCAGCAAATATCTTTAATTGCGCCTCTGTCCTTCCTTTTAGTGTAGTCTTGAGTTGAGCTTGCCAACCGCACGCGTTTTGCGTACGCTCAAGTCGCATGTGATGTTTTGTTCCTAACATTTGCATACACATGAACTTTCTACTGAATCACGTTTTCATTGTACTGATCGCAAGAACCCCTTTCCTGGAATTTCATGGCTATCTGATTAAAATTTACATTGTTGCTTAAGTTTTGCACACTAGTGTATTATTCAATGTAGCAGTGAATATTGTATATATGTTATAGCGTAAAGATTTTGTGTTATAGAAAGTATAATGTATCAAACGCAGAATAATTTAATACTTTGCCCTTGTATGGCCATGTAATGTCACGATTTTGGGGTGTTGCTTCAGATAGTTGCGGCATTCGGACGATACTCGATTAGTCGATGTAAGCCGTCCGGGTGTCAGGACCTGCTTTCATCTGTCACCTGTATATTAATTAGCAATTATGAATATATTCTGTATGGAATGTTTTATTTTCATGTATAGAAAGCTGTGGATTGCCAAACAAGGCACCTGTAACTTTGTTATATTCACAGCAATAAGTAACGACTGCATGTTGTAATTTGTTTCCTCAATGTGTATTTTTAACAGTTTGCTAGCACTCTTTATATTAATAACTATATTGTATATAATCAAGAGTTATTACCAGTGTCTATGTTGTATAATCAAGTGTAATGTTCAATGTAATACGTAGCTGTTACTCACAGTGTATTGTGTGTAGAAATGAGTTTTGTAAGGTGTCTTAAATATAGTGCAGTGTTCAATGTGATATGTATTGTAAAAATTATATTGTACTGAGTGTTTTATATATAGCAGTATGATCAGAAGAACGTTTAATTAAAAAGTTATTTTTGGTCAGAATACAGCAACGTTTATGCAACAGTGAACTATAATCATAATGTTATTTAATCAAAATTAGCATGAGCTATACTTTGTCCTCAAATCTGTAATCTGTATTCTGTACATTATAAGTACAGCATAAAGTAACCTACGTGTATTTTTATGTGTAATTCTGCAATTTGTTTGTAATGTGCAATTTTGCTCTTTATTTAAGCCCGTTGTATCAAAATTTATGTTTTATATAACCAGATTATGTACCATATAATCACGTTAAGTCTTAAATAGTCAGTTACATTACTCAGAACCTATGTGGCAGTATCAAAAGTAATGTTCAGCATAATATGAAGCATAGAACTTATACTGTGTTAAGTATAGCAATGAGTTTTGTAAATGTGTGTTAAGTACCGTGCAATGATCAATGCAATGCATGTTATAAAATGTATAGGATTAACGGGTATATATAGCAGTGTGTTAACATGCGATATGACCAGGAGAATGTTTGATTACAAACTTAGTTTTGGCATGTTTTGAGAGTATTGCAAAATTTCTGCAACAACGAGATTTTAAAATAATGTTATTCCATCAAAAGTTAATATAGAATGTATGTCTTCAGATCTGTTTCCTGTATTTTCCATATTCCACTTTATGCAGTGCATGCAAAAAAATCTCATACTTTCCCTTGTATGGCCATATAATGTCTTGATTTCAGAGTGCTGCGGGATCTGGACGATATCCAATTACTCTATGAAAGCTACACGGGTGTCCGGACCTACTCGCACCTGTCTCCTGTATATTAATCAATTTCTAGAAGGATTGCTGGATTTGGAGATAATTTCATTCTTCATTTAATATAAATATATATATATATATATATATATATACATATACCCAAAGTCATTATTTGTTTCAATTATATGAAAGCTGAGAGAGTTTAAAGTAAGAAATTATTATGCCTCTACCGTAAAAATTCTAGAAATTACCTTTTAATTCCATATTAAAAAATAATCGATTCTAAAGTATCAAAAACTTTTTCAAAACTTTTTTTCGCTCAAACGGCGTTAACACAGAAGGACTATTGATTTCGTTTTGGCATTTTACGTTGAAAACTTTAAAAGCACTTTTTAAATTATTGCTACCAAATATTATCGCCTTGTGTTAGATTTAAAGACATTAAATAATGAAGAATCTGCATAAATGTATGTATGTTTCTCGCATTATGATAGAACAACGTACCTTGAGCCATCAAAATTCTGAATAACGTAATCCTCCTCCCGAATAGGGGCATCTGGAAGCCCTAATTTGGATTGGGGGATTTGTTTTATTATCTATTTCATATTTTGTAAAACTTTAACGAATTTTTGATTAACAAATTCAACGATTTCAAGGCGAGTGGCCACACTGTACGGAAAAAAAATTATCTTCAGCGAGCGAGACTGTATCGAAAGTTCTAAAGATATGCCCTCTTTAAATTATTTTGTGATATTGCTATTGAATTATATTCTATGGTTTAAGTGCAAAGAACATGATATTTAATAAATAAAAGTAACACACAAAATATTAAAAAATTCCTTTTGGAGCGTCATATAAAATCTGAAAACTTTCAAACTTTTCTTTCTCTTATTTTTAGCGTAAGTCATTTTAACTATTTTTTTCTTATTTTTCTTCTAACTTTTCTTATTTTTGCTGCAACTGGAACTTACAGAAAGATAACCATATCTGTTTTGTGCAAAGATGCTCCTAAACTTTACTAACTGCTACTACCATCCAGCAATGAAATGTCTGGAAGTACTTCTAATCTGCCGTCAAAGTAATGTACTCTGGGTGTAAACAAAAATACCTCACTCCCTTTAGCTATAAAATCTCAGCAGCACCGCTTAAACCGTTGTGAAAAGAAAGAGACTTCTTCTATTCCTTCCTCCGTGTTTTTTGCATCTTATGGCGCCATCTGGCGAAGAGTCAAAATGTTTACACATTCTGAATTCGAAAAGTTTGCTAGATGCTGACACCAAGTTTACATATTTACATGCTGTGGTCTAATACTTTTCATATTAAATGCACCACATGTTGTATTACGTCTTAATATCCCGATAAAGAAACTTTTTGCCATTGCCTTTATTTCTTATAGTGCACTCGCATTATTTGATCTATCTAGTTACACTTCCGAATCTAATGAAAATAAGTGTCAAGTCACAACATAATGATTTTATCAGTTACAACTGTGTAATTTCTGGAATGCATACCTACGTAAAAGTTTTTTGTCATATCTTTCTGAAACATGAATGCCACACCAGTGACCCAAAGATTAACACCGTTGAATACTACTAGCTTGGCCAGTGTTTCGATTCTTGACTAACGGGCTAGCTGCGTGGTTGTTTTTCGTGTTTTCCTCTACCTGTAACATGAAGACCCCAGTTTCCTTAGAAAGTCTTCCATGAAGATGTTGTGTCGTGAATTTTAAGTGTGTTTGTATCATTTAAGTAATCAATATTTAAGTATTTGTAACTGTATTTGATTTTAAATTTCAAATTGTGAAGAGCGTAATGCAATATATATATTTGCAAAGAGTGTATATTTTAGCTGTTAAAATCTTTAGGTAATTATTTTTTCAACCATTCAATTTTGTAACTAAGAAAGGGAGCGTCTTTGAACGGAAATGACATCTGTGAGAACAGCCTCTAAGATAACAGTAGAACACTGAGGATAGTATAGTGTGTTTCGCATGTCTTCGCTGGGGGTGTATTTGGGCAGTAAAAGGAAGTCATAAATTGGCCTTCTCATTTTCACTTGCACTCTCGCTTTGTGAATGTTGCAATGGTTAAATAAATCAGTTTCTTTGGGAAGAATGAAGCGGCTGTGAAATTTGATCTTGAAGGTGCAGCTTGATTCTTATCTGTTCAGTTTTTCCGCTTGTTAGCTGGGGAGGGGTCTTTCACACTTTGGGTGACTCACTGTGCAGCTGGTCAACCGTTCAACTGTGGACAATTACTCTGTTTTGATTTGTTTGAGGGGGTAAAGTTTTTTAGATAAATAATAAGTGAAAGTCTTGGGTTAGTGAAATTTTGATTTTATGCGTAAATTTGGGGCCTATATTTTTTAGTGGGCGGAAAAACTGAGTTTTCTTTGGTTCCTACACGGAAGAGAGGAGAAGAAAAGGATTAGGAGCTGCTGTGATGTAAAGTTTCGTTTAAAAGTTCGAGGGGCGTTGGCCCTGTGGCAAGGCTTAACCTCTTGCGGAGGCTTGCGCCTGCGTTCTGGTAAAAATTTAAAATTACTGTGCCTAAAATTTGTAATGTTTTAATAGTAATTTCTATTTTGGTTATGCTTTGAATGTAATAATGAGGTATATTACTTACTGTTGTGTTTAAGGGAGTTGATCAGTTACTCCGTGTTCTGATACAAGATAATCTAGAAAATAATAAATGCGTTAATTTATATTATTAATTGCATTTTTGGGGGGTTACTTTACTTGTGGTTGCCAGTCACTCCATTTGTTTGAGCCGTAGGGCTTTTAAGAAAATTGGAGATTTTAATTGAGGTATTGTAAAAATATTTATGCATTTAGGTTACTCACAAGCGACCTAAAAAATTATGTACTAGATACGTGTTAATGATTAGTTGAATGTTGTTTTGGGATAAAATTGTAATGCCTTTTTTTTTGGCTTGATTCTTGTTTTGCAAAACTGATTGATTGTTTTTGAATATTTCTGCTCTGGTGCTTATGAACTTTTGAATTAATAAATCTGAACTTGAGTTAATTTTAGAAATGATTCAATATGTAGTTTAAATGAATTTAAGAAATGTTTTGTTTGAGAGATTGTGTTCTATTCTACCTGAGTACCAGTGAAGATTTATTCCTTCTTATTTTCAGGGTAAGCTTTATCAGGTGTGAATTTGCCTTGATTGAGTTAATTGATTCTAAAAAATAGTTATTTAACTGTATTTGTTGTTAGATCAATCAGTTCCTCCCCTTCTGATTAGGGGAATTTCTTAGTAGTCTTTATTTAAGTTTATCCGGCACCAGTTAGGTCAGGCAAAGTTTAAAAACAAAATATTGAAATAACTTCAATTTCGTTATTCAACAAAGATATTCTTATTCTTAGGCAGATAACTCTCCTATGTTTTGCCATTTTCAAGTAATCTAACCTAACTTAAACTGAAACATGACTATATTTAAAAGGGTGCAGAAAAAAATTGTTGTTATTTTACCACATTTCACATTTTAAACAAGAACACAGAAATGAGATGATTAGAAATTGTAGTTTTATTTCTTCATTTCTTACATTTATGAAACGAAAACCGAGAGCCATGAACTTCAAAAGAGCATCCAGATTGCCACGCATTTAGAACTTTATTCTTCTATAATGATAACCTAGTTACGAAAAAGTAAAGTATAATACGGCAAACCATTCACGTAACGACAGCCATTAATGGAAGTTGGAAACACAGTGCATAACTAAACACATTTTCACACACTTGGCGAGAAAATATCGTGTCTTTAACAGTATACTCTACTACTGTTATTTGCATGAAATATTTGGGAAAATAAAATGGCTTTTACTGTGACCTGAAAAGGCTGAGAAGGAAAATGAGATTCCGAATATTTTGCTGAAAATAAGATGAGCAACGACACAGGAGGCGGAAATTTTGCGAAATGCAGCGGAGAACGAATGAGAAATCGATGGGGAAACCAGTGATCATAATATTTATATCTCTTTTCAAAAGACAGAAAATGACTATTGGGAATACAGGTGAATAACATAAATGCATTGGGCGGAAAAAATGGTTTGAGTCAGGTGAGTCAAGAGTTCGAAACAACAGCATTCTTCGATAGCCAACTTTTCAGTTAGAAAAGAAACATAACTTAAAAGACATTTCTAAAGATGATAAATATTTTAATTCCTTTTATAGTAAAATAAATACAGATAGAATAATATTAAAATGCTTAAAATTTGAAAGAGAAATCCGAAGAAATTCTTGCTAGTAAAGTAATCAATAACTTCAAAATAAAACTTAGTTAAGAATTAAGCTCAGTTAAGTTTTAAGAAATAGTAGATCATTGTACTTTATTTCTTTCCATGGAGCTGCCATTTATTTATAAATTCAGCTCTTTCCTTTCAAAATCTCCCGACATTGTTCTTTACTGCTTCCCTTTCAATCTGTCAATACAGTCAAATTCTCAATATTAAAGACGTAACATTTGATCTTCATTCATAGCGCGATTTTTGTGTGAAGAATAAATCAGAATGACACTCAAAATTTAAGATCAAGAATTACTTTCGGTCTGGCAAACAGAAGGAAGTTAAAAATGTTTTAGTAGCATCTCCTTTTTGCGACAAAAACTCACAGTTTCAATTTTCGTAAGCCGAAATATCGCTTGAACACCTGTATAGAAATTCCATTTGCCCTACACATTAAATTTTCACACATTTCATTTCTAGAGCAATTGATTTGTAGGAAATCCCATATCAACATTTTCAAAAACTGGGTAAAAATTCTAAAAAATATTTCCTACTTTAAATTTCTGTAAAATATATTACAGAAGTTCTTAAGCGTTATGAGAGCTTTATAGAATCAATATACAGTTAGGCCCCTTACAATGCGGTAGATACGTTTCTTGAAAATACGACATTGTGAGAAATATAGGAGACACCAACTTAATACAAAACCTGGGATTTGGTCCTAAAAAGAGAAAAACTGCTTTTATAGTGGAGCATTTTCATCATTTTGAAATTTATGTACATAAAATCATTTCATAAAAAATTTAAATAAAATTCAGCATCATACAAAAACTAAAATAATTATGATTTCAATTCAAAATCAAAAAGAAGCATAATGTTACGCCCACAAATTTATTTCTCATTGTCCCCTATTATAGCTGTTCGAGAAAGTTTGATTGACCTTATTTCAAGATCTGTGCTTGTTTTATGGGCAAGTTCCACTGCAATTCCGGTAAGTTTAGGTTTTAAAAAATCTGTTATTAAAGATCGTTTGCTTTTGCTTTGCAAATTATTTATAAATTTCTTGATAGGCAGAAAAGCAATTTTGAAAAGAATCGAGCTACCGCGGTCAGTTTTATAAGCATAGATAACTTGAAGAACAGAGTGAGTGTGAATATGACACATTTATGGGCATTCGGCCCACTTAGTTAATTGGGTTCTTACAGAGAATTACTTTATTCGCGCTCAGAATGTCTTCATAAGATTACAATACTGGAAAAGCAAGCTAGTTCAGTAGCGCAAAGATGATGCACTCGGTCACAAGAGAATCACGGGAGTCAACGTGTTTCCGTGCAGCATCCCCTAGATACGTGAAATAAGTCTAGGGTACGTTAATCCGTGGCGGTTCCTTGAATTCCTGTCTAGGGGTAAGTTTCTGCTTTATACGCTGGCGAGCTGTACTGGTTAAAGGTTTATTTAACTGGAGACTGGGGGGATTCGCCATACATTTCCTAAACCGCGTTGTAAAAGTACCGTGCTATAAGAAAATTTTCGCGTTTTTCCAACCACGTAGGAGAGTAAACGCGTTGTAGGAGGTCTACCCGTATGATTTTGGAAATAAATGTCAAATTTTATGTATTTGAATACTTATTCTGTACATAAAGTGAATGAAAGGACGTCTGAAAAGCAAAACAAAACTGAAAACCAGCGTTTAATGTTTTTTAATTACAAGTTGCTTCTTTCGTCATCTGTGAAGTACACTTGCGCAAAATAAATAAATAAATAAATAAATAAAATAAAATAAAAAATAAAAAAGAGATAGAAACAAATCTGCATCTCTCTCTCGTTCTACTGGGCCGATTGACGAAATTTAACTTGCGTTTCTCGCGTGTCAAAAGCGAGACTTAGGCTACACATTAGATATATATAGCATTGTTCTAACATAAAATCGAGCTTTTTTTAAGTTAAATAATTATATTTCTCCATATATCGATTCTACTCTCAGATTATGACGAATTGCCACGTTTTGTAAGAATCACACTAGTAGATATTAAAAAATTAGCTCTAAATAATTTTAGGTCCTCAATCTTAATTGAATTTGGTACATATTTATTAATATATCTTTTTTTGTTAAACTTATTTGGCTCCTTCTTTCACAATTTGAAATTTAGTTTCAGTCCAAATAAAATTCGCGGCTATTTTCTGAATTGTTTTTAAAATTTGAATTTTTAGTGTAAGTTTTAAAAAATTTCCGAGAAATGTTTTAAAGGATAACCTATGAAATACTTACCATCACCTTAAAGTAGATGTATTGCTAGGCATACCTACAACAAATTAGAGGTTTTAATTCAAACTTTCCTAAGATATACGTGATTTATATATTGGCGCGTTTTAAAATTTGGTATATTTGTCATAAGCTATAATAACGCCAAATGTAGTTTAGCACTTTGTTAAAATTGTTTGAAAACTATTTGAACGAACAAACAACGCGCCATTTTTTCAGAGTTTCTCTGAGTATTTGCAGTTGTGTGGAAGATTAAGAGAATTTGCACTTTATGTCGAATTTCTGAAAACCGAATAGACAGACTTTAATGAAATTTTTTTAATATATATGTATAACGGAGAAAGAAATGTACCGTTTATAAGTCATTTTACGTACTCATGATTATCAGTAAATCCCAAAGTGCAGGGATATCCAAAATCCACGTTTTGAGATATCGCACTGAAAATGAGTCAGTATAGGTACGCTCCCCTCTGACAACCAAATAGGTAACGTAGAATGACGGCATATTGTGCAGGAGGAGCCGAGGAGTAGTCGCTGTGGCAGTCGACCCCACTCCTGCAACATGTAGTTTCCAACTCCGGGATGGTTCTCGGAGGAGATGGCAAAATGAAACTGCCCTCCCAAGAGCATCCCAAACACAATCTATTGAGTTAAGGTTAGGAGATCTGACTGTCTAATCCATGCCATCTTATGGGAAAACCCGGGTTCAACCTTCTGAGAGTGGGTGCAGCTGCCGAGACAGTGACTAGGCCTCCTCGTGGCCCCCAATGGTAACCAGATTCGCCTGGGCTGATTATGTCGGACACCATCCCTGGGGGTCGACTGTTAGGAATTACCGGAACAGACCATTTTATGGGAGGAGACCTGGGGTTCTGTCCAGTAAACTGGCTAGATTAATGTCTAGACAGCCTCTTCTTCTGGGGTAAATAACTAAGCGTCTTTTGGGTTAACCAGATTTGCCTGGGCTGATTATGTTCGGATACTATTCCTGGGGTCGACTGAAACTGACCATCTCAGCGTGCTGGCTGGATCAATATCTAGACAGCCTCGATTTCTGAGGTAAATAATCAGTCTTCACAGGAGTAGAAGCATCGCTTATTCGGTGGTAGTTTCAGGTTTAGTAGGGACCGTACTGATACTGTCTTGTCTGCCCCATGGTTGTGAGGACTTTACATGGTTGATATCGAACGTTGTCCGAGGTGGGAGAAATTTCCCGTCGGTCAATACAGAGAGACAACGATGTCAATCTTGTGACTTTGTATTTCTGCGGATGCTTGCCGTCCACCACAGTACTTTAAGTTTTATAAGCGTACTTGTGTAACATTAGAACCCCTCTGGGTTGACCGGGGAGTTTCGCCCCTTCGGATAGCCTTCGGAGTTTCGTCCCTTCGGAGGTTGACGCAATTATAACCCGAGTTAAGGCTAGCAGCCAGGTCTGGAAGCTCCGTCTTCTGATGTTCTGTCCACTCCATGAGGCGAATAGCTTCGCTTTTCGGGTAAAATCCAATTTTTGTGAAAAGCACGGTGCTTTACAGAAGTCTGGTTAACGGCGCATGTTGTATGCACCATGGCAAATGCGCTCTCTTATTTGCTGCAGTGAGCGAAATGTGCATAGCGAGACTTGCGGCATACATCCCTATCTCAGAAAAACCTTTATGCAATTATAGATCGTGAAACTCGGATCCAATGGCAGCATACAGTTTACGTCAGAGCTGTCAAACTGTAGTAGTCCTGTACGTTAAGCGCTGAAAATGCCAATTAACGATTCTTATTCTCGGTTGTTGATCTTGGTCAACCTTGTCCAGTTCTCGATATGGATCAGTGTCCTGAAATTATTTCGACAAATTGCAGACAGCAGTGGACGTTACACTGAGCTCTGTAGCCACCTCAGCTTTTCCTCGCTGTGCCTCCAATCAATCGCTAATTCTTCATTTCTTTTCTTTATCTATACGATTGCAGCTATTCATCTTACTTGATACCTTACAAAATTTATCCAACTAATCACGAGAAACACAGCGAAAGTCGTGAAGAAATACCGCACACAAAACACCTCTTACGCTTATATCCCGGCTACAATCATACCTCCACAGGTATGCAAGTGCACACTCATGTATTTGGCTTTGCAAATTTGCATAATTCTTTGACGGCATAATTAGCACCGTTAGTTCAATAAGTTTCCTAAAAATAGTCATAAATTGCAATTCCTTTATTTTTCACACGAGTGCATATTTTGCTTTGGTGCTCTTGCAGATAAAAGTACTTTTTAAATACTTATTAATTTTTTACTTTTTTCTGCAATGTAAATTTAAAAAAAAAATTAGTTTACTGGGAAACTTTCAAGGAATTCTATGTAGCACAAACTCTACAATTCTAAAAAATAATATTTCAAGGAGGCTTTAAAAATTTCAGTAGAATTTTACACAAAACTCTTTTTCTAGAGATCTTGTTTCAAACTCTAAAGAACATCTATAGAGCTCTATCAGGTGGCATGAACTTATTTCATAAGGGTTTCTTAAGTCATTAAAATATGCGCATTGACTATTATTGTATTTAATCCTATTTATGCATATTCGAAGCGAGTGAATAAAATCATTGGTAAGAGGAAAATCTAAAAAAACACCATTAGAAAGATAATGAAATTTCATAAAGCAAACAATTTTTATGAATAACACAATAAAATTTGAGTTCTTTTCATATTTTATGAATCCCAAGATTATATAAACGAATAATGCCTATAAGGAATTCTACTCCCCGTTTCTTTTTCCGACAATAAATTCCAGACATTAAAATTTTATTTTTCAAATGCTCATGTTGAATATGTTATTGGATTAGAAAAGGAGAAGGTTTAAGTTACAGGTATTTTTATTTGTGATTTCAACTTATATATCTTGTTAAGGAAATTTTCATTGTTATAGCAGTTCGAGAATTTATTTGTTAGTCATGATTTTTGGATATAATGCAAAATGCAAATTTTTTTAAACAGAATAATTTTTAGAAATTAAACTTATTGACTAGACAGAACAGTGAAGGCTTTACATGAGGAAAGACATAATATTGAAAATATCTGGATATTTTTCATTCTTTCAGAAAGGAAATTTTATTTTGTATTACAAGAGACTACTTGAGAATGCTTGAGAACTTATATTAATTAATATTTCAGGAAATTAAATTCATCTAATGCAATTATATTAGTTGTAATGTGACACATTACATATCTTACTATCATGTGCATTTTTTCTGTTCCTTTAGATAAAAGTTTATTATTATGTATAATATATTTTTATTGTTTAATAACATTAATGGATATTGTGAGTTCGGTATCCAATATTCGATTATTTTTTTAACAAAATTGAAAAAAAGTTATTAAAAAGAACAATTATCATGTTGGCAAATTTTGAAATCTCAAAATACTTTTCTGTGATATCAAAAATTGCATGTTTTTTATAAGAAGTGAAAAGTAGCCTGCACTATTCTTTATCTAAAAGAAGGTTATAAACAACTGGCATATAATGAATGCTTCGTAGTATTGAACATTATTGAATATGATGTCTCAACGACATGACATAGCCAAATAGGTAGCCTAGGAGCTACCGATTATTTAAAAAAGGAACAAAACAATTTATCATAGTAGAAATCTTTGGAATGTCCCAAAGTATGTGTCATTTCTCCTGAATGCGGAATCTGATTTGTTCAAATGGAAATGTTAGGTGAAGTTCGTAGGCATGCAACAACACAAAATACGGATTTGTATTTTAAACTCTCAGCCAGAGGAAACAGCATTATAAACCCAATTCTTTGCAACAGCCCTTTGTAAGGATTATTGGTACCAGTGTTTCATTTCAAATCGTTAGAAATCGACACCGTAATGTTGCTTTGTATGCTTAATGCCATATGGTTTCTGTTTCTTTTTACAGTGAGCTAACTTGCTTCTTGCAGAATGTCAAAAAGAACGTCTTACATGGGTATAAAATCACGCGAAATATTCTCTTCTCAGATATATTTCGCTTAGCGTATTACGTGAGAATGACCGCCCGGTGGCGAAGTGCCTGACGCGTTGCGCAGCTGCACCGCAGATCCGGGGTTTGATCCCCGGGCTGGGCAAGGTTGAATAAGCCTTTCTTCCCTTAACTGGGTCGATAAAATGAGTACTAAGTTCTCGTAAGGACTAAACACCGAGGTTCCTGCGACAAGCTGACCACTTGTCTAGGGCATATGCTGATGCACTAAAGCTGATGCACATATGCTGATGGCCTAAAGGTCAAGAAAGCAGAAAAAGGGCACTGCAGGCCATGACCCACTAGGGCTGTTGCGCCACTGAGTTTAATTTTGTTACGTGGAAATGGGCGACCTTTTCGCTTGGAGAACACGCGGTACTCGAAATAATCCTGTCGTGTCCGATTTAGAAATGGCGGAATGATGATCTGAGCTAATGCCTCTATTAATAATCCTACTGACCTGTACATCATCATAAATGGACCGATGGTGGCTGAGCGATACAGGGATGAGATGTCTAGAACTTTTATTGTCTGTAAGCTGCAGGAATCGGAAAATAATCTCATCGATGATAATGCCAGGTCACATCTGCTTGGTAACGGACGCCATCCTTTTCGATGACGAAATTCTTTGATCTATACTATGAGACCAATCGAACATGTTTAGGATATTCTGCAGAGAAGAAACAGTTACGAGTTGGAAAACGCTCCAATGCATGAATGGAAAAAATGCCCGAGTCCCAACTTGATCCTACATTGGCATAATGCTTCACAATTATTAAACATTGTTTCCGATCAGAAGAAACCGTATTAGAATTATTTTTTGTCCCAGATATCATACTATTTTTTCCTTTTATGACATACACAAAATATGTCATTTTATTTTTCTAATAAAAAGCGAAAATTAAATTTAACTTTTTTATAACTTTTTTATAGTTTACTCTCACTGTATCAGCTTGGAAGATTACATATCAGAAAATAAAACTTTTTCTTCTTCGCAAAATTTATGTTCAGAATCATAACATTGCCCATATATTTTGAGCCACTATCTTAGAATAGAAATTTCGCTGTAAATAATGCTATCTCACTTTTAAATTATTTCAGAAATACATACATATATCTAAGAAGTAAAGATTATGAATAAAATATAGTCAGAAATTTGCTTTCATTTATTAGAATTTTTAATTTTAGATAATACACTCACGTTTGTGAAAATTGCAACACCATGAAGGACTTACGCGAGTGAGCTGAAATTTTCAGGAAATGCAAAGTAGCGCATGATATGCAAATGATTAGAATTGCAAATCCGTAGCGCATGCGTATGCTGAGCAGCGCCCTCTGAACGGCTGATGGATCCGAATAAATAGACGGCTGTAGCGAGGCGTGTATGGTTATCGGTGGTTATCTGCTAGTGGTAAACGTTAACTCAATCTGTACTTATGCCTCGTCGACGAAAGAGAGCGAGATTTGAACAACTTACAGAGTTTGAACGAGGGAGAATCATCGGCCTTCGTGAAGCTGGATTGTCGTATCGTGCAGTAGCCTCTCGTGTGCAGCGTAACAGCAGCACAGTGATGCGCGTTTGGAAGCAGTGGACGGACGAGTGTCGGACAACTCGGAAATCCGGGAGTGGACCCCGAAATGTGACGTCAGCTCGCGATGATAGACACCTGGTCCGCATGGCGCGGACGGACCGTACAGCTTCCTCTAGACAATTGGCAGCACTGTGGTCAATAGCTACAGGTGTTTCATTGTGTGCTTCATCAATTCGTAGACGTCTGCTGCAGTGTGGACTGCGCGCACGGACTCCTTTATACAGGATCCCCCTAACGCACGACCATCGCCGCCTGCGGCTACAATGGGCCAATCAGCATAGAGACTGGCGTGCTGATTGGCAGCATGTCGTGTTTTCTGACGAATCCCGCTTTAATTTGTGGTACCATGATGGCCGCATTCGTGTCAGACGCTATGCCGGTGAACGCCACCTTCCGGAGTGCATTATCGAACGCCACAGTGGACGAACACCCGGAGTTATGGTCTGGGGCGCCATAGCATATCATAGACGATCTCAATTGCTACGAATTGTGGGCAATCTGAACAGCAACCGGTATATCCGTGAAGTTCTACAGCCCGAAGCTGTTCCCTTCCTTCAAAGCTTGCCAGGCGCTGTATTTCAACAGGACAATGCCCGCCCTCATACTGCTCGGATTGTTAAATCCTTCTTTGCAGCGCAGCAGGTACAGCTTCTTCCTTGGCCTGCGTGTTCCCCGGATATGTCGCCAATTGAACATGTGTGGGATGTCATTGGTCGGCGTCTTGCTCGTGATCCTCGTCCTGTTGCGTCTGCAGACGAACTTTGGGTACGCGTACAAACGATATGGAATGCTCTTCCTCAGTCAGACATTCAAACTTTGTTTGACTCCATGCCACGTCGTGTAGCAGCACTTATTGCGGCGCGTGGTGGCCACACAAAATACTGATTCTGATCTCTTGTTCTTGTTTGTTTGCTTTGAACATTTAATCATTTATTTGTACCACTACCACTCAACTGTGTATTAAATTGCATTCAATTATGACGATTCCTTCTTGGTGTTGCAATTTTCACAAACGTGAGTGTAATTGAAACTTAAGATATCTGCAGTACTACATTAAAACATATAAAACTTTTTATGTTTTGCTTATATATTTAATATAATTTTTCTTAAATTGTAAGTCCCTAAAGTTCACTTTTGTTTTTGACAGTAACGCTATTTACAATCGAAGAATCTAAGTTATCTCAGATCTTAGTTCTTAAAGCTGTTTTTCGTTTCGGAAAAGTTTACAGCTTTAAATTCTTCAGCGAAAATTCCATATTCACCCTTGCGTTATTTCAAGACGGTTTCCCTTAGAAAGTACACCAAGAAGACATCTCTACGTCAACAGATATTCCTCGCATGCTTTATCCACGCAAACAAAGTTTCATTCCGGCTTCTGCTTGGCTCTCAGAAAACTGTAACACAATAATAGAATAAAAGCAATTAAAATTTATTTTTTAAAGACTTCAACTTTTACAAAAGAAAATTAACATAAATTTACTTCTATTGCTCGCATAGACAGCAAATAATACGTAAATTAAACTTATATACAACTTAGAGTTAACTTTTGTCTTGACACACGACTTAATAAATATCACGAGCAAATCTACTATTCAGTAGAGAAGATACAAGGTATTTCTCCCGCCTTTGTGGTGTAGGGTCAGCACACTCGATGCGTAACCGAAAGGTCCGTCTTTTGATTCCCGGCGAAGCGTTGCTCATTTTTTCATTATTCATGACTCTCTTGCTTCCAAATAAATCCTAATGTCTCTACAACTGGCGCCCGAACTAAAAAAGGTGTTGGATGATGATTCTCCACCACCAGGATTTGGCGAATGGGTCCCCCAAACCTCATTCTCCCTTTAAAAGGAGGAATATATAAAGTATTCCCGCCTTCTTCGGATGCCTTCGCCGTGCAGTGGTCAGCACGGTCGACGCGTAACCGAGAGGTCCGTGGTTCGATTCCCGGCGAAGACGTTGCTCATTTTTCATGACTCTCTTGCTTCCAAATAAATTATAATGGCCCTACAAGGAGAGTTTCACCAACTGGAGAAAATACAGTTTACGTTGGGTACAATACAGAGGAATCACGTTAATAGCCCGTTGGTGATGCCACTTATAATTCTCTTAATTAGATTATTTCTCTATTTAAAACTTGTCTCACTTGTTTTGCTTAAAGTAGAAAGTGCAGACCAAATTTTAACACAGGACAAAAGACAAATGTTAACATAATCAAAACTGTGTTAATTAAAATTTTTAATTAACTTTTTAATCTTACTGTTGAACTTTATTTCGGATTTTTACCAAGCACTTAGTACTACCTACCTATAGACAGCGAGACCTTTGTGAAAAAAGCTTTAAGGTCAGTGGTTCTCAAACATTTTTGCTCTATTTTCGGTGTGTCTTGTTATTTTTAATGTGTATTAATAAACTAGCCGCTGCGCGACCAACCTTCGTGTGGCTTTTAAGTGTACCGGAAAAATGCCTAAAAAGAACACCAAACATTAAATTTGAAAACTGCACAGAATTTTACTCTGCAGAACAATTTTATCGAAAAAGAAACAAACAACAACGGAAAAAAAATTCAGTTAAAAATGCATTACATATAAAAAGCATACAATGAAATAAGCAATACCCCTTAATACAAATATTAATTATCCTAATAAATAAATTAACCAACTTCCTGCTGCCTTCTCTAGACAAACGTCCAGTATCCAAGAGAAACATTAAATTTAAAAACTGCACAGAATTATCACCCTCATTTTTCCGGGTGGCAATAGTGCTGATATCAGCAACAATGGCTGCGTGCCATTGTTGTTCATATAATGAGAGAAAATCATCAATTTGATACTATTTTATGAAAAAAAAGAAAAAAAAACTCATTTGAACTTTAAAAAATCAATGTGCACTGGCTCTTGCCTAAATGCATCCTGTGTACCAGATTTCATAGGTCTGGGTCTATTAGCTTACGCGCAGTACGAACGAAAGACACCTACACACACAGAAAGACTCGTCCTTTTAAACACAGGTCTATAAATTAATTAAACAATTTACTTTTGCAAAAAGAAACAATCTTTCAATTTCTTAAACTGTTCAATAGAGTGAAATCTCGCTTTGCTATAGCCCATTATGTCTTAAAATGAAGTGATTTAGTCAGAAAACATAAAATTTAAAAGAAAAAAAATTGAATTCGAATTTCAAAAAACTCGCTTCGAGGTTCACTGGCTCATGCACAAAAATCATGCAAAACTTTTCAATATCTTACAAACAGTGAAATAAGCAAAAAATAACATGAAAGAAACTCAAAAAACAAAACATTTCGCGCAGAATTTTACTCTGCAGAACAACTTTATCAAAAAAGAAATCAATAAAAATGCATTATATATTTAAAAAATGAAATGAAATATGAAATGCTGGAGAGAAATACAGTAGGTTTACCATCACTTGTTGGCGATAGAAAGAAACGACGCATGCGCAGATCATTTAAACATTTTGCTCCTAAGGAGCCCTTTCACGGCCATTCTGATTTGAGACCCTAGTTTTTAATAGTGATTAGGCAATAAATTCCTGTTTATATTTCAACGCAGTAAAAGAATATTATAATCAACGTCAGCCATCAATATTTTAAGCTAAAAATATGTAACTAGTTTTTTTAGTTTTTTATTTATTTAATTATTCATTTTTATTTACAAGCGTAATGTTGATCCCTGAAGTCTAAACGTTTCATGAACCAAGGTTTTTTTTTAAAAGAATGAAACTATTCAAAATGATGCAATTTCATCAAAAATCTATCAACAACAATAAGAAAGGAAAATTGTTGCCAAAACTACATTTTAAAATATCTGAGATGTGAGATGTGTATTCGGAAGCTTCATTTAAAAAATTTTAAAAAAATACAAAATATTATTATTTTTCCAAAATTCTTTTTTTAAAAGGAGTCGAAAGGATTAAAGTTTAACGTGTCCAAAAATCAAAGGAAAATAAACAGCACATTTTTTAAAATAAGTTTTTTTAAAAAAAATTCCGCTGAAAAGGTGTTAAGCTCACCTTTCTAAATAAACTCGTATTTAATCGATTTATTGAAATACGAAATTTATTTTTTAAGTTCGTAAAATAGCTAAGTGTCTACGCATCACGACGATGTAAAAATGAAATGTATATAGTGAAATCTCGCTTTCCTGTAGCCCATTATGTCTCAAAATGACGCTATTTGGTCACAAAACATAAAATAAAAAAAATTCTAATTCGAATTTCGAAAAAATCGCTTCGAGGTGCACTCTCTCTTGTGTAGATACACCTATGTACCAAATTTCGTGGCCCTGGATCTATTAGCTTACTCGCAACGCGAACGAAAGTCACACACACACAGACTCTTTGTTTTATTATATGTAGAGATTAAACAGGAAAAATATGAAACTGTTGATAAATACCCAAAAATGAACAAAAGCAATTTTTTTCATATTCATAAACTAAAAATTAATCGGTAAATAAAATCTCGACCACTCCCCCCCTGAAACTTCTAGGGGGTAAATTCACTTCTAGGGGATAATTCCCTCTTGGTTGAGAACCTCTGTTCTAAGGGAAAGCAAATTACATTTATACACAAGCAAGGAAGCATCATATAACCTGCCCGTTCAACCATCGGCAATAGAATCGGGGAGAACTGCCAGTACTATTTTTTTAACGGTTTGTTCACTAGTAAATTGCATTTTACTTGTAAAGGAGCTAATGAGAAACTTGAAGTATTTTTCCTTTTGCAACAGTTATGATCTAAAATATTATTCTATTTAGGCATGGATCAATCAAAAACCAAAGTTATCCAAAGTTAATATGATGAGAACAAGAAAGTTTGGATGACTTTGTGCATCTTTTTGAAAATTCGTTTGGATGCGTGATAGAAAGATAAAAGGAGGGAAATGGAGTGTCCAATTTATGATTTTATTCACAGATCAGTGTATTATTCTTACTCTTAACGTCTCGATCTTCAGAAGTAGGAAACCTGTGCTTTCGAAATTAAAGTCAGTCATGATACTTCTGGGGTTCCACCCTTTTATTTCACAGTTAAATGGGTGGAACCCCTTACACCGATAAGCGATGAATAATCACTTGTATGTGTGAACAGAGACGTAAGACTCAAGAAAGGTTACTCACCCTTTATTTCTCAAAATAAGGATTAACACATTCGGCTCCTATCCCAGGGCGTACAGCAAAACCTCCACTTGGGCTTGAACTTAAAGTAATAAGAATTAAAGCTTAACTAATGCTTAACTAAAAAGATATAGCCGAAGCTATCAGGATTCTAAGTAGTTGGCACCTAAATCTCAATTAAGTAGGCGAAACTATCAAGGGCCTGAAGTACGGCCGAGCGTAGTAATAGCTTAGAGAGAGACGTAGCCCAAAGGCAAACGCGTGCTAATCAGAAACTCTGGCTCTCTAACGAAGTCAGTGAAACATCTACTTAAATACTGCTCTTATTCATTTGCATTAAACGCGTTCCTGAAAATACATTCTGGTAGGAAATTGTAAGCTGAAATTAGGAGAGACAGGAAAGTGTGACAAACTTCAAGTAACTGTTATAAACTTAGGATAAACTTTACACACTTAACAAATAAAAAATGTGTGAACTTTCATTACAAAAAGTGCTTTTTAAGATAAGTCGTGTTACTATGCAATTAAAAGTAGATTTACGAGTATCCATATTTAAATTCATTCATTTTATTTTAGAAAGTTATATTTTGTAATATATTTTGTAACTAAATTAACAAATTTCTTCTTTATGTTTTGCTAATATGGGAATTAATATAAGGGATAACAAGTAATATTTTGAGGAAATTTGCAGGAAGAATTGTTTAGAAAACGCAGTCTTTTGCCAGTGGCTGAAGATTCGTGTTTAATGAACGAAGAAGTAACAGACGATGTAGAATAGAATAGTATTATTTCACGTCGAGGGGTTAGTTTTGAAGAATTTCTGGATATCCAGATGTCGATGGAGATGCAAAAGCTAAATTAATTTGTATTCAAGAAATACCCAATAAAGTTCAGTTGATAATATGTGATAATAAAGAAGGCTTGATAAAAACTTCCCCAATTCTCTAGGAATTGAATTTTAAGCTACTGCCTTTATAACCCTGAATGTAATTTATGCTTAACCTCCTAATTCCTTTAGTATTAAATCTTCGGATATCAATATTCCACGAAAATATATTTTACCGGGTAATTTCTTGAATTCAGGTTTTAATACATTAACATAAACTGTTTCTGGGCGTTAACAGACTTTTGTTGCTCTTTATAGGAATAGAAAATTAATTCGAGTTTACAACCAGACACTGGAACTCTAATGCTATCAATTCATCTAAATTTAATTAAATCCATGGTATATAGCCTCAATACCCCGTAGTTGCTTACAGAAAGCAGTTTGAATTTCACTGTTAACCGTTTAGACAATCGATTAGGCATTATTAACTAACCAAACAGATTAAATTCTAAATCACACGCATCAATTGTAAAATTCCTTCCAAAAGCTAATTCTGTCTTCCGAATAAAACGTTATTAGAACTTAGTGAAAAATGTTACAGTCATTTTATTATTAACACTCAATATTACAAATTATCTTCGGTTAATTTTATCTGTTATCTTATACAAAATTCTTGTTGTTGGCAGAGCCTATTTAACTCGTATCTTATTCTTTAAGAACTTTCATGCCGTTCAGTGTCCTAAATGGTAACATGTAAGTTAACTGAATGTAATGTAAGGTTTATCCTAATTTTATTAACAGTTATTTTAAGTTATGCTTCTTTCCTATCAATTCTAGTTTCAGCTTACAATTTCCTACCAGAACGTAATTTCAGAAACGCAGTGAATGCAAATGAGTAAGACTGAGTAAATGAGTTTAAGTCGATGTTTCACCGTCTTCGAGAGAGAGAGTCTGATTTCCTGACTAGCCCGCGTTTGCCTTTTGGCTAGGTCTCTCTTAGATATTACTACGCTTGGCCATACTTTAGGCCCTTGTTTGGCTTCACTGATTTTATTAATATTTAGAGGCCAACTCCTTAAAATCCTGATAGCTTCGACTATATCTTTCAGTTAGCTTTAGTTAAGCTTACTTAAGTTTAATTTCATAATTATTTAAGTTCAAGCCCAAGTGGTGGCTTTGCTGTATACTCCGAGTTACTAGTTGGTTGTATTTATTCCGAGAAATAAAGGGTAGTTAAAACCCTTCTTAAGTCACGTGTTTATTCACACACTTAAGCGATTATTCACTTGTAAGTGTTTGTGGGGTTCAAAGATTGAACATTGAATTAAATAAGTAAAACCCCACAGAAGGAACAAATTAATTTTGGTTTACTTTTTATTGAGTCATGCGAAGAGAATGATTCAAAAATTGTTGAATATATAGATGCTTTTTAAACTTAGATGCTTGTTGAAAATAAGTATTTGGTATTATGTTTTCAATTTTCGGCAATGGCTAGATAAAAAATCTGACGTGGACGCCGCATGACTTCCTTGTACGGCCTAATAAGTTATACACATTTTTTGCTGCATTTCATTTAAACTTATTTCCTCGAATTTCACTACAGATAGATTTTTCATTCAATGAACTCAGTTCTGCCTTTGCAGTAAGGCAAAAATACATAAAAACTCAAAACATCTTCTTAAAAAATAAAAAAATGTGAAAGAATATAAAACGTCAAATACAGTTAAAATAGTTTGAAACAATTAGTATAATTAAAATTAGAGTTTATACGCAAAAACAAGCAATTCTACTAGCGGGCAGAGTTTCTGCGCAAAAACAAGCAATTCGGCGAGCGTGCAAGAAGGCAGATTTTTCGGTGCACAAAACTGAAAGTTTACTTTTGGTTCCACTAGGCAAAAAGACACTTAATGTGCAGAAACTGACTTAATTCACTATTCCGCTAAGTTTCACAGGCAAACTAATATGGCTGCTATGGTAAAAAAAATTTGGCTTGGAGGAAGTTAAACAATTTTTAAATTGTTGATAATTCTACAACTATTGCATCCAGATGTACTAAAGGCATGAAAACCTTAACCGAAATATTAAGAGCAACATCATTCAATCATTTTAAAGCAAAAAATGCGCAATTTGTCAACATATAAGTATATAAAAACTGAGCTCACTGAGCCTAGTAATAAAGTGGGTATATAGATATATATATTTATATGCTTTTAGTGCGGTCAATTGCAGCCAAAATGGGAGATGCCCATCCACATGTTATAGCAGTCCTATATACAAAATATCAGCGTTCTGAGGATACTCGTTTTTGGGTTAGGCGAAATACATACGTAGGTACAGACACCATGAAAAAAATCTCTTCTAAATCCATTTTAAATAAGTTTTATAATTTTTTTGGGCGAAAAAGAGTCCTTTATTCTGTCCTTACTTCCAGATGTCACGCAGATTGCTTTCTATAGCGTTCAAAATAGATATTTTCGTTGAAATATGGTACTTGGGATTTTTCGTGATTACAATACTTCCTTTACGTCACACGAGTAAGGAAAACCACTGGCAGCATTCCAACAGTACTGTAAAGACTTAATTGTTATAAATGCAAAACTTGAAATCTCTCAATATAATCTTCTTGCATATCTACTACCTTCTGCCATATAACTAGAAGACATTATACACCATCAGCATATTCACTTCTGCTGATGACGCACAGTCATCGCCACGCTGTTGTCACGGATCTTTTCCTGTGTTTCTTTAATTCTGGAGAGAGATCATAGTTGCATGGATTGATATCAAGTGAATATGGTCGATGTTTCAGAACTTCCATTGACACAGTAGCAGAAGATTCCCTACAGCGTGTAATGTCACTGATGATGCTGGTATTCATCCCCAAGTGTCGTAGCAATTTTTCTTAAATGGTGGTGAAAGCAGATGATGTCTCAGGTGACAAATCCATTTATCCTAGATGACAGCGTACAGTTTCATAATGGAGAACTCTCCGGTCGAGAATTGACACTTACCACAGTCGTATTTTATTGCATTTGACATAAGCGTCAGTTCGGTATTCGACCTGACGGTTTTTCATTTCTGGCTTCAATATTCTGGGTACTGATCGCAAAACATTTCCAGTTTTTGGTGTAGGAGTTTTTTTATTTATCTAGCACAGATATCAACTGCAAGAGAAATTTGAGGAAGTTCTTCTGTTTTGCGTCATATATCGCTTATTTTAGAGCACATTTTTAAGTGACCACCCATATATCTACATATGTCAACCAATCATTTATAACATAGGAAAATGTTGTATGACCATAGAATGCAATAAAGAGTTCATGAAACTTTTACAGTACTATGCCTCCTTTTGTGAAGAAATCTATCACTGAATGGTGTTTGATATTTTCGTTATTTACACACATCACTACTAACAACATTTAATACCCTCAAAAAATGAAAATATAACTCTTTTATGGGTAATTTACTTCATATATTTCAAATAGATAATGCAATTATTTCATTAAATTTATCATTACATAAATATCAAATTATATTTAGACTTAGAATTTACTGTCGTACAGCCAAACGTAGCATTTTTTACTAAATTTCATAAATAATGTACATTTTTGCATTCATTTCTAAGATCATTTTAAAAGTTAATTAATCGTAAATTATGAACTAAAATCTAAACATGAGTCAACAGATTAAAAGTTAATTAGTCGAAAATTATAAACTAAAATCTAAATATGAGTCAACAGATTAAAAGTTAATTAGTCGAAAATTATAATCTGCAATCTAAACATGAGTCAACAGATTAAAAGTTGATTAGTCGAAAATTGTAATGTGCAATCTAAACATGAGTCAACACATAAGCTTTTCTGCGTAAAACTGGCTTTTTTTCAATAAACGAGAAACTTTACATTTTTGCTTTTAAAAAATGCAGTGATATATTGAGAGAATAATTGCTCAATTATCTCCTAATATTTAATTAGCTTGAATTAAATCTTCAGGAACTTGGCTTTTAAATAAAAGACCTCTAAATGTGTTAATTTGAATCTCCTAAATTCTGAGTGGAGAAGCGTCAGCTGATTAATTAACAGTGCATTATCATCAATAACCCACGAATATTTTTTTTAAAATCATAAATTCTTTAGAGTTATAAATTACAGTTGTAAAAGGAAAGCATTTAATAGTTACTGCCGATATAATACACTTTCAATTTTATTAAGATATTTTCAAAATTGTATGTTAAAAATTTATCTAATTTTAACAAAACATTATCCTCAGAATTAAAATTAAATCTTAAAAATGTTCCATTTTTGAAGAACTAGTCGCATATTCTGTTTTTTATACTAATAACCTGATGTCTTGTAATGCTGTTTGAAAAGATAGCATTATAAATATCCAGCTTACTTTAGATACAATTCTGTGAAAGATGTTCAAAGTGAAATTGCCAAGTAATTCCTCTTAAAGCAAATTAGCAGTAATAAAATACGAAACTTTACGTTTCACTATACGATCTCTCCCTGTGATATCCATTTGCTTTAATGTTGAGATAATTTTCAGTTGCAAATAATGTCATGCAGTTTTATACGCCTGGTAATATTATGAATCATTATAAAGTACTGAAGTTTTAAAAACTAAAGTATATAAACAAGACTAAAATCTATATTAATATTTTTTTCCTAGAAAGAAATATTTATTTTGTTCAATCCAACATCGACTAAAATTGCGCAAAAAATAATGTGAGAAATGCTTTCACTTAGATCTTTTATTTAATAGCAATAAGCAGAAATCCTAATACTTCTGGGGCATTATGCTTCTTCCGCCTAACGTAAAATAAATTGAAATAATATAGCATTATATTATGCAAACAGACCAAAAGGCATCCTTTTTCAACACAAATTGTTGGAATATTTTTGTAGAAAATGTAAGAATTACGTCATTTCGAAAATGCGCGCAACAAATGAAAGAAAGTACAGATGTTTCTAATAGGCCTCATCATACGTTATTCACTTATCTTTTGCGATGAAACCTATGAAAAACAGCTTTTTCCGAAAAGTAAAGAAAACGAGCGGTTGAACAATATACAGCTTAAGTTGCAAATGTATTCTTCAAGAGCAATATTACATCATGATAAAAATATATCAGCCTAACCTGCGTTAGGATATACATATAACCAGAGATTTTTTTTAACCAAAAAAAAAAACAGAAATTTAACTTATATGGCACGTGAACAATATATTCTTATGCTTGATGATACAAGTATGTTATTAAAAAGCAAGTAAATAGAGTAAGAAATGTGCCACATAAAATAAATTTTTACGGAATTATGGAAATGATATTTATGAGGCTTTGTACCGACATTGAGAGTAATGACGGAAATATTTTCAAAAGCTCAGAAGCTTAATGGATACTTCGTGGACAAAACAATGAAAAGTAATCAACTATCAAATTTGGAATTTTACTAATACGTTGAATAGAAAATACCCATTGGTCATTGGTCGTTAAGCCATTTTACCCCCGAGAATGTTGTCCGAAATACCCCACCAGTAGCAACCAAATTTTGCACCCACCGAATTGGACAAATTCTGCCACATTTTGATGGAGAACATCCCGAAGCACAGATCCGAGGAACACCCACTCTGTTACCCTAACACTAAAATTCGCGACAGTATTTTAAGTAACCGCTTGCTTCACAGACACCGTACACTTACAAACGCCCAAGTGGTTTTTGCTTACTCAGGCCTGAGTCCAGTGATATGGAAGTCAGCAGCCCTAACCATTATATCGGTCAGGGCAGATATTTGAAATATGCTCTTAATTTGTGAAAATTTCCAAATCCATTGAAAATATAAATGAAATTTAAAACAATTAATTAATTGTGATTAATACTTCTCCTTCGCTTCTGATGAGTAGTTATTTAGCTCGGAAATTTCCTTATATAGTTCAGTTTTTTCTCGACAGAATTTAAAATGTCACAGAATCTAATACTTTAAATTCTGTTCTGACAAAGTCTAGATTACTAGCAAGAATCTGAACCTTTGACAGTCTGATTCATCACGTCCAGCATCGTGGGGTTACTAGTAGTTGCTCAATTAGCATCTTTTAAGAAATTTACACATTAGCCGCTTTAGCTTTAATCAATTTAATATTTTCATAAAACAAGCATTTTTGCTTAAGGATTAAGGATTAGAAGTTTTGTAACATCTACTTGCAAACACTTTGCTTTGTGAAATCTGGTTTAAAATTAAGACGTGGAATAATGATTACTGGAGATGTTAAGGCAAAATGAATCAGCTTAATATTCCTAAATTTGCAGAACTAGTTTCGAAAGTTTAGGTATACAACGTTCTTCTTCACTTTCAGATATGCAAATGAATGAGAGGCCTGTGCTCAAGCGATACCAATGACAGAAAAGAAGTCAAGCCACTAATACCATCTGCTGATGAACAATGAAAACAGGTATGAAATACTTTCCTTGAAAGCGGAGGGTAAATATGGATTAGAATTTTTAACGTTAACTCTAATTCAATTATTTTTATGAATGTGAAACGACTCTAGGAAATCTAATTCGCCAACGAAAGGCGTTTTCTGAATAATGTTGGCTGCTGAAAAATGGAACATGTGATGCTCTAACTATATTAGTTGTAGACCAACAGTGACTAATAGTTAAGGAGATCATGAGAATTTTTTTGTTATTCTCTTCATTCCATCGATTAGCTATAAAACTGTATGTATGTTACGAAACATTCAACTTCCGGGTTGTTTCCTCTTCAGTAAATGAAATTAAGTTTCATACTTAAAGACTTCCAACTATGAGCGCCTAGAGTATACACAGAAATCCTTGCAGGAATGATTTAGTTTACATTGGTCATACTAAGAGAGCCTTAAAATTTCAGGGTAAAGAAAATCATGCATAAGTTAGAGAGGAAAAACACATAAATCATGTATTGCCAAACACTGCTGCCAGCAATCTGGACAGATTTTCAGTCTCTGAACGAAGCTTGCTATCAACGGACTTTCAAACCCAATTTTTAGGGTTTATATTTATTTTAAATAACCAGTTAAATTTAATTTGAAGCTCTTTGCTATGAGCCTTCATTCCTCTAATTGTCAGTGCCAGAATATTTAAATTTGGTAGCGAATTAATGCAAATTCTACCAGTGCGGGAAAAGGTTTAAGTATCAAGTTCTAGAAGGGAAAGTTAGAAAGTCTGGGAAAACTCTGTGCGTATTGTAGAGTGAGATTCGGCTTAGCAGTTATTGCTGGTTAAACGTGGCTTAACAGCTATTACTTTGCTGCCACTAAATTTATCAACGCTCTGTTAGGAAACGGGATAGTCTGAGCCCTGTAGCGTAATTCTTCTACTTGTTAATATCTTCAGATTTTTAGTTTAGTTCCTACTGCTTCAGTTACCGCCCAAACAGAGGCGTAGTGTGATAGCATCGAGTTGATGCATTGTAAATAATTTAAAGAGTGTAATAAAGGGTAGTTTTAACCCTTCTTCTGTGCAGTCACTTCTCTCCAGATTTCACACAAGAGATAGACAAGTATACCTTATAGGGTTTAACATCAATTCCATTCAAAATTTCTTATTTGTAAAGCTATAAAGCAGGGATTTTCAATCTTTCTCGCTCCATGCACCCCTTTCACCATGCTAGAGAAGATTCCCTTCTGTTCCAAAACTCCAAAAAATGCATGTATATTTATTTAAATTTATGTTATTCTTTAATGTGTTTCATAAATTAATCAAGAGAAGTATTGAAAATGTTAATAAAATCAAAACTTTAATAAAAATAGTTTTTTTCATCTCATAAAATAAAACTAAATGCTTAGCAGCCGTAAATAAAAGGCTGACTACTCTTCTTCCCTGAAACTATGAATTTTCCTTAGACGAAATTCGATAGATTGTTTTTTAGCTTTCAAAAACTGGTCTCCTTTTATTTTTTACCTTAATTAGAAAGCGAGATACTAAGGATTTCATAAAGACTCAAAAACCAGAAATGGGCATTTAAATCACCGAAAGTGCTCATTCAAAGGGTAGAAAACGGCCAGAAATGGACATAAACAATTTTTTCTCTTGAATCTGTGCAGCAATATGAAATTATTTCCAATAAAATGTAGTATTTTTATTATTTACATGCTGAAAGCGTATGTCTTCGCTAGCATATGAGTTTGAATTGATTCGAAACATTGCATATTGCAATAACATTTATCTTATTCTTTGATTAATTTTAATAATATTCGAGTTAAAAGTATAGTAAAGTGTGATAAAAAAAGTAGAAGCCGTGTTTGTAAACGTAAATGCGTAAAGAACAAATTTATGAAACAGGTTGCGAAGGAAATTGTGAATAATGTTAATAAAGTAATTCCCATCGAATGAACTAAAATGTTGCTCATCAGCAGGAGATGTTTTTGAAAGTCATTTGTGATGTCAAACATATTTATGTTTAACCAGTGTCACCAATTATGAACGCATAAGTCATATTCAGAGTTAGAAAATAGAAGGAAAACAAAAATATCTTGATGAAGGGATCAAAGTCCGCGCTTTCAAATGTCTTTAATGACAAACTTTCAAAATGGATTTACAGTCAGCAACAATGAATGGAAAGTGTTGTAATCGCTCCATTTTTCTTCACACCTTCTCTAGTGCAAAACTACCTATGCATGGTCAGTGCCCAGATGGACCGGACATTTTTTTTATTTTAGCGAACTGTACCAGTTGGAGAATGTACACAAACAAACCCAAAGGACTACCAAAAAATGTACTTAATATTGTTAAGAGTGTATATATGAAACTATGTGAGCAGAAGCTCTTATAAAAGTGCTTATAAAGAAATACATAAGATGCAAACAAAATTTTAATGACATTTTTTGGAAGTTCATACCAATAGATATCATTGTGGTATTAAAATTGTGGCCACAGTATTAAAATAATTACAAAATGTATTATCTCGCGGAATTTGAAAGCAAACGTCTCTTTCGCCAATCTGAGCGATAACTGATTCCTGTTTGGCTTTCAAGTCTGTTTACCAAGTGAAGATCGTAACCCGGTTTCGTGGAAAGGTAGTTCTGAGACACACAAGACAATGCAAACCCGCACTTTGGTCGTAGTACCCTGATCTTCCTCTAACGGAGGGTG
>KK117433.1:52892-78440 GCA_000611955.2 Stegodyphus mimosarum | reverse complement strand
TAATTTTTTCTTGATCTGAAATGAATCCCAAAACATTTCTTTTAGTACACAGTAGTATATTTCTGCGTATTAACACTACCGGAATGGTACTGTATATTAAATTCAGTTACTTGAAACCTTTGGTGATTCTGTTATAATTCTATAACTTAATAAAAATTGTTTAAGAAACGTCTTTTGTGCTTCTAACTTACTGCTTTAGTTAACTTTATCATTATGTAGGCCCTACTTTGTAGAAAAAATTACGATTTTTTTCAGTTTTATTTCCACTTCTGACATCTAACATAGAGCACCTTTCTTTGTCACAAAAAATTCTGTCATAAGCTTGCAGTTTGTAATCTAGTCCAAACATCTGATCTTGCTAACATAAGTTTAAATGATACGTGTAAATTTTATTTCCTTTTATAATTTTTTGAACTGATCATCGCATAAAAGCTGTGTTACATTTGTAGCGACATTAGGTATTTATTTGGAAGCAGGAGAGATGAAAAATGAGCAATGCCTTCGCCGGGAATCGAACCACGGGCTTCTCGGTTACGCGTCGATCGAGCTGACCACTAGACCACGATGGCATACGAAGAAGGCGGGAGAAATACCTTATATACACTCCCTTTTAAAGGGCGACTGGTGTTTTGGGAACCCAGTCGCCAAATCCCGGTGGTGGAGAATCATCATCCACCACCTTTTTAGTTCGGGCGCCAGCTGTAGACACATTAGGCTATTTCGAAGCAGGCGATGTGAAAAATGAGCAATGCCTTCGCCGGGAATGGAACCACGGACCTCTCGGTTACGCGATGAGCGTCCTGACCTCTACACCACGAAGGCATACGAAGAGAGCGGGAGAAATACCTTATATACTCCCTCTTTTAAAGGGCGACTGCGGATTCGGGGACCAAATCGCCAAATCCTGGTGGTGTAGAATCATCATCCACCAGCTTTTTAGTTCGGACACCACTTGTAGAGTCATTAGTTATGTTTTTTAAAGCAGAAGAATGAAAAATGAGCGATGCCTTCCCCGGGAGTCGAAACACGGACCTCTTGCTTACGCTTCGAGTGTTCTGGCCACTACACCACAAACACAAGCGAAGAAGGTGGGAGAAATATCTTATACATTATTATTTAGAAATTTTCACATCTTAAATATTAAAGCCCCTCATTCAGAGTTCGCACTGATGTAAACATTGGCAACAGTGCAATGAAGGTAAGTTTTCGGTATTGAGATTTATTGTTTTTACTTAGCTGGTAAAATCGCATATTTAAACTTGTGCTTATTACTTTCAAGATCTTATATGCAATCATAAAGCATTAACGTCAGCTTGAACATGGCTCACCTTTCCTTCAACAAGAAGTATCTGAGCCTCCCAAACAGGATAGTGGTTAATGAATCTGACTATCTATCGTACCGAAAGACTCGGGTTCGAATTGCGGAGAAGGTATGGATATCTGTAAATGTATAGTGTTTTTGCTGCAGGGGGGCACGCAAAATATAAGAGGAGCTGATCCCGTGTTGTTGGTGATAGCAACAAAGAGGTGAAAGATCCTCTTACCCATCCTCCAGCTAACATTCTCTCAAAATTGGAGTAGAAATGGGCAAAATCATACAGTCACTTCTGTGGTGGCCAAGGCTCTTGTCAAACGCAGATGTAATGTTTTACCCCTTGCACGGTAAATTTCGTAGGCTTGTTCTGATGGTGAGGTCAGAATAGTGATATTAGTCACTATATTGAACAACAGAAGTATCTGAAAGTCGATGTTTTTGGAAACAAGAAAAAAAATTAAATTTCAACTTCATCGAAAGAAATAAAAGCAAAAAGTAAAAATAAAAAGATTAAGCCCACAATTCTGAAGTATTTAAGGATAGTAATCGATATTTCAACCTCGTCTACAAGCAAATTCGATAACATTCGACCAACGCTTAGAATTTAAAATACTTTCCTATAGAATTAAATCTAAAAAAGAAAAGAAAAGGGAAATAGAAACAAAGCACGTACGCCACTCTCTCGCATGCCAAACGAGTAGGTTGATGAAGAGCATCCGGATGGCAAAGCAATAACGTCTTGTCGACCAGTTCATTGCCGTTATTACAAGGTCGTTAAAAGCCAGGTACCTAATGGAAATCGTTCGATTTCCATTTTAACGATCCTTCTCCTCGGAGACTTAACGGTTACGGGCACTATTTTGGAGTGACGCACTTCGCAGCGGCAGAAAGCCTTTCAATTAGCCCCATGTATTTCCTTAAAGATCAAGAAGCCCCCATTAGAAAGGGGAGGGAGGGCAGACTTCGGAAACGCTCGGTGGGAATCGAATGATGATCCGAAGCGTGACACTCCCGGAATGTATTTATGCGGAGAGATCGACAACTAATACCAGTTAATCTCTTGTATAAGAGTTGATCGTAATTGAGTCTGCTTGCTACAGATTAAAAATCTCGAAATCTTTAATGGGAAGCAACATATCTGGATTCATTTAAAATTTATTCCAGTTTTCTTGATACGGTTTACGATATATCGTTTTAATGGAGGGCATTTCTGGCAAAACTTGAAAGAAAGTATCAGTAATTGTCGCTAACTTCCGAAGTAATTTAATAAATTATTTAAGTCGTTTATTTTATTTTTGATACCAGGAAAAGCATTTCATTTTTATTTTTTTTATGTATCCATAAAATAATGTTATTTAACAAAAGTAATAATAGCTGCTCATGTGAATAAATTACTATCCTAAGCAATTGTGCGTAAAAATGAAATGAATTTATTAATTAATAATCTTAATTTAATTCTTCCTTTCTTTTTTCTTATGTTAATTAATGGATTTAGGTACTTTGTGTTAAACAGGAAGTGGTAACAGCCATTAATGAATGCAAAATGGCATTTAACTCGAGGGAATCTCATTGCACGCACGCATTTTGGTAATAAAAATTCACAATACATTATCAAAGATACATCTTCTATTTGTATTGTAAACTTTAATTAGAAATTAAGTAAAATTTTTCTGAAAATAATATTCAAAAGCGAATATTATAAAGACCTCTAATACTGACGTCCCTTACTGAATGAGAGCTGATAGTTACATTTCATCTCAGATCTGATTCAAATATAGTGTCATTATTAACTTTCATTAAGCATAAGCAGAAATCGGAATTGACGAAACCAGTGTTATCCAACAGTATTCCAAAGTATAATCAAAGAATAAACCGAAGAAAGTTTTAAGTAACTGAAAAATTATCCTTATCCACGGTTAGTAGGTATTTTATTCTACTCAGGCTTTTGACAGAAATGCAATTTCATGGAACTTTATTATTCGCTATCCTAATGTTAAATGCTGAACAACAGCAGCTACTTAGGAAATTCTGCACTTGACAGAATACTCATATTCATCTGTAACGTAAATAAAAATCAAGCTGAATCAGGAGTTCATTGGATATCGCATTCTCTCCAAAGCATAATAATTATACATTTCAAGTATTATTCAATCTTTAAAAAATCTGCATTACTTTTATGAAGCTATATAATCTACATTGTTAAAACTTTTATAACTTCTGTGGTGTAACAAGCTGTCGTTGTTGTTTCAAATGGGGAGAAACTTGAAATTTAATGCATTTATCAGGAATGGCTAGTACCCAAGCGGTCATTTAACTGTTTCTTCAACAGAGACGTTGTGCAAGGTGCATCACAGGAAGTGACCGAATTACTCTTGGCATTCTCTCTATAGTTTGGTACAAATACTTCAGGAGATGATCAAAGGTCTCCTAACTCTCTTACTCTATCAAAACTCTCAAGAAGACTTCTCCCAGTATCTCCCCAGTGTTTTAAGTACTTCTATTCCGCGCAGACACCACATTTTTGCAAACACGTCAAGCCTTGTCAGCATCTTTTGCAAGCCTAGTTAGGATTTCGAACTCAAGCACAAAGTTACAGCAGGCAGCATAATATATTGATCCGAGCGGGCTGTGCTGAAACGCTTGGCAAGTTATCATCCATAGTACTATGTAATTTTTAGCACAATATGCGCCTCAAGTGTAAATTCATGTAAGAATATAGCCAATCTTAATGGGATTTTGTAAAATTTAAAACTATAACATAAACTGAAGTGAGCATTTCCTATAAATCTTAAAGTGCATGCCACTTGCCTTGATGTGAAGATTCCGATTATTTAAAACATTATCCTAAATCTCAAAGTTCTATGCATCAGTCATGGAACCTAATCAGTTAAGTTTACTATACTTTCATGAAACCAAATTGGCAAGTTCTAAAAAAAATCAGGAAAAGTTTCGGTGGAAGAACAACTAATGAAAGATATCTCGCCTTTGATTTGCTAAATTTAGTTCTGGAGATCTGAAACTGCAAGTGGTTCTCTTTTCCATTGTTACTGATTCGAATGATTTGAGGGTATTAATCGAATCAGATTCGCGATAAGCACAACACAAGATTGTCCAAACACTAAAAGTGTTCGTTTGAACTGTTTTATGACATTTGACACTAACAGAAAAGGTAAAGAAGCTCGGGAGGAAGATGCCTGGAAAACTCACTGCGGAAAATAAAGCATAGCTTGAGAAGCGTGCTCTTCTCTCTTAAGAAGGGTTAAGGATGAAACTTTTCTACAATCAATACAATGGATAAGTGGATTCTGTGATAATCATACAAGTTTGTTGCATTGGTTGAGGGAAAGAAAGCTCCAGGACGGCTTCCGAAGGCACTTTCCCATCCAGTCAAGAAGTTTCCTGTATGATGGTCTTCTGCTGGTGTTATCCATTATGAATTCCTTTCGCGAGGTAAAAGGATAAATGACACTTATTGTGACTTATTTCCGCAATAAAAAAATCCACAAGATACTCGACAAACGTATGACAAACTGTGTCTTAGGCAACCAGCAGTTATGAATGGACATGAGTTCATTGGTCCAGGATAATACCCGGCCACATACGACATACCAGCTATACAATAAATCAACAATCCTGAATATGAAATTGTGTCTCATTCTCCATACTCTCTTGATGTTTCTACAATTAATTATCATTTTTTCCAGTACCTGAACGAATTTTGTCAAAAAATGCTTTGCTGACAACAAACTCATTTATTGGGCAGTAGAGGAAACTTTTAGATATTTTTTAAGTAGCACACGAATCATCATGTAATTCTTGTTAGCGTTTTACTCATTCAGCAATTTTATACTACTGCTAAAGCACATTAAGAAATGAACCACAAACTCCTTATGGAATTTTTGTTTCAGCATTAAACAAGGGCATTGTACTATTATACTATTCATAAAATAATTCTGCTACTGAAGATCAACAATTTTATTGCATAAATAATTGCATTTTAAATAGCTTTAAGTAGCGCATTATTGCGAGTTTTCTTTCATTTTATTTTTTTTCATTTTCTTATATTTAAAAAAGTTCTTTCTGCGAAACACACTGCATTGCAACATGCCAAGAAATAAACTATAAAATAATTTTGAAGTTTTTGTAGGCTTACAGAAATCATCCGAAACTCTGTTATTTCTGTGATTAGCCTTAACATATACAGGTTACTTCAAACAACCATGAGTGCTCTCTCATGAGAGAGCGAGTGACGGGGGACGAAGGCACCATTCCTCTACCATTGTGGTTAATCGGTTTAGCGTCATGTCCACCATTCTCTAAAGCTGTACATAATACTTGACACAATACTTAACATAATACTGTACATAATACTTGCTAATACTTGACATAATACTTTACATAAAATAATACTTAATGCGTACTTGACATGATATAATACGTCACATAATACAGCACTTAATACATACTTGACGTGACATAATACTCTGAAAGTCATTCAGTGATCTTAACCCCAATGAAGGCATAAGTTGATTTTTTGTGTTTTCCTCCGAAAGCCAAATTTTCCTTTGATGGCGCACTAAATAAATATGATGTGAAGTATATTTTTTACTGCATTTGCTCGGTTGGTTCTCGTGTCTCTTAAAAGTTGCTCTTTAAGTAAAGGGGAATACAAAGAAATTACAGCATTTCGCAGTACATGATTTTGTTATGTAGACATGCTGGCTTCATGGTTATTTCTAAATGTTATTGATTCTTTGAGAGGAAATGCGGAGAAGATACGGGTGAGTGGTAGCTGTAAAATGCAGGCGCCGGTAAGACTAAATAATTAGATCCTTTTCTTCTTCCGTGCGTGATGCAGAGACAGAGAGCAAGTTCTCTGCCTATTGATGAGATATGAGCCACAGAGGGTTCATTTAAAGATCGAATGTGCGCTTCAAACAAGTTTTGTAGGAGGTAAACTCATGCGGCAACTTCGTAAATAAAGCTTCACCTGAAACATATCGCATTAATTTTTCAATTGATCCTTGGACTGTAGAGCAAGTAGAAAAGTAAAAAAGCGTATTTTTTTCTTGAAAGGCGTTTTGCAGGGCATGAAAGAGTGAGTGGAGAGTTTCCAAAGCGAACGAGATGATAAAATTACCCTTCTTTCCTTTCTTAGGGAGTTAGAGAATATATATAATTCTAACTTCTAAATCGTTATAATTGGTACAGAAAATTTTGTGGCGGAGTGAGATCTACCAATTAAGCGTATGAAGATGAGTTAAAGGATGTGAAAATGACGGAGAGTAATGAGAGGAATTCAGTGATGGTTCTTGAGCATGCACGAGGTAAATAATAAATTACTGAAGACTTATCGGAGTTGTGGAAGATGATAAGCTGTATTGAATAATTTAGCGTTGATGAAGGAAAAGGACCTGAACGGCAATTTCCCTGAGAAGAAAATGCAATCATCTTGTTACGAGGTATGCAACGCACAGATATACGAAATTTACAGCTCCAAAATTGATCATCTACCGAAACTTTGTCTTCGGTACTGTGCTTTAGCATATTGAGCACGGCGCCTTTATTGATGTCCTTTCCGTTCAGCTAGTAGCAAGCGAGCAGTGAGGAGAAAAAATAGACGATAAGCTTTGTTTCAAATTCTTAATTTCCGTTCGGATTGGGGCAAGCAGCTAATGCACACGTATACAAAATGGGAAAAAGGCTATCTCGTAGAAAGTCGACATTGCCGAGTATTACGTTTGTCATTGTTGCAAGATGATCCTTCATTAAACCAGGCTATTGAACTTGACAATGATAACTGTCGGTTTGTTCCAAAAGCTAATCAGCCAAATATTGTGCCTTTTACAAGTGCCTACGGAACATGAAAAATAAATATTTTTTAATAAATTAAAATAAATAATTTTTAAAAAGTTTTAATAAATTTAACTGAAATTATTATATTTATTTTTTAACATTGGTGCTATTAGTCCCCAAGTATCGACGCTGGGCAATAGGAAAGTTCACTATCATCGGTCTCCAGTGACGGTCACCGCACTCAGCGTGTTAATAAGTGAAGGAAGTAAAAAGGTTCCCGAGAATTCATATTCCTGATTTAGCAATTTAGAATATCGGCTTCTGGCGCCGACTGATGATGTGAATCCAGTTGAATAGTTCGGTCTACGAAGTTTAATACTGACTGATATCTAGCGTGACTGAGGAAACGGCTTTACTCCATCAACAATAACGAACTGTATTAAAAAATTTAAAATGACTGTGTAAGGATTTACATTCAGTTATTTGTAACCTGACTCTGCATTTGTTACCTTTCAGCATCGGGTAAGCTTAATTTATATTCCGGATTCTTGGAGTCTGCTCACCATAAGTACCCTTCCCCTCCAAATAGTTTCTAGGATTGATCATGTAAATCTAAATGTTTAATGAAAATATTTATTCAGGAGTCTAGACTAAAGTCTTTATTTGTATACAGATTGTTATATTACTATATTAATATGGGACTAAAGCACTCATATACAAATTAATATTTTTGAAGCTATGGTTATAGGTTTATTTATGATTATGGAATTATTAATTAAAGAATTTTAAATTGTATTATGTAAACGAATCTGGACTGTGATTATTTGTGGCTGTGCATTGTCATAATTGTTCATTCGGATTTATGATTAAAAGTACTCAATTTTGTCAAATTTTTATTCAGGATTATTCACCAGTTTCCAACATAATACTTTCTTGATGAAAATGGTAGTATATCAGTTGATTTCGAGAGGATTATTTGGATTAAGGCAAACAAATAAGAGCTATATGCTAAAGGGCAGATATAAACTTTGTGGAGGGCTTTTTAAGGAGAAAGGGCTTATATTTACGTCATTAGGTGTAAAAAATATGATATGCAGCAAGCGTTTTCATCTGTAAATCCAAGATGAATGAGCTCGTTCCATGTCTTATTGAGTCTTGCTGCATGTCTTTTCCATAATACCAGCAACTCAAGCCGAGTAACGAGTGCTTAGCTGTTTTACTCCTCAAAACTAGAAGGCATGTATAGTTGGTAACTGGAAGATGCGTATTTCGAATCCTGATAAGGGCTAAGTTGAATTTCCGTGCTTCCTTTTTTTGAAAAATGTTACACTTTTTAATTTTTTTTATTATTAGTTTTTCAAATAAAGGTTTTATATTCAGAGTTCCGTTTTAAGCTTTTATTTTAAGTCAAAATGTAATTCTAAGTGGTTTAATGTTTAAGATCTAGTATTCTAAAATTCTTCTAAATGTATGAAATTTGTAACCTTTTCAAAGCAATAAGTACTTTATTTAACTAACGAAGTCGAAAATATATTTAAGTACATTGTTTGGACAGTTGAACGTTTAACATTCTTCCTTTAGATTCCATGCATTGTAGTAAATAAATATCTATACTTTGTAAGTAAAGCATGGACACTTTGTATTCACTCCATATGTTTTCGTTTCTTTTGCAATGATTTTTTGTTAAACTCTTTAAGAATTTTATTTCAGTGCTCGAATAAAGCTTTATTTTGCCATATTAATAGCGTTTGATATCTTTTTCTTAAAAGAATCAGGATTAGAAGTATTTAAAACTGAACTCGTGAATTTAGTAAATTCATTCAAGGAAGACAAAGTATAACAGACGAAAACAAATTTACCATTAAATATTAAACATTTCGTTGATGCGTGAAATAACTCAGCTTTCAAATAAAAGTTCGTGTTTTGTGTAATCCATTGCCATAAAACTTATAATCTATCGAATAAACGTCATTATAAACTTAGCTAAATAAAGCGATATCTTACTAAAGCAGTTCTCAAGAGGGATGAAAAAGTCTTCTAAAAAAAGGCTAATCTCTTTATGCCGTGCTACCCATTAACTCGTTGATGCATGTAAATACGACGAAAACTATAAATACGTTTTTGGAGAGATTTTGGAGTTTTATTTACTAGCTTTTGTAAGCTGTGTCGTATATCCCTAAGAAATGAGCTTTGCAAATAAGCTGAAAAAAAAACTTAAGAATTTCATTGGATTTAAAGAAGGACGACTATTTGTAGTAATGCCTCTGGTATGTTTTTTCTTTATATATATAAATGTATATACAATTCTTTCACTTCCCTTTCTTCCGCGTAACTGCATTTGGCACATTTAAAATAATCCTTGAAAGAAGCTCCTTCTTTAGAAATATATTTCGAACGTGAAAAAGTTCGATGAAGTTCCATTTGGGTGTATTTATCAGAAAATAAGTAACTCTCAGGATATAATCTGCAGTAATGCATATGCAAAGGATGTTTATTAAAAAAAATAATAACTTTGTATTGCCGTTAACGTTATTTTTATACAATGCAGAAGATTTCTGAATTTTTCGTTCAAAAGGTAAACATTATTACTTCTTTTGAACACTCTGGAGTCAAATATTGCTTCTAACAGATAGGAAGAAATTGGTTGATAACGCTTTTAATATTTCCAGCCTAAAAATTGGTTTCATTTACCTGTCGGTCTTTATAAATAAAACTTGCTTTTCCTAAAACTTTCTGAGAGCTGTTTTTGAAAAACATAAGAAACAATTTCTTTTTTGCTTCACAGCGAGCATTAAAATACATATTCTAATGCAACATACTCAGAAATAGTTAGTTATTAAAATATTCAACAATAAATGCTCAAGTAATTAATATTAAATAATAAATATATCCATTATGGAAGTAATAGATATTTTAACTTTTACTTAAAACCTAGGCTATCTGACTAAGGCGAGGGTTGTCATCGTGGAGTACGTTCTAAGGAAACCGGCTCATATACACCTGACACATGGAAACACCATGAAAAAAACCCATGTAGCCAGCCCGTTCGCCGGGATTCGAACCCCAGAACGAACTACCAGTGTTCAACAAATTTACCTCTCGGCTGCTGGTGGATGTTAATGATTTATGCGCTTTTATATGTAATTAGTACATTTTTTACCTAAAATATAAAGCAAAGTACAATTAAATGCTAGCCTACTACTTTTAGTATTATTGCTATGATTCACTTCTGTGATTTAAGTAATCTCCTTGACCTCTGATACTCAAAGCAGGTAAAACTGAAAGAAGTTCCAAGTGGAATTGTAAAGCAAAATAGGTTATATTTTAAAGTAGCTATAAGGTATTTCTTCCCGCTTCTTTTAGCATGAATTCGTGGTGTAGTAGTCAGCACGCTCAGCGCTTATTCTAGAGGTCCGAGGTTCCAGTCCCGGCAAGGGCATTGCTCAAATTTTCATCTCTCCTGCTTCGAAATAATCTAATCTCTCTACAGTGGCGCCCAAGCTAAAAGGGTGGCGGATGATAATTCTGCACCACCAGGATTTGGCGACTGGGTACCCTAATCCACAGTCGCCCTTTAAAAGGGGGAGTATGTAAAGCATTTCTCCCGCCCTCTTAGCATGCCTTCGGAGTGTAATGGGGAGCACTCTTGGTGCGTATCTGAGGGGTCTGAGGTTTGAGTCCCGGCGAGGGCATTGCTAACTTCACATCTCTCCTGCTCTCAGAAAGTACGTGATGACTCTACAGTGGCGCCCAATCTAAAAAGGTGGTGGATGATGATTCTGAACCACCAGGATTTGACGACTGGGTTCCCTAAACCCCAGTCGCCCTCTAAAAGGGGAGTACATAAGGTATTTCTCCCGGTTTCTTAGCATGCCTTCGTGGTATAGTGCCCGAACTAAAAAAAAGGTGGTGGATGATGATTCTGCACCACCAGGATTTGGCGATTGGGTCCGCTAATTCGCATTGCCCTTTAAAAGGGAGAGTATATAAGACATTTCTCCCGCCTTCTGGGTATGTCTTCGTGGTATAGTGGTCAGCACACTCGGCGCGTATTCGAGAGGTTTATTGTTCGAGTCCCGATGAGGGTATTGCTCATTTTTCCCGTCTCCTGCTTTGAAAATAATCTGATGTCTCTACATACTAGTGCCTACTTCAGTGTCTTAGTGTCTGAAGGATAGAAAAGAACTTATGAAAATATTTAGATGGAACGAAAGGTTTTAGTTCAGAGATCAAAATCCTTCATGGATCAAATGCATTCTTCCTGAACACGAAGCTTTCCATTTGGTAATGGATCTGTTGATCAATCACTACAGAAGGCGTAGCGTTAAAGTCGCTGAACACTGGTAACTCAGTCCGGGGTTCGAATCCCCGCAAACGGGCTGGCTGCATGACCCTTTAGGGGTTTTTCTCATGTATAATGTGTATACCAGCCAGTTACCCTTAGAACGTCCTACGCGAAGGCATCACTTCTCTTACACAGAGAGCTCTCGAGTGCTTGGCCATAATCAAATAAACCAAACCAAAACCATAATCAAGACAGAATAAGGACTCTCGGTAGGAACACTTTTTATGCCTGGCATTTTTCTACCAAATCGGCAACTCGGAGAAGATTGCGATAACTAATTTGCGAAGTAAGTATTATCACATTTCAGTTCAGATTCCACTGAGACGTCATCCAGGTTTTTAGAAAGAGGAAAATGTTGAAAAATCAGTTATGCTGTTACGGAAATTATTCTTAAGTATTCCAGTTGCTGCAAAATAGAATTTCTGACTGTTATACTGCAAGACCACAGACATCTTGCCTATTTCAGGTGCAGGTGTTGCTAATAAGAGGATCGTTTTACTATGAAAACTATAATCTTTGAATGACCTAAAGATATTAATTCAAAATTAAATCAATTTTTTATTTTCTCCAGTGAACATTTATAGAAATTTTCTTTCCACGATTTTTGTTTTGTATTTTCAATGTTAAAGGCAGCAGTTAAAAAAATGTTCCTTTTGTCTACTTGTTGATGAGCCATTCTGAAAAATATATATTATTGTAATAACATAAACAAATCCCTTTTACGTTGCTTTTTTAAGTATTCTAGTGATATTTTTTTAAAAATATATCTCCTGTTCATTTTACACATCTTCAGTGTGATCGCATTGAGTATTAGGGTACCTTTCATGTCTGGATGAAGTCAGTGTAATAAATAATATCAAAATAATGTGATCTTTTGAATGTTCAGACACATAACTCAGTTTAATTATATGTTTGATATCATACACATGTATTTCCTAATTTTATATAGAATCTTTTAATTTCTTAAACAGTTTTATCGATTTCTCCCAAAATTATTTGCAATATAAAATTGCTTGAGGACTAAATATCTATTTTGCTTATTTCATTTCAGTATTTGCTCAATCTGAATTTTTATTATTTAACTAAATGTACCGTAGAAAGAATACCTTTTCCAGACTTAAATTAACTCAAAAACTCAGAATATAATTATTTGATAATAAGGTGCATAATTCCAGTGTAAACAGATACAAATCACACTGCCTTCTTTTTCTTTCTTTCCAACGTCAAAGTTTAGTAGAAATGACGCTAAAAGTTTCAAAGTACTGTTTATTTCTTTTAGGGGTCTAATAATCTCATCAGCGTATAAAGATATCTGACGCAAGGGTTAATGAAATGACGACTTATTTTCTAACTCTATAATATTCTGTAATTTTCATTCATGTCTTTTATTTTAATGTGTTTATGAATTCAGTTTCAAGGCAGCGGCAAAACAGCCAATAAAAGCCCCACAGTGCAACTGTACAAATTTGTACATATTTGAGCAGAGCCGCGCCAAGCAGAGAAGGTGGGCTGCGAATCTAGCCAGAAAGACTGAGTTCTTCTTCGAAAAATTCCGCTCACGTCCAATGTTTGAGTGGATTCTACAGAAGAGGTAACTTTAAGTCTTAGAAGTGGAGTGGATTCTACAGAAGAGGTAACTTTAAGTCTTAGAAGTGGAGTGGATTCTGCTAAATAGCTAAAGTCAAGTCTGGAGTGGCCGATCTTGTTCCAAAGAGACCTAATGGACGAAAATCATCTAAAAATCATATCATCTAAATGTAGCTTTTTCGTACTTCGTTGTGGTAGCAACTCCTTGCAGGTATCCTGGATGCCTTTAATTATGGCATCTGAGAGGTCTTCTAGAGCTTCTGGGGTATGGGCTGAATAAATATGGTCCTTGAGAGAGAGTAGCTTGTTATGCATGTTCTTGCTGAGTTTCTTAATTTTTCGGCCTGGTAAATTAAATCTAAGGATTACCAGGACCATGGTATGTTCTGCAATTTGAAAGGTGATGTATTTGTGGTCGGAGAGTGTCTTCTTTGCGGACCACCCAGTTTTGTACGAGATTAACCGTCTGTACTGCAGCAAGAGTTAAGTCGGGCCATCCTCTAGCGAAAATGCGATCGAACGTCGGATTCATATCGGACGTAATAAGAATGACTAGAATTTTAGATGATATGATTTTTTGATGATGTTTACGAGGACTACATCCCACGGGCCTTATTCCCCAATTGGGCCATCGGGATACGTGCAAGACAAACTGTGGTCGGAGAGACTGTCTTCTTCGCGGCCCACCCAGTTTTGTACGAGATTAACCGTCTGTACTGTAGCAAGAGTTAAGTAGGGCCATCCTCTACCGAAAATGCAATCGAACGTCGGAGTCATATCGGATGTATTGAGAATGACTAGATTTTTAGATGATATGATTTTTAAATGATTTTTACAAGGACTACATCTCAGGGGCCTTATTCCCCAATTGGGCCATCGGGATACATGCAGAATAATCTGTGTGGCGATATTTAGAGGGATCCAACTCCAGATGAGCCATCATTCATGTTAACCTTCCTGTGTTAGGTTAAGTTTCTTCGATTCAAGTTGGTTGCGGAAATAAATCATAATTTTGTTGAATCTTTATTGTTTCTTACAATGTTAAAGATTCAACGTCAATACTAACAAGTTTTCAAGAGTTAAACTAAGAACTCGAGTTCAAAAACTAACATTAGTTTCCTTTAAACTCTTTAAAAATATTTTTGGTCTATATGGCAATACGTACATTAAACTTGTCTATACATGTATTTAATTTAATTTAGCTTTCTATACATTATTTAATTTAGCTTGAGCTTATTTCTATACATTATTTAATTTAGCTTGAGAAACCTATTTTTTAAGTTACGAGTACTCAGTTTTTTGTTTATATTTTTATTATAATAAAAATGAAAATATTAGCATTTACTCGCTTCGTGTATTAAATTACTTACAGTAATATTTGGTGTATGTCTAAATCGCATTTGCGAAATCTTTCTCAATTTCCGTTTTGTACTTGGAACGTGAACAGGAATCTATTAAGGGTTCTATTTTAAGCTTCGATTGTGTGTAGACAAGCTCAAAGATTGGATAAAAAGTATACCTTTTTGATTCAGAATCTAAGAACTTGCAATCTAGTTTTGTTTCGCTTCCAGGCTTTTATGTACGGTTGGAATTAATTTGATGGAAGTAAGGCCAGATAGGTAGGTAGGTATTCATACTGTTTTTAGGTACGTAAAATCGAGCAATCATTGTCAATCATAGTATGGATTTATTTCATCCACGTCATCCCTATATCCTTTTATATACATCATCAAAAATGCATTCTACCAAACAGACGTCTTCAGTGAAGTTCATCTGCAAATCCTGTGAAATAGAAAATAATAATTTTTGTAAATTTGAATGCTTCTTCAAACGTTTCATCTGTGTAATAGTTCTTTAAGTAAAACGGTAATATTACAATGTCTCGTGTTCTTAGGTATCATTATCTGACTAGAAGTTAAAAGACTTGTAGTAGGGTGGAGTGAAGAAAGCAAATTTCCTACCCCAACAAATTGTTCTGTTCAATGAGAAAAAAACACAGAAATTGCTCTTAGTCGGTCGTCTCTTCTGGTTTCACATCAAAATATCAAACTATTTTTAACAATATCGTTTAATGATTTTTTACAATATTGCTGTTTCCTGACTCAACTAATGATTATAATTGGTAAACAAATGCCAATAAAAAAGTTTCAGCTTAACCGCTTGTAATCTTCAGGTTCCGTCAGAGAAACAAAGAAATTCATCTTGGTGTATAACTTCGTAAATTTGTTCCGTGACTTCATTCAGTTGTGTTTGAATTGATCCCTGGCTTCTGCACCACATGTTGCCAATGACGCTGTTGTGGACCAGATGTATTTCTGCCACCAGTTTTACATGCCTCTCTACTATTTGAGAATGGCGATACAACTTTCCTATTTCAAACTGAGAACCACTTCTAATCAATCTTATGTCTTCGTCGTTGAGGTTCAAGGGATTGTCCCAGCGAATAATCTCAAAATACTCCTCTGCGTTGAAATTTAATCTGGGAACCACAAATCGCATCTTACCCTTCCAGTCAGTTTTCCTTGCTTTCAGTATTCTTCTCAGGCCATGTTTACGAATATGTGCTCGTTCATCTTTCAGCATCGCCAAGAGGATGTTTTCAGCGTGAGCAAAATAACAGTTCCTTTGAATATCTTTGTGAACGAGTTTCTTAATATTTTCTAGCAAGAATGAACTTTTTTATCATTCTGTGAATATGACCGGCTCCATGTGTTGCTCTAGGGATTTTCTTTATTTTAAACCGGGATGGGACATAAACTTTTATCACATATTCGGCTAGCAGCTTCAAGTCTTGTGTTGATTCGGTGGTTCATACATAAAGGGAAGAATTCTGTTGTAGCCATTTTGAGTGGACCATCTTCCCGGGACTCCTGTTTGCTAGGTCTGAAAGATACTCCTCCGAAGATACCACCTTAGAAATATCAAGGTGGTATTTTTGGTCAGATCAACTGGAATAGAGCCATAACCTGTCACTAGAAGGGTTTAAGACGTTTTCTCGGATTTTCCTATTGTTCCAGAAACCTATTGTAGCCCAGATGTATTTCCATTAATCATCTGGAAAAGATGACGAAGAGGCAATTCATTGGTGTGCAACAAGCAGACAAACTAATGCAGTTTATGACCAACAATGATCTCAAAAAAATTCACTTCTAGTTAACCCCATCTTACTCCAACATAAACAATGAGTGATAAAGCAGGATTGACAAAATACACTGAACAACCAACTAATTAACAATGCAAAGTATTTGGAAGATCATGGGAAGCCACGTGATTGCTTACACCAAGTTAGAACCAATAATCAGATTATAACCAGTTCTGCATCTAGTAGCATATTTTGGCGTTAAACTGGTTATTTTGGTTTGGGAAGCCATTTCTCGCGCTACTAGTGACGTTTCCGATAAAGGAATTCATGAAAAAAGCATAAAACCGTTAAACAAAGTCAGTGCAGATATTCACTTGAGGCATGGAGCGTCAAAATGTCAATATTTTGGGCTAAAATTTCAACACAATTTCTTCTAGCCTATTTAGAACCATATAATGACTCAAGTAATTTGAATTTTGAAAAAAGTTTTTTTTCGCTCGAACGTGCTGTGTAGAGAGTTATCTTCAAGTACGACAAAGTCCAGCGAGGGGTGCAAAGAATCCTTTATTAATTAAATTCTGATTCACAGATGGCACCGACTCGTGCTTACAAAAGTCACCACTTTTGGTTTAACTCAAAAGTAAACATGTAACTTAAAATTAAATTGAACTAAGTTAGCCTAACCGCTTTTCACAATTTACTTAACGCGCAGGCAGGCTCTGACTCGTAAAGATCGATATAAGCAAGCCTAATAGCAAGAAGCGCTTAACGCCGCAAAGATCTAGTTGCTAGTAAATCAAAGATAACAAGGTGGACGTAGACAGGCAGAATACGCTCCAAATATACCTTCCAAAACGTTCCCTTAAATACTAACTTCTTTCTACTTAATTTGAATATACGCGCGTTAACACATCTGCATTCGGTCAAGAAAGCATGGACTGAACGCAAGAGAGATCGTAAACGTTGCTTTAAAATAAAATTAACAATTAAGCAAATTAAATAAATTCCCACATCATAGTTAAGGAAAATAAGATATTCTTGTTCTTTCTTGTCAAAGTTATTTTCAATAAAAAGAAAAAATGCTATTGGGAGATGAAATTTGCCTAATATAAAAAGTGACTAGCATACAAGTACACTTACAATACTCTCCGATTTCATGAGGTTTTTACACGAGCAGAGAAGATCTTGAAATATTTCCACTTTTTAAAAATATCTCTTAGAATTATCACTCCTTAGTTATCACAGAAAAGTTAAGCTGATGTGTTAATGTCCGAATCGATACCTGTGCCGATCCAAAACTTCTAATCAAAGCCTGAATTTCTTTTACGGTCTTGCAAACACTTTAAATGGGTAAATGACGATCAGAACTTAAATTAGAGAATGATTATGTCACTTTTTATGTGTTAGTATAATTAGATATTTTTCCTTCTACTGGATATTTCTAAAATGTTAAAACTTTAATTACTTCATAATAAACTCGGCGTTGTTCTAAAGATCTAATCAAAGTGCTTTCGCATAAACTCTTTTGCATTTTTCAGCTCATGAGCTTGTCTTACATACCACTCATACTTCAAATGAATGGGCTTTTTTATGGTATTAATTTAGGTTCTACATACGTGCTTAATGGGTAAAGTGCTGAAAAAAATAATTAGTGTTTCAGCTTACAAAAGAATAATTCGTGGTCCGTTTCTTTTTAAAGTGTATGATCCATGCATTTTAGAGTTTGAAGAGGAGAAAAGCAATTGCAGATTAAGGGGGTTAGTACACCTTGAAAACCCTTAGGATCTTCGAATATGTTACTGTTGCAAGAATTGGAATAACTTATTTATTTTAAAAACAATTACTTCCAACTTTTTATAGCTGACTACATAAGATAGCTGCTTTGGGAACTAGTAACCAGAACATTTGTGTTGCCACAAATATTTTTATAATTTAATCTGCTTTGTGACAAAATTTTTTATGCGTTCACATCATTTTTCCACCTTGTGCGCTTACTTTAAAACTTTCTATTGCATAATTTAATTCCATATTTAATATCTAACTTTCATAACATTTGAAAACTGCTGTGAACCGAAAATCCTAAAAATTTCATGTTAAATTCTTATTTCATTTGGAGTTGAATTTATAAAATGTATTTTGTTAAACAAAATGTGTAATGTTTTCATGCATAATTTTTTTTAATATTAAAACATTCATCAGATTTTTGGTTCTGTTAGAAAATAGTGCCCATATAAAGAATTCCATCAAATTTCGAGTATGTACCATCAGCCATTTTTAAAATATCATGCTCGGAATGTGGAAACATGATGTGAAAGCATAAAACATTTTGTCACAAAGCAAATTAAATTATAAAAATATTTGTGGCAGTACAAAATTTCTTGTTACTAGTTCCCAAAGCAGCTATATTATGTAGACAGCTATAAAATGCTGTAAATAATTGCTTTTAAAATAAATAAGTTATCCCAATTCTTGCAATAGTAAAATATTCGGAGTTCTTAAGAGTTTTAAGGTGTACGAGCCTCCTTGATTTAAAATTGATTTTACGACATTTATATTAAAATAACGCCATGTGATCTACTAAAATTCTAACTTCAGGGCTCAAAGAATTTGATCTCTTCAGAATTTTGCAAAGACGCAGGGTGTGTTATGCATATACATATAATTGTATAAATTTTAGGTACTACAATTATTATAATCAAAATAATATGAACGCTGTTTCGTCAAGTTAATCAAAAGCATAAAATATGTGCTCTAATCTCCGGTTTAGAATCGGGATATGCACATAAGAATAATTAAATTTCTGTATACATGGATTCTCATTAAAATCTAATAAATTAAATGAGTAAAGGTGGGGCAAGTGGAACAAATGCCTTTACTAAGTATTAAAAATCTATTAATTAAAACAAAATTGAAAATCTGCATTTAATGAAATCCAAATTAAGAATATTGCGTTTATAAAATACATGTATAATATGTTATGTTAAAACAAATAAATATCCATTTTTATTAGAAATATTTAGATTATAGGTTAATTTTTTACGTGAAATTTACGAAAAGCGAATCTTTTTATCAAGGGATAGAAAGTTCTTTCCATACATATCCTGAAATGCGTGGATGTTTATCCTTAAATATATTATTAAAATATGCAACAGTGATGATTTCTGCACTATTAATTTTAAATTAGTAATAAATACTAATAAGATCTTGAGTAATTGTTATTAATAAGACCAATAAAAACTTACTGGATCAAACCACCTAGTTTAAATTTCTTTATCAAACATTTACAAGAGTTTGGTGATATACTGAGTATTGACTATCCTTATTCAGTTCAATATAACAAAAAATTCCTATTAAATATTTTCCAAAAATCTAGTGGCTTCCACTGCCATGAGAATAAAAGAGGAGTAGAGATTAATTATCAAAATCCTTTCTGCTATGAAAAAGAGAAACCTGTGTTCGATCAAAATCTGCGCCAAAATAAAACTATAGTTTTGCCTAATTTTTAATTTTACATTAGCTTGCTTCTTTTCTAATACATAGATGCTAAATCCAAATTGTAAATAAAATAACTGGTTGTTAAAATGAAAAAAACCTTACAGTTTGAAGTAACTAAGTGCTGAAACGGAACCAACTGAATTTGTACAGTGACAGAGTGATACGTTTTTACGAATACCGTAGTCATGCAAACATTTTCCGGAAAGGTATCATGTTTCGGGATAGTGATTACGTAAACAAGGTGACTAATATGAAAATATGTTTCCGTTTCTTACTTTGTAGAAGTATATGTAAACTCTTCTGACTAAACAGGACCCGTTTAACTATTTTAACTAGGATGGTGCAAATGAGATGGATGTTCAGTTGAAAATGCATCTTAGTTTTTTTTTAATTTTAACCTTGTTTATGACTCGTAAGGTATACTTGTTACCATATGTGCACCTCGTATGGGCAATATTGTTTCATTTAGATTCAATATACTGAAACTTCAACCAGAGAAAATAAATATGTTGCTAACAGCATTCAACAAATTAAATTAAGTTAAAAACTGATGGCCTTACTTTGTAGAGTCATTAGGTATTTTGAAGTAGGAGTCATGAAAAGTGAGCAATGCCTTCGCCGGGAATCGAACCACGGACTTCTCGGTTACACGTCGAGTGTGCTGACCACTACACCTGGGAGCATGCGAAGAAGGCGGGAGAAATACCTTATACTTTATCTTACGATTACCACCAATGAGCAAATCATTTTACCCAGTTTCGTAAATATTCTCGAATTATCACGCAGACATGTAATGATGATAGTTTTAACTTTTTCCAAAGAGAGTAAAGCCCTCTTAACACGAAGTCGCTTATGGCAAACAGTTGGTTAATATGAACAAAATTTCGGTCCTAGTAGTGATGTATAGGATCTTATAGGACGTTTTATCGGTTAACGCAAATTTCGGTTAGCAAGAATAACAAACTGGATTTTAGTTAGCCCAAATTATCAAAGTTTTCAGACTTGCGCAGTGTAAAGGCTCACTTCTCTGTCCCAAATGCAACACGTCGTCTTGAGTCTTTGGATCAAGGCATTATTGCTCTTCTGAACAGGTGTTATTGCATGCGTCTTGTGATAGCTGTAATTCGAATTGCTGAAACGGAAACTGAAAAGTCAACTTGGAATGCGCTTGACGAGATAAAAGTTATCGCGCCATCCTGGAAATCCATATCATCATAACACACACAAAACTATTTTAGATGAACCTGGAGACATTTTTCTTTCGGCTGGTAGTAACCATTTTTAGGCTTTCGGCACTACTAAGACTAGAAGTGGTAGATATTTTACTATGGAGGCATCTAATAAACGACCACCGTTACCGTTGAGAGACCAGACAATTTACATTCATGCCTTTTTCGGGATTTGATCCCTGGCCTTTCAGTGTCGCAGTCGGCTCCTCTAACCACTATATCATCTGGGCAGCAGCCTGGAGACAGAAAGACGCTAATTCTCTTGATGAGTTAGATCGTAACAACGACTCAACTTCACCTGATGAATGGAATATTCTATAAGAAGTTACGAACTCTGGTGTTAGTTTTTGAGGAGTTTTCTAGGGAATTTGACGATGTTGCCATGTGTTTTCCAGTGGAATCTGATGTACAGGCAGTTGTATCTGAGCTGCAATAAATGCCATTTGCAGAAAGTGAGGAGGAAAGAATCATTCCGTCCATCCGCTCCTGAAGTGTTCGTTCCACACCTTGGACAGTTTAGAACGTTTGGCAGCAAATATCCGAACTGACAGCTAATTTTACGAAAGCCATGAATACGGTTGGCGATGGTGTTACCATACATTTTCGTTCCTGTCTGTGAGATGAAATATGTAGGAAATTTTCACCAGAAAAAAATCTGTGCGTACAGATTTTCATTTACAGTATAGTAAGTAGTACAGTATTGTAGTGTTTTTATGACGATATGTATTTTAAAAAATAGTACGTAAGAGCCTAAATACTGTAAACTGTATAGAAAAAAAATATTCCAAAATTAAAAATTTGAGTCTCCAGTTAACATGAATTTCTTTCACAAGAACTTTTCATTCCCTTGGGATTCGTGTTAATGAAGGTTTACTGTAATAATAAGAACCCACAATAAGTACTGTTTTGACTTCCAATGCAATATTCAATAAACTTCATGACTTTTTCCATAAATTGATTATAAAATCCGCTTTGTATTAGATAGTTTTATCCATGTGTTAACTAATGCATATTTTCTTAACTGCTGAGTTCGAATAAGTATAATTTCTCCATTTTACCACATTCCCGCTTCGTTTACGTTAATCAGGACAAATCTAGTTGATTGCACGTCGAAAAGCATCTGTAACCTAAGCTAAGCATATTATGATTAATTTCATAATGCAATTCTTGCTAATGGCAAGGGCGCGATGAATTTTTCCTTTGTTTTCATCACTTTTATAATATACCTAACGTATTTTACAAGCAAATTATGATATATGCATCGTTTTGAAAGGAATGTAATTTGAATTTAGATTTAAAGCATACAGTTAAGAAAGGAGATAAAAGCCTACAGTAAAGTTAACAAATATTTTATTAAAAGACATTTATAACATAGATTAAAGAGATTGCCAAGCAAACGCAAACACAGTAAGTCTAATAAAAATTTCCTCTCTGAAATATTTATTAAAAAATCTCGAAATATTTGAAAATAAATTTTTAAATTTAACCCAATAGAATGCTCAGCTAGTGAGTTGCTCACTAGCTCTTATGATTTGCTGCTCTATATTTTGGAGGCAGCTACACCAATTTTATTTTAAAATTCTGAAATCAATGTCTGTCTATCTTCTACAAACATTAGATTGCAGAAGATTTAAATTTAGCTTCTCTTTTCATTTCAGGAATCATTATTTTAAATTACGCATACTTTTTTGACGCATTTTAAGGTAAAAGAGACTGTTTAAGTTAGAATGGCTATAATACAGTGCATTTTCCTGATTTCATTCGATACATCAAATGACATTCTAGAGTCCAAATTACGTCACAGTGAAAATTTATTTCATCAATTGCCCTGACAGTTTCTTGCCAACATTCAATGACGATTTCCATCCATTTTAACTAGTTGTGGATCGCAAGTTATTATCTGCAGGTTTCCATCGCAAAACGACTTAATCTGATTGAAAGTACTGTCACTCGAATGTCTTATCTAGAAACGTCCTATATAGGAATCTAAAATGGAAAATATTTTATTCATTTCTGATTTAATCCAAAAAAGTAAAGTCTTTCGTTTCTTTTGTGATAAAATATGTCTCTTTCAATATTATAACCAGAAACTGATTAATTTCAGCTTAGAATCACAAATACACTGCAGTTTTTAATTTCTATGAATTTGAATTATATAAGTTGGATTCAAAACTGCATTTACCTTACATCTATATATATACGTATATAAAGAAGAAATCTATGTCTTTCGTTACCCTCTAATAACTCAGTCACTACTATACTATCGTCACCAAACTTTATACAATTCTTTTGAGTCTTATAAAAAACCGACGTCCACTTTGTTCCAAAACAAAGTAGCTAAAATTAGAGATATTAATTAAAAACTCGGAAAAACGATAATTTTGGCCCTTATTTTTCCGAATGGCAACACTCTAAGCTGGAGATAAAAATCTGCTTTATTTCGAAAGTTGTTGCCACTGCTCGCTTTCAAATCCTACAGTTTCTTAATAGAAGATTTCGAAGTTTTACGATGAAGTAAAAATAGCATTGCCAAACATTAAATACATTATTCCCGATTCTAAAAATTCGCGGGAAGTCATTTCAGTTATTCCCATCTTCGCACGACTTTAATAAGTCAAAATATTCACTAAAAACTCTGAAAGCGCTAATTTTCGCGCTCATTTTTCCGAGTGGCAACAGTGTCGCATGTTGAAGATAAAAATGCTTTAATTCGAAAGAATTGCTACTGCTCGCTTTCAAATAGTACAGTTTTTTAATCAAAAGTTTGTAAATTTTACAAAATCTATTACATATAAAGAAGAAAGTCTCTTTGTTTGTTTGTTCACGTTATTGATTGTTGATCCATTATGATCAATTTTTTGCCACATTCAATCGACTAAAATTGAATGTCGGTGAAATATTGAATGGAACTTGAACTTTTACTATCATATGATTAGAAAGTCGAAAATCATTAAAACCTGAGTGCCTTTGCTGCTGATATAATGAGAGAGAATTACTTTTTCTACGGAAATTTTTAAGTGTGTTCCATATCTCATCAGACTGAAAATGTCTATGAATCGTATTTTTTACATCGTTATTAGAAAAGGATTGCAGCGGTATCGTTCTCTCTGTTGTTAGATGCACTACTCTCAATCTAACTTAACAGGCATCAGGTACTTCCGCTATTTCCTAATAAAATATTGTTGCGTTTTACGGGTTCGTGGATTTGAGAGTATCCGATGAAAACATGATCCAGAACAATAAAAAGCACAATTTATTTACAAGAATCACTATTTACAGCGCAGTTCCAAAATTACCTTTAAAGGCGTCGAAAATCTACAATAAATACGCTGAAACAATCAGCAACACAGCTTCAGGCTGTAACTGTAAAGGTAGCTTCACGGTAACACTAAACTTATAATAAACACCGTGGAACAATCACCAATACACTGTCAAGCTATACTGTAAAGGTAGCTTCACGGCAAAGCACTATCTCGATCGCTTTCCGTTCACAAAACTCTCGCGTAGCTTAGTACTCTCAGTAAGCAGCTATTCTCACAATTCTCACAACTAATCACACTCTGCTCAACAATACTTCACAATCTTAATCACATTTAATCACACTCTCGCAACTCACAATTACTGCTCTCAGAAACGCAAGGGTTTATATAGCTTTTCTTTAAGTTCCACAGGTTTCGAGAAATATCTCGACAGGAAGTTATTGGACAGGAAGTCCCGATTGGACCATGGGATATCGCCGATTTGGTCGCCAAATGGGCGATAAAGTCGTCAATCTGGCAACCCTACCATACACTATTTTATGGCAACCCTAGTGCTATGCCGGAAAGCTTACATACAGGCGCAACCGCCGAATTTTTCGTAACAATATATACACAATATGAAGGCAAAACTCACGAGTTTGGAGGTCGTTTAAAATAATTTCTTTCTTATTTTGCTGAATAGTGTTCAAATTATCCGAGGTTATGTTTGAACTGAACTATTTTAAAATTTCTAATAATTCTTGTCTATGTCGGTCATCTTCATGGAAATAAAATAGAGTGAAAAACTTAAAAGCAAAAATATTTTGCTGAAACATTTGAAAACGCACAGTCAAGCATTTCTAAGAGCAAAATAAAGTAAAGAGGAAAGGAGATAAGATTTTAATACAGAAAGGTATGTCAGATCTGTAATGACTAAATTTATGTTCTTATTTCTTAAACAATTTTGAAAGTCCCATTTGATATTACACATATTTCATAGTATTATGTAGTGATTTTTGGTTAGTTTAGAATTATGGATTAATGTGTAGTTAATTGCAGTTATTTGTTAATTAATTATTGAGTGAGTAAATTATATGCATTAATTTATGCTTATTCTAAATTTTTCTTCACGAATTGTATTGCTTATGTTATTAAATCAATTATTTGTATGCGAGTTAAACAGAGTTCTCGTTCTTACGTTACGCGTTCGTTGGTAATAAGCCTTCGGGAGAAGGAGACAATGGGAAATCGGTTGTTTCTGCGTAATATTTTAAATTTAAAAATACTTCCTTTTTATTCACATGGTTGAAATTTATACCTCTTAAAGAGAAAAAATTTACCCTTCTTATGAATCTACTTTCATGACTGTACGTCGCCCCGTTGGAGAATTATGCCCATTTAATTGCTAAAATTGTTGAATTTCGTGTCTAGAAATTTATTCTGCTATAAGCGTCGTTTTG
>KK117433.1:17440-47722 GCA_000611955.2 Stegodyphus mimosarum | reverse complement strand
TTGCTAAATTTATGTATGTAATTTTTACCTGAGTAAATTAAGAAATTTCTTGAACTAAGTAATCTCTATCAATATTGGTAAAGACACCATGCTCGGTGATTCATTAAATTCCTGTGTATTTGTATGCTGGCCAGCAGAGTTTTGATAACTGCATATGAAATTTTAATATTAATTTTTACGGTGTAAATTTTTGATAAATTCATCTCGGTGCATATTTGAAACTAACAAAATATATATTATAATTCTAAATGCATTATTTTAATTAGTTGTCAATTGAACACTCCATAGATCTAGAAATTTAAGTTGAAAGATGAGTGTCTTCCTTTAATGCTGCAATAAATATCCTTGGTTATATATATATAATTGATTCAGAGTTTTTCTTATGATGACTTGTGTGAATGTTCTTAACACCAGTACTCCTGCTTGGTCTTAGGGGTTGTTCGGGTTAGTAAACACAACGCAACTAGAATTTGGTTTGTGATATTATTGTGGGCTAATTATCGTAACAGTTAGTATTTAACATTTGGTACCACAACATCTGGTGACGCGACAAATTAGCACATAATAATAGCATTTATAATTATAAAAAATAATAGGTATTTTAATTAATACCATTATTTTACTGTTACTTATTTTTAAATATTAAATTTAAAAAAAACTACAAAAATCTATAAACTTCCTAGTAAAATAAGTTTGATTAGGCTGCAAGGTTTCTTTAATATGAGCAGCCAATTATATTATGTTTGGAATCTTTACTGTCATTTCTCTCTCTCTCCGTTTTCTTTTGCAGAAGGCAAATGAGCTCACGTGTATTTAAGTGAGGTTTTGAGATTTTTAAGTCAGAGCGTGTTCTTCCTATCGAAGGCCACGTTACTAGGTTTGCTATTTTAGGATAAGAGTTCATGTCTTCTGCCCTGCATTATAATTGCCGATAATTAAATTCGCTCCGAAGACATCTGAGCGAACTTCGGTTTAATTTGCTCTTTGTAGACTTTGGCTATTAGTTTTTTAAATTTATCTTTACTTTTGAAATTTTATTTTGAGTTTCCCGCCATAAATACTGGCAGCAATTTTGTAAGCCCCAGGGGTGCCTTCTGTTCATCTTATTAGGTTTTACAGGGTCTTTCACTCCCTTTCCAAGTCTCTATTGTATTTCAGATATAGCGATAAGTTGCTTAAAAATCTGCCAAAACATTGGTTACAATTTCTAGTAGTGAAAGGCTTAAAACCATAGACGGGTACTCAAAAACCGTTTTGACAAATTAAATGTTTTAAACGGATAAAGCATTTACAAATATGAACCGTACGTAGAAGATAATTACCATTAATTTTAATATCTTCGAAAATTAGATCAATATAAAGCTCAGATGGGAAAGTGCTCATATAAGCAAGCTACAGGCTTCAGCAAACAAATTTATGATTTTCTTCGTTAACAATTCAAGTTGAATTCAAGTTTTAACAAATAAAATTTTTCTCTTCCATAATTGTTGCGAAAATTTAGAAATATTACTGAAATTATACACGCTTAACTCTCGCTATTATCTTTTTTATCAGATTCGAGTTTCTTTTAAAATTTAATCTATTTCTCGCTTTTTAGCTACCCATTCAAAAATGTGCAATTAGACCTTGAGCATAAAGCATGAAATTGCAGAGATAATCCAAGCAGCCTGTTTCTACCATAATTGCCACCGAGTTCAGTAATTTGTGAGTAACTTCTGTGTAAATAGTACTAATTTAGCCTTCAAAAATAGGAATTTCTAGGAAAGTTTCAGGATGAGTTATTACATTCTGAAAGCGAATTTTCCATTTAAAGTTTTTCATTCTGAATTTCAAGGTTTCGCATCGTTGAAAGAAGGATAAAATGCTTCTATAAAATTATTAATTCCTTTTTTCTCATATTAATTATATTGCAACAGATTTCCCTTGAACCGATTGTTGAATTTGAACGTAGCTGCTCGGAGAACTTACACACAAATGCTCAGGACTGTAATACCACAAACTTGGCACAAAATTTCAATCATATCTTTCTCAAAAAGGGAACTGTATCCACTTATATGCCTCCGCTCAATAAATCATAGTACATTAATGCTATATCACAGCCATCACTTATGGTCTTATTTTCACATCTCATATTTGAAAACCATATCTTTTCATTTTCCTGTTGTTTTCGCATAGGAGACTGCCGCAGACAAGTCTAAAATTCGTATTGAAACGCATATGTACCCGTCATTTGGAAAAGATCTCCATTGAAATGTACGGATTATTAGACTGTTTTGGTGCAGGAAATGTTATTAATTTAGCCTTTAAATAGAGGACTTTATAGGAAAGTTTCAGCACGAGATGTTACTTTCTGAAAGCAAATTTTCCATTTCGAATTTTGCATTGTGAATTTCAAAGTTTTGCGTCGTTGAAGCAAGGATAAAATGGTTCTACAAAATTATTAATTCCTTTTATCTCATCTTAATTATATTGCAACATATTTCTCTTTGTTCATCTAGGAAGATTCCGTTGAACCAATTGCTGAGTTTGCATGTAACTCGGAAAACTTATTTGTGTTCCCCGAGATTTCAACCACTGATCTTCCAGTTCCTAGATGTACACACTGACTTTTTACACAATGAGAGAATGCAATGCAGAGTACTATAATTGCTTCACATTTATTCTCATTTAATGGATGAATGGGACGAGACGCGAATGCCGGTCTACCTGGTAGTTGTGTGATATTGACACCACAGTTCAGTTCAGGCGACAATGTAGAGACCATTAGAATTTTAAGCAGGAAAGGGGTAATATCAACACGAATCTTCTACCTGCTAGTTGGACATGTTAATCACGTAAACCATTTACTGCACCACAATACCCCCACATAAATGCCATAATTCTATTATTTCAATACTGTCTAGTTCTCCCGTAGTTTTTGCTGATAAATTGCAGAGTCGTTAGGTTAGTCCACGAAGACATTGGGATTTAGACCACGAGGACATGCGGAAAGCAGGGAGAGAATACCTTATAAAATATTAAATTCAGTGTGAAAATTTTATAAATATATCACATAATACTGCAATTTATACATTTTTATTTTCGTTTGAAAATTTGAAAATTAAAATATTTTCTTCATTGCAAACAAGTTTTATGTATATTTTGTTCACAGATTTCGATCCTGCCATATTCACTTATATTTCCACTATCATGAGTTTAATTTCGAAATTTAACCCACAGGCTAGAATTCCTTTCACGTGCGTTTGCAAGCTCTTATAACATCATACGAAATTTTAAACACATTCCAGAACGCTTAAAGTCTTATTTTCTGTTACTTACAAATTCATATACTCATATTATGTATATATCTATATGTATATATATATATATGAAAATAGGTGATTATAATTTGAGTGTTATGTACGACTGAAATGTAACTTTGTAGTTAACAAAGTACACGGGTTAGTCAAATAGTCCCCGGCCTAGCTCTAATAACAAAACAAAAATTAAAATTGCATTAATCATCTCCTATGAAATCGCACCTCCATGAGCATCATCTCCTTCGAAATAGTTTTCTTGCGTAGCGATATAATGATTCCGTCGTTCCTCTTGTGGCTAGAATTCGAGATTAATTTGCATGAGCTAGTTCCATAACCTTTCTAATTCATTTTGAATCTATTCACCTGTGATGATCTTGGATGTGAAATATGTATTATACGTAACACTCTCACTTGGCATACGGTAGCGCAATGCTCCTCTATCTCAGAGATCAGCATTCAAGAGACAAACCTGGCATCAGCTCGCAACATGCTCAATGATAAGGATAGTCTGCAATGCCCCGTATGCATACAAGCATTCTGTACCGCGCCACGCGCATAAGGAAAAATCCGTACTTGTCATTAGACATACTTTCTCTTGGCTTAATGACGTTTAGATATTGTTCTTAAGGTTTTTTTTTTCGATGAATGACGCGCATATGTAAAGGGAAACGTGAAAATTATGGTTTGTTTTCTTTGAAACGAAAGAAATTAGCTGTAGCGTTCTGCAGATGGCTTCCTGTTTCCTGGAATTATAAAACTATAAAATCTTTTAAAGATGCTGTGAATATCAGAAGCAATCTTAAGGGCTTATATTATATAAATAACTGAATTCCTGAATTTAGTTCACAAACCAAAACACGACGATCTCGATTCAGCTATAAAGGTATTCTGTGCTAGTAAGTTTATTTTTATTGCAATTTTGTTGCATTCTCTTCCTTTCACTGATAATATACTTCCTTTGCAAACGTTATGTTATTTCCATGTCATTTGAAGTATTCTGTTGCCTTAAATGAAAGTAAAAAGTGCATTCAGTATCATCGCTGAATTTAATAGATGTGTATAAGAAAAGAAACATCGTTCTCTGGCAAACACTATTTTTATGCAAAGGTGCAAAAGATGTTACACCTTAAAAATGGGCATTATTTATAAAGTAATATTATTCTATCTAAAATGAGTATCTCTGTTTCTCGATTCCAAATCTCTATTAGTCTACTTCAAAAATAAATTTTACTTTTTCAGACTGATTATAAATATTGTGAATTTACTGTGTACAATGTTAGCTCCCAACGTCGGTTTTGCTATCACAGAAAACTGGCTAGTCTCATGTTTTCGGAAATTGCATCTGCAGAGTGGATATATAATGAACATGAAATGAATAATCATAACACTTTTAATATGAAATGTTTTAAATTAAGAACACATTTACTAAAAATCTTAATATTAATGCACATTAATACACTTTTTTGCAGTTAATATTAATACATATTTACGGAGATAGCACAAGAAGAAATAATACTTTTTAACTGAAGGGAGGGTAATGCTGCATTTTGTATTTTAAATTCACCACATTACAGTGAATTTCATAGCAACAATACTATAACGCACATAATAATCTTTTTGGTACTGCTATCAGAATGTAAACAAAGGGTATAGATGTGTACCCTTGAGCCCAAGCAAAGTCAAGGCGTTCCTAAACGTAGAGAAAATGATGTTATTGCAAGACATATACAATACGAGGATCCCTATGTGCGTGGCGCGGTACAGAATGCTTATATGCGACCCGTACAACATACCAACATGCTTACAATATCACCGGTCATTCCTTGAGGATCCCAAGCACATCATCCTGGACTTCTTTCACATCTTCTGGGATGGTGCTTATGAAGCGTGGGAGCTCTCCCATGCTTGGTGACTTCAAGAACTGTTTTCCCGCATTTAAAGCTTTTGGATCTCTCGAAACATTGTATACGAATCATTGTTTCATCGCTGAAAATTTTGCCGTTGCATGTTCAGTATCTCTGGAACAATTAGCCCAAGTTAACCCAATGTTTCCTGTTCCTCATTGCTCCATTTCTGTGTACGGTGTAGTCATAGACTACACCACGTGCGTGATTACAAATGTATTTCTGTAGCAATTCCCAATTTTAACTCAGTGATGTCTCTTGGCACACTGATTTATCGAGGTAACGGGCCAATGTAGCTGCGAGCGCAACCCCCGCTGCCACTCCTTAGCAAGCTATAGATGTATCCTGAGGCAATTTTGATACACCCTTGTAACTAGCGACAAGTAGAAGCCTCAAAATAATGCAGCAAAAGAGATTAAAATCAATCATGTTATCTGGAGATGAAAGCAGCTAATAGCACCAAATATTTTAACCAAAAAAATATTTAAAAAAATAAAAGAAAGTCTGAAAGATATCAGGCTTTAACGGTGGCTCAAAAGCGTATGCTAAAGTTCTTGCGCCCTCGCTGAGGTCGCAATCTATCTATCCTCCACTCTTGCACTTACTCTTGATAACCTTTCTTTTTTTTTTGTTTTTTTAGCTTTTTTCTGAGACATTATGCCACATACAGTTGAACAATAAAATAAATCACAAAATTTTTAAAATGTTTAGAACGTTATTCTGGATACTGTGTTATGTGTTAGCATATATTTTTATATTTTTTTCAGTCTTTTCTCAGTTTATCATATCAATATTCAGTTTTCTTTAAAAAGATGTCTAGCAATTTTTTTTTCCTTTTTGTTATTAATTTTTTATGTTTTGACTTTATTTATTAATTACGAGCTGGAGGTAAAAATGTTTGATTACCAGCGTTACCACTGCTCGTTTTCAAGTGGTTGAATTTGTTAATAAGAAAATTCATTCCAATTCTACCATTGGGAAATAAATAATGAAAAAATTCGGAATTTATATTCGGGCTTAAATTCACATGTTCGGGTGGAGGACTACGTTGCTCAAAATTTGATGGGTCTAGATCACGCAGTGCTCTCGCAGTGCGAAACCCATAGATGCATGCATGCAGATTCTTCAATATTTAATTTCTTTAAAAAAATACAAGGCGGCAACATTTTGTGCCAGCAATTTGAAATGTTATACTCCGTTTACAGTGAACCAACGTTAAATCCCATTCCGAGGCTAATAGCCCCTTTTGGGTTAATAATTTGTGCTTGAACTAGCATATCTGAAACAGTTTATCTTTACGAGATTCTTGAAATAACGTTTAAAGTTCAGGTAATATTATGCAAATAATACGTATGATTAGTCATACATTTGCATATGACTTTTAGTATAACTACGTATGACGTACATTTACGTATTTATTACCATTTCTTTGCGGAACTCCTAAGGTTGCTTGAAACCAATTGCAAAGTACTCCCTTTGGCTGCAAAATTAAAAGAGCCAATATTACCTTGAGGTAGAAAAAATACCAGAGGCAAAACTAAGGTCAATTAAGACTTTAACTACTTATGAAGGTTAAATTCAATATCTAAACACTTTATGTGACTGAGATTTTAAGCTCTACAGTTAAAATTATTTGAGTAACTTGCAAAACACACAAGTCGGGCTCTTGCCTTCGTAAAACAATACATACAGTACCTCTTTCCTACCGATTCCCATATTGCACTTAAACATAGAGCTTGGCTTTTCCCTATCATTCGCATTTTTGTCGCGTCAACTAAGGGTTACTACTGAACAGACAATTGTACTACTAGAAGTTTATAATACTAGGTCCATATTGTATTAACAGCTATGGATACTATTCAGAAATGGCTCATGTTTAGTTGACTTATTTTTTTCACTAAAGCAAAGTACGCGAGGGCTTTCAGCCAAGTGAGAGATGCCTTCGTGGAGGACTATCCCATTCACAGAAATTTTGAAACCTTAGAAAATTATCAGAGATCAGCGGTCTCCCCATTTAGTCACTAGTGGGCATTTATGAAAAATGGTCTAACAAAAGAAAATTTCTTTCCAATAGTGAAGAAATTCTCTTTGTAAAAAACAACAAACTTCTAGCTTCGAAAAGTAGTTTCCTGCTTGAGCTTGAGAAATGCTGAAGTCTTATTTTAATTTTATTTCAGCAAATTTTCGCATGTGTATCCTTTTATCACATTTAAAATAGATTTAAAAATTTCTTCACAATATAACTTTTTTAAATTGTTATTTGGCAGCAATGGACTATTATTAGTTTGAAAAAAAATTCTTTGCATATATTTTAATAAAAACATTTTACCCTCGATTTATTTTTAATTTTATTATTTTATATTTAAAACTTTGATTTGATAAAAGAATGACTTGGAATCATTTTACTATTTCTGAAAATGTAAAACACTAGACACTTAAAATTTAAATTAATAAAATTTTTCTACGGTATAAATAACTCAGTCTTTTTATGATAAATATTGTAAAGACAAATTGGAAAAAAAATATTGATTTGATAATATTTCACAAGAAAAGTCTGGACACAACATTAAATCGGCAAACAACTTTTATTTATTTTTTTCACTTATTTGATTTGCTTTCATTAAAATTCGCCTGTTATTGAACAACCTTCTTAAAACGTACTAAAAAAATGGATTATTTGGTTAGGGTATTTTTCACCTTCTTCATTCAGCTTTTACAACTTTTCATTTATATAAATTTCGCTTTCATTTTCCCCCCTTAAAGTAATGCTTCTTACTCGTCTGTCAAGAGCTTTGACAAGCATTATTGAATAAAACTCTGTTCCTAATCGATACATTCTTTTGACGTTTTATGGCTCGAAGAACAGCCTTTATGTTTTGAAGAAATACTTTAATTGGTATTTTTCTACAAATATGATAATCAGTTTCTAAAATTTCCAACATTATATAATTAAAAAAGAATTTTCTGCATTGTCATATTGTATAGGCAAAAGGCTTTGAAGTGGTACTTCTCGTTCTCTGATATCACCAATGAAATAAAAGGTTTCCCTCTAGAAACAGTAATTAGAGGGAAACAGAGATATGTAAGACCGTGCTGCGTTCGCCAATCAACGCTCACAAATTTAAAAGAGTAGAAATTCTTGAGTCTAGCGTATAGAAACTATTTTACGCTAGTGCTAGATAATTCCGCTCGCATGAAACAGACCCAAGTTCTATCCTTCAAGGATAACATGGTCTCTCTCACCGCACTTCTGATTTCGACCCAAAGACGTGGCCACGAGCAAAGGCTAGCTTTAAATATTCAAAGCGCTATAAATCTACCTCACTCTGCCGCAATAGTGCCCCTTCGAACGTGACAGCACTAGGCAATTTCTCCACCTTCCCAACCGGAGAAAAACTGGCGGACTACTTCATTCAGGAAACCCATGGCGCCTCGCTACGAAAGTGTTCAACGGACCCAACCAGCTACCCAAATGAACGGAGCTGAGCAACCCACCATCGCAACGATCAATTCCATCAACGCAGTGGACTCCAAACACGGTAACAAGTCGTCCCTTTTTATTAGCATACAGGTGCTGAAGGAGGGTATGCGGCGCCCGCGCGGCCAATCAACCCTCAGAAATTTGAAAGGGTAGGAATTCTTGAATCTAGTGCATAGGAGCTTTTTAGTACTAGTGGTAAAGAATTCCACTCGCGTGAAACAGACCCAGATTCTGTCTTTCAAACCAACGCGTTCCCTCTCACCGCATTTCTGATTTTGACCCATAGATGTTGCCAAGAACGACGCCCAGCTTAAAACACCGAAAGCGCCGAACAGTGGTGAGCGATAAATCAACTCCTCTCCGCTGTCTACCAGAATCACTTCATATTCATTTGTGGCAAAGCGCTAAAAGATTGTTGGTGGTTTAAGGCAACATTTTCTTGGAAACTAATTTGTATGCAAATTGTGTGACCAAAATGTTACTTTAAGGGTATTACTAATTATTGTACTCATCACAATCAGTATTAAAGCATTTATTTTCAGAGCTATTGTATAGGACTTGACGAGGTCAAATACCCCAATTTCCCAATAAATGTGTTACTTATGAAGGTTAAATTCAGTATTTAAACACTTTATGTGAATGATATTTTAAGCTCTACAGTTAAAATTATTTGAGTAACTTATAAAGCACGCAAGCCGGGCTCTTGCCTTTGTCAAACAATACATACAGTATTGTCTGTATGTATTGAAGTGTCATTCGTTTCGGCTGTACATAGGGCTTCCGATATGACAAAATATATATTTGAATTGGGAGCTCTGCTGATTTATTTCGTTATATTTCGTAACTATTCAGCACTTCTGCAGCTACACATTGCTTCATGGTATGGCGGTACAAGCTAAAATACATACGATCGAAATAGATCTAGTCCCGGCCAGCAAGGTCATTTCACGTCTGTTTTCGTAGATTTCTCCGCATGTAAGGTATAAATACGAGACAGTTTTCCTTAGAATGTCCTCCACGAAGACATAATTTCTCTTAAGCCGAAAACCACTGTGTGCTGTGGCGTATTCAAATAAACAAACTTAAACCTATATTCAAAATTATCTAATCCTTTTAATTATCAAGATGTAGCAAGAAACATAATATAATCGAAGATGATCCGCTCAGATAGCTTAAAAGGAGTCTATCCAGTAGGTTAAAAGGAGGTTAAAAGGAAAAAAACAGGTTACTAAACAAGATAATGCAAATCATATTAATCAACTATTGGACTGTTTTTAAACTTTCAGTTACAAGTGGAAAACTATTTATTTTAGATATCAGAAGTACAAAATGTACCTAGCAAAACATTGTGAGATGTTACAGAACAAATGAATGTGAAAAATCAACTGTGACTGTCCAAGATTCGAACCACGGAACATCAAATGAAACTAGACGTAGTAACCATTCATATTAAGAAAGCATATATGGAAATAATGCCATAACTCCTTACATTCTCCCATACCTTAAGAACGACTGAACGGAGGCACGGTACTCAGTCGACCAAATCCAGCTAGTGATAAGTTACCACCCAGCCATTTCTAGATCCGGCGTAGCTGTAGTGATTGTTAAGCTTTCTGGAGCCAAATAAATTGAGAAATCAACTGCCCTCCGCCGAAATTCAAACCAAAGATTTTTCAGCGCTAAATGGATGTACTGATCGCGTACACCATAAAAGTACTCGTGGAGGAGAGAATGAAATAATTTCTAATAACTTGAGTATGCAAGTGGTACTCCTATATAATAATCTATATATATATATATATATATCAATAAGAGTGTCTGTTTGTGTGTTTGTTCGCGATTAACTCAGTCATTACTATAGGTATTGTCACCAAGCTTTCTACTATTCTTTTCTGGGTCCTGGAATAGGTCGGCGTCTACTTTTTTCCAGAAAAAAGTAGCTAAAATTAGATATATTACTAAAAGCTCTGAAAATGTTAATTTTTGCACTCATTTTCCTGAGTGGCAACAGTCTCGCTTGCTGGAGATAAAAATCTGCTTTATTTGGAAAACTGTTGCCACTGCTCGCTTTCAAATAGTAGAGTTACTTGATAAAAAATTTCTAATGAAATAAAAGTAGCTTTTCCAAACATTAATTATATTATTCCCGATTTGAAAAATTTGTGGGAAGCCTTTCAACTCTTCCCATCTTCGTGCGACTTTAATCAGTCGAGGTATTAATTAAAAACTCTGAAAACACTAATTTTCGCACTCATTTTTCTCAGTGGCAACAATCTTACTCGTTGGAGACAAAAATTCTTTACTTCGATAAGTGTTGCCACTGCGGACTTTCAAATAGTAGAGTCTGTTAATGAAACATTTGTATAAGTTTTACAAAATCTATATATATAAAGAAGAAGGTGTGTTTGTTTGGTTGTTCACGTTATTGATTTCTGATCAATTATGATCAACGTTTTGCCACATTTAATTGACTAAAATTGAATATAGGTGAAATTGAAACTTGAGCTTTTACGACCATTTGATTAGAAAGATGAAAATCATTAAAAACTGCGTGCCATTGTTGCTGATATAATGAGAGAGAATTAGTTTATTTTTCTATCGAAATTTTTTATGTGGGTCCCATATCGCATCAGAATGAAAAATGTATGACTATGAATCGTACTTTTTGCATCGTTATTAGAGAAGAATTGCAGCGGTATCATTCTCTCTGTTAGATACGTTACTCTTAATCTCACTTAACTGGCATCGGGTACTTGCGCTAGTATATAACAAGATACAGTACAATAAACTCCTGTGTAGTACAATAGATGTAAAGGAAGTGAGAACTGAAACTGGAAAAACATCTAACGTATTGCGAAAATTTTAGATGTCTGGAGAAAGGCTGTAAATATAAAACATTGTAAGGCATTTAGTCTTTCTCTATTGTAACTTGTGACTAATCCTCAATAAGACTGTAAGCGACATATCGCTATGTCTACAAAAGTACTACATAGACATGAGTAGTGTACAAAAACGCTTTATTTTAAAACTAAGATGAACAGAAGGCACACTTAGTGCTTACAAATCAACCAGTACTGATGGCGAGAACACAAAATAGAAATTTAATGCGAATCTTAATCTAATTAGATAATAGCCAAGGGCTATACAGAGTAATTAAATCGCCAAGTTGGCTCTTAAAGCTTCACCAGTGTGAATTATAATACACAGTCGAAGACAGAAAGATCCTTAGAATACCTTACCTTAAAATAGTTTCCATAACAATCTTACCATCACTAGATAAAATATGCTCTGAATTCACAATCTCAAACCTGCATTGAAATACACGAGAGCTTATATGCATTCTAGAGCGAAACGGAAAGAGAGAAGTGATAGTAAAGATTCTGAACATAAAACAACTAGGCGTCGGCCGAAAGCATCATGGCAAATACATCGCGGACAAAAACGTCGCGGAGAAAACATAGCAACTTTGTCATACAAAACATCGTGGAAGAAAAGAAGGCAAGGAGGAAACATCTCAATTCTGAAATGTCGTGATACAAAACATCATCATCTAAACTAAAGCGATTAAAATCTTCACAGATTAAAAGCATCGTCATCGAAAATATCATGGAAAACAAAGTACCTTCAAATCATTGTATGACGATAAAGTTGCAAACATGCGTTTTCAAGCTTTAGAATTTCGCATATTCGCATAATGATTTGTGAGAGCAAGAATTAATGAGGATTGTTTTTATTTTTCTTTTATACATTTTTGTTGAAAAAAAAAGTATATTTTTGTATTCAAAGACAGAGACAAGAGTAGAAAAATAATTTTAGGTGTAGAAGTTAATAAAATTTTAAACTTTTGCAGTTTACTAACAAAGGCCATTAATTAACGATATTCTTTATAGTAATGATATTTTTTATAATGCTTTACTGGTAATTTTACATGAAAAACATAGTCTAAAAAAGATTAGAAAAAGGAAATGAGTAAGTGCATGTGGTTATCTCTATTAAAATTATTTGTTTAATTATCATCTTATAAAATTATGTTAACTGCTGTAAAGAGCATTTATTTTCTACACATATTCAGTTTTTAAATATGTAAGTCTCCTGCTTCCTTCTGAATTCTTTAGCAAAAATTTATTAGTTAGTTCAAAAATATAAAACTAAAGAAATTCCTCCTTCCTTTTTGCTCTCAAAAATCATTAAGTCATTATGCATACAATTTTTAAAGACTGAAAAAAAGACTTTAGCGATGTTATCGTCATGTTTTGATTTGTAGGTGCATTATTTTTTACATCGATATTTTCAATGACGATATTTTTATTGCGATGTTTTCAAATCGCTTTATTTTCCACGATGATGTTTTGTACCACGATGTTTTAGAACTGCGATGTTTTCTCCTTGATTTCCTTTCTCCCACGATGTTTCGTATGATGACATTTTTGCCTTGCACTGTTTTCTCTGTGGCGTTTTCTTCGGCGATGTTTTTGCCGCGATATTTTTGTCTGTGACCAATAACTGGTTAAACAAATGAAATAACTGTTACAACCTTATGTAGTTTCTTCTTTTCTTAGTACTCTTTTTGATAAGCAAAGCTTATTATTTTAAAGCCTAACTGATCAAGAAGAGAGTAAACCAAAATAGGGTAATGCTTTTCCACATTATGTGAAGTTTCTATTTTTGTGTTACTCGCCATTTATTTCGCTAATTGCCTTCTTTTAAAGACGTCTTTTATCGAATTATTTTCCATGAAAGCTACAAATAAGAAAGTAATTAGTAATAAAATCATAAAGTTATAAATTCTTTTTGGAGCATCATTTCCATTTTCATTAGAAAGCTCCCCTATTATTTAATATCGCTTTTCTTACAAGCTAATTAGTGAAATAAATTCCATTGAATAATTAGATCACTGTTTCCAATCGAAAAAATTTGAAATACCACATATTTAGAGAGTGCATTAGAAATTTAATGGTCTGTTAAGTTTGATAAAGAATCATCCTATTTATTTAATTCAGATAGATTATCGATATAAAGTAAATGCTTCAAGTCAACATAATAAGCATTCTTGAGAAAAATTAAATGCTTGTGATTAATATCATATGTTCCATTATCGATTTTTCTTAAAACTTCCCGTATTGTTCATCTAAGAAAGAACATTAGCGAAACAAATTCCATATTTTATTTGATATATTCTATATTCTATATTCTTTACTTTAAAATTTTAATCAGAGCATTACAAGCATAAAAATGCTTACTATATTGATACACAATAAATATATCCTACTTTTATTGCAAGTAGTAAAGCTAGTAGTAACAATTTTTGGAAACATGTTCACATTTTTAAATGTAGTTAGGATTTCTTGATTATAACAGCAATTTTTATACAGTAATTATTCATTTATCATGTAAACATATTCAGTTATCACTTATAAATGAATTTAAAAGGCTTTGTATTTAAACAGCCTCCACTTCCTCGCCTGCGTGATTTAAATCACCATAACCCTATCTTGGAGATTGGGCGTTAAAGTCACCAATAAATATGACGTTCCTTGTAGCAATAAGAACTGAAAAGTCCGGGGTACCTCCAGAGGGGAGAATATATGGAGTATACTTTGAAATACGATCGGGAAATAAAACTGTACATTTTTATGAAAGACAAACACACGGTCACTCCTTTATTTATATAGGTAGAGGATAAAAGATATCTGCTCTTCATATTGTTAAGAATTTTGAACTTATGTAGATAATTTTAGTGAAATTATATATGAAAACGTCGTAATATTTTTTTTTTTTAATATAACATGAAAGTCTAAAAACGCAAAGCTTTGTAGAAAAGTAAGAATACAGGGGGAAGTCTATTTAACACTGAGTAAATGGCTGTGTCTCTAAATTGGCGAGACATCATGTTTTGGCGATGTTTTTGGCTGACTAATGTTTGTCGCCAAATTTGATAAGAAAAGTTTCCAAACTTGGCGACATTTTGGTCCGGTCCCTGTGTAACTGAAATGGGTATTGTAACTGAATAAATGTAATTAATCACTACAGGCAACTGTAGCTGTATCCAGCCCTTAGATATAACTTTAAGCGTGCATGCTTCTAGTAATTTCGAAAAATGGAATTTACTAGAGATTTCTAGGGGCCAAGTTAAAACTAAATAACACCGGAGAGGGCACCAGCTCTCAAGTGCTAGTTCAGAGCTGAATTCGGAGTATTGATATATCCATACTAGCTTCGTTCTTTACATGCGCTTTGCACTGCACTGTGTTTAACGTCCTTTGTAGTTTGAAGTATAACTACTGATTGTACCCTGTGACACTGTGAACACGTGTACGAGTATTTCTGAGGGAAATCTATGTATAAGTATATATATATATATTAATCTGTGTATAAATGTGAAATACCTATAAATGAGACATGTATAAAAGCTTCTTCAGTATAGCTAGTTCCTTAAATTCAGATTTAACCTACTATTTTATGATTATTAGCCCAAAGAGGCGTTAACACAGAAGGGCTATTAGTCTCGAAGTAGCATTTTGCTAAAACAATTAAAAGCGTTGAATCCCTTTTCAAATTGTTGCCACCAAATGTTATTGCCCTGTATTATATTTAGAGAAATTAAATACTGAACAATCTTCATGAAGGTATAATTTTGTATTGTGAATGAAAAAAAGGTACCTAGAGGCACCAAATTTTGGATAACGTAGTACAGTCCTCCACCCGAGTATGGACACTTGGAAGCCTCAAATTTTAATTGCAAATTTGTTTTGTTATCTATTCCATGCTTCATATTTGTCATTAATGAAAACTTTCATATTTTTTTTAATTTGGCATTGTTATGAATAAGATATTAAGAATGTATGACTTGGTAATTTATCTGTATTTGCTGTAAGTGAAGTGATAAAATGTTGAGAAAAATGCACTATGTTTACGAAACAGTGGACCTTACAAAATGCATTGATATGTGCGCCGAAAGGCAAAGTATGTAAGCAGTACTTTTACAGAATACTTCAAAGCAACTAGAATTGTTTCATAAAATAAAATTGATTTTTATTCGTGTGCGATTGCATTTTTCTTCGTGAAAGTTTTAAATTTATAGGAAGGAAAAATATGAGAAATATTCCAATCTTTTCTAAATCAAAAACGTGTTTGAGATAAATTTTCTTCGAAACTTTTCTATGACTGAGGATTTACCTGCGTCTCGTAAAGGTAGAAATAAAGGAAAAAAGAGATTTGGAATTTTATCCTTTGTTTCTTGGATTGATTTCCTCTCACTAGGCAACTAATAGGGAAAAGAGTAACTTGATTGAGGGAAAAAAAGAGATTCAGAACCTCAATAAAATTTTAATCAAGTACGCAAAACAATTCAATTACCTTTTCTAGAAACGAATTTGCTTCTAGCTTTATTTTAATCAGATCTAGAAATACTTTTAAGGATTCTACTTCATTAAAAAAATGGTTCGCTATCTCTAGATGAAAAATTGCATTTAAAGTGAATGGTTTTCTTAGGAATTTTTGTAAATTAGGTTAATGAAATTCTGCTCACTTCATTCCACTTTGTCCATCATTATTTAAAATATAGAACATCATAGAAAAAAAACCATTGAAAGCAGAGTTTAACAAAGTGGGTTTACCACCTCCTTCAGCGTATTTAAATTACCCAGGAGATTTCTGGAATTTCAATAGCTATGAAGCCATTTTGCCCAGCTAATTTAACCAGGTTCACAAGGTTTTCGAAACTGCTGCCTAAATATCTGAAGAAAAGAAATGGGATCTCATTTAAGAGCTCAAGAATTAAAACTCGATATCTACAAAGAGATCAAAAGTCATATCTATCAAGTAAGCATCTCATTATAATAAACTGAGTTTCAGTTGTAATAAGTGTACTATCTGCTGTAATAGTACACATGTCATTTGTCGTCTGATGGTCATGTGACCTTCTTCATTAGAGTGCTTGTGTTGCTAGGCACACATATCATTTTCCTCAAAAAACGAATTTTTCTTAATTTAGTAATATTTTGCTGTTATTTACGTACGAAGTAACATTAAGAACTACAGTGAATACTGTAATTTACCAAGACCATCATTACACGTTTATTACACTTCCTGAAATCATTGATGACTATAACCGTTAACTTCAATAATACTGTGCCATTTCTCATACATCAAATGAAATCATAAAGTTCTTGCGCGAGATTTTCAGTAATCGTATCTCTTCAAAAGAATAATGACTCCCACGCCACTCGAGTCGTCTTCCATAGATTTTTGCCTGTGAAGAGTATCTCAGAGGAAAGGTTCTGCATGCACTAGAGGACCTAGCGGGGAATATGAAGATGATGATTAAACAGCATCAATTTGCAGATGCTTCCTCTCCTATAAAGTAGACTCAAACACAACAATAAAAATCAAGCTTTGATGTTGAATTTATACAATGGCAAATAAACATTAGCAATAGCATTCATGTCTTGCAGTATTGTATATCAAACTATCGAACTTTATTTGCTTACTGAGATATGCACTATTTTTTTACCACTGTGTATTTATCATTTTCAATGAAATTAGTTCAAATTTGTAAAGACAAATTGCTTTTATTTCAAAGAACTCATAAATTCCTAAAAACAATGTAGCATTATTGCATTTTTATATGTAACTTAAAATGCCGCGAATTTTCTCCATAAAATAAGTTAAAAAAAGAAAATCAGAAAATTCAAGTTATCAGAAATTAAAAAGAAAGTAAAATAGCTGCATTATCCTCCTCAAATTGTTAACCATTTATCAAGATTTCCAAGGTATCCAAAGAATGTTTTCGGTGTCCTCAAGGTAGAAGAACTGGATAGAATAGCATTTCCTCCCATTTTATAACTGATGGCAGCATTGGTAAAGGTATAAACCTTTAAACTGGTTAAATCAGTAAAGGTATAAACAAATTTACAATGTAAAATTTTGTACGAATTATGTACAAAATTTAACTCGGGAGCACGCGAGTTCATATGAGTTGCACGAGGTTACACTCGTATGGGTTACACTGGGTTCAAAAGACCCGGTTCGTGTTATCTTCAGAAAAAGTGTTACATCTACGTCAATATTAAATTTTATGATCAAACTTAAAAAGTACGCACATCAAAAGTTTTAATTTCTCAATGTTTTTTATGAAATAAAATTTATTAAAGGATAGGAAAATTGTATTACATTGTATTCAAATTTGCAAAGACAAATTGTTTTTATTTCAACGAACTCAGAAATTTTTACCTTCCGATAATGTCTTTTCTGGTAACGAAATTGTGTCCTTCTCACTCTCATTTTCAGAATCTACATCAGTTTTTGAAAGAGTATTAATGTGAACTAAAAATTCATGATCACTTCCATCCTCATTTTATTCAATAGCATCTTCACCAGTTGATACAGCTAATAACTTTTCGTAATATTTCTTCCTTGTATAAATTACGCGACATGTTTACCGCTTTCTATGCTATTACAAATCAACTATGTAACCGTCAACGGTCATACCATGCTGAAAGTACCGGTTCTTGTCCGATCAACCATGTAACAACAAAGCGTACCTATTCATCAATCATCAATTTAGACCCATCGTGCTTATTCATCAATCCAATCAAAAACAAGTCTCCAAATCAAAGCCTCAGCGAAAATACCTCGGAAAAATGAAAAGGACGACCTCAGACACGACTACATTGGACCTCAACAACTTAAGTGAAATAGGCGTGTTTTCAGAAAGTTTTGTTCAGTCGGACGGGTCCATTGTACCCAGCGCGGATGCTGGCGTGTTAAGTACGGAACGTTTTTTCCAACGCAACGTCGAGCACAGATATTGCACATCGACCCAAATCATACCATAAGATTTTTAAGACTAGAGACAAGTATGCAAACAATCCAAACAAAAAATCAAAATAATATAAAGGCACTTTATTGTAATGGTAGCTCCGAGTGCAAGTGGAAAGGACAAAAACGTCATGTGATAGGCGCCTGGCAAGAAGACTTCAGCTTTTAGAAGATGATATGATGCCCTTTGATTGAGATGCAGGAATTGCAATGTCTGTTCAAGCTGAGGATTAAGTTGTCAAAGAGCTGCTGAAGCTCATTTTGCTTGCCGCGTCAACATCTGCCAAATCATTATTGGTGCTTAGCGACGAGCTGCCAAGTGTTTCCCGAGATGGTACAACATTTTTTCTAGGGGATTTAAGTCCGGCTTTTCAGGCCAAAGCATGAATTGAATATCTTCACCCTCCAAGAACTTTGCGACAGCTAGTATAAGATAATGTGTAGTGTTATCGTTCATGAAGAGGAAATCTGGAACCACAGCACCTCCAAACAAACGCATGTGAAGCAAGAGAACCTCGGACACCAGTAACGGAACATCCTTAGAAGATGTGCAAGTCAGTACGGCTACGAAGCATGATACCACCCCAAAAGCGTACCCTAGGACCTCCAAAATGATCCATTTTGATGATGTTGGTGTGGTGACGGTGTGTTCTTTTCTCTCTCCAGATGCGTATACGTCCAGAATCTCTCGCCACACTAAATTAGCTCTCATCCGTAAAGAACACTTGACCCTTCTCCTCTAGTGTCGAATTCAGTTCTGGTGCTCGGAGCATCACATAAATTGACGTCTCCGAAGAGCAGGCTTTAATGTCGCAAACTGTAACTGACTGTTGAATGTGTAGATCACGTCAAGCCTCCTGGCCACGGTAAAACATGATGTATGACGTTTAGTAGTCTGTTGTATGTAACTTGCAATTTTTACCGCTGCCTGTTGCCTCTTTTATCTCGTCTGTAAGAGAACCGTCCTTCTGACGCCGTTGCTGCTCGTTGATGATCACTGCTGGAACTCGGAATTTAAACTATCAGAAATACAAAAAAATAATTTTGTCAGGACTGAGTGTTCTGTGCATGTGCTTGGCCGACATCTTGAAGTAACTTCTTAAAGTCCTAAAGTCCTGATCTGGAACAGGGAACTGAAATCAGCTATGTTCTGGTGTAGATACTGTGCTGAAGAATAACTGCACTTGGAAGGGATTTAAAATCCTCTTTTATTAAATCAATATTATTTACACTTCCCAACTCGGGAGGGATACAGAAAGTAAAAGACCACACTTGGGCCTAAATGAACAATCAGGTAAATTTAAACTAAAGCTAAAGAGAAATTTAATTAAACTTTGCTCGCAGAGCTATTTCGCGGAGTTGGCCTCTAGCTAAATGGTGCGTAGCAAGAAATACTAATACTAGCGCACTTCAATTTATTTCAATAAGTAATCACGTACTAAGCACTAAGGCTTAGAAATTATCTGCTAGCTGGTCAGGCGAACGTCGAACAGAATGACCGTGATCTGAGACTAAAAGTTCTCTCACATTAAGATGTTTCTACTTCTGGTTTAAATAGTACTTGGCTCTACTTCAAATTAGCATAAGCTGAAAACGCGCGCTTCTTCTGACGGGAAGTTGAAACTGAGAAGAGATAGAAAGATTTAAATTAAAATAAAACTTTGTTAGTTTAACTAAAACCTTACATACTTCCCGCCAGAATTGCGGTAGTTAAACTACTGTGGTCCAAACGGACCATGTTGAAACTCGCAATTCTAAACAAATAGTCAAAATTTAACTCTTCTAAACTTAGGCCAACCTTTACAAGGCAATATCTGTTTGTGAAAAATACAGACGAAGCTTGCTTGAACAACAGTCTTCAACATTTTTTTTCATCTAAGTCTTACTCCTTCCAGCAAAATCTGGAAGGAAAGGAATTTTAGTACAACATAATAACAGTAATTTCTAGGTACAATTCTTTATTCTTACCCGTGTAAATTCGCACACATACATTATCATTCAAGCACAATTAAATTCTTCCCCCAATGCTCTCTCACCGGTGTTGGATGAAAAACAAACCGCCATTGTTTTTTTTTTTTTTTTTTTTTGTTCGGGGGTGTTCAAACCTCCCACCTAGGATCGACTAACATTAGTTAGAACTTGACATACGAGACCTCAAAAACGCCCTATAACCAGCTAAACCTGAGGTTCTAACTAGCTTTAAGTGTATTTGGTGGAGAGCTTTTTAATACTGGCATTCTAAAATTACTCAAACTTTAACTTTTTATGCATACAATTCGTAGTTTGCTTACATATAATTCACATTGCAATTGCACTTAACTTGCATTGCTAGCATAATATTATTTGTTACATTTTATAGCACTTTAACAATTTCATAGCAGTCATGAAATACAAATGTAGGTTAAATTTCTAAGCTTACAGCAAGTGCTTCCTATTCCTTTCTCAAGGTACTTTCCTGAAATATTCCATTACACTGAAATAATAGTCCACAGACTAAATCGTGTTCTTCAATTTTCCGATTTTTCATTCTAGACATTTTACAAGTCTTTCGACAAAACGTCATACAAAATCATTTAGTTAATATTTTTCTTTTCAGCAATTCATTGCTTTTACAAAATTAATCTATTTACAATGCTTCAGAATCTATTTTACAAACATTAAGTAATTTTAAGTCTTTGCAGAATTACAATTTTTAAGCAAAAACATTTTCCTTTCAAGATGAGAACTTCTCGCCCACTTGGCGTAAAACTTAACCTCGCTTGAGGTAAAATTGACCCTGCAACTTGCAGTACACTCGAAAATTAACTAAACTTTTGAATAAGAAATGTTACTTATCTTTTTGTGGTCATCCATCCTTTTCTTGGCCCAATCCTTGAAAGTTGGATGAGTTGTTGTTTGGGCCAGTCTCCTTGACTTTGGTTGTTGGTAATTGCCAGCTTGTTCATCTCTTTTTCTTTTACAATTCCGTCGTTGTATCCTGGGGTACTTGCGCTGGGGAGGAGGTTGCTCTGCTGGGTGTTTGGTGGACTGGGCCCTTCGCTCCTGGTTCCTTGTTCGTTGTTGCTCCTGGTTCCTGCTGTATTCGGAACGTTGATTCTCAGGCTGCACCCCGAGGCTGCTCTCTTCTCAGGCACCTGTCCGATGTTTCCGCAGTTCTCTTAGATACATTGGGTTTTTCTTGCCCATTCTGCTTTCGTCTCTTGGTCTGCTTTATAGGTCCGTTCGTAGGTCTGCTCACCTGCATCGTCAGTCTTTCTTTTGAATCCACATTTTTGGTCCTTACTTCTACTTTGTTGAGGGGGAACTTTCTTTTTCTGACTTTTCGATGCCATTGTAGCTGGTTCCTGCTGTTTTCGCTGTAGTACATCTTCCGTGCTATTAGATTGCCTCGGATCCTGAAAAAAATCTTTAAATACTGCCATTTTATTTTGGTTATAATAAGGTTTGATTTGATCCACGTTCGCCGTAATTCTTTGTCCATCATTTCTTTTTAATATAACCACTGCCTGTGTAACTTTCTCAATTATGAAAGGGCCTTCAAAACGTGGAAAAAATTTTCCCACATTTTCTTCTGGGGCATTTGACAAGTTATGTTTTATTTTCAGAACTTCATCTCCCACATTGTACTTGACCCCTCTTCTGTTTTCGTCATAATATAATTTTTGTTTTCTCTGGACCATTTCTATATTTCCCGTCGCTTCCCGTATCAACTTTTGTATATTTCTTATTTTAAATTCTTCTGCCCTTTCCTTGACAAAGAAAAGTTTATCTAAGGTTGTCAAAATTTTTCTTCCAAGAAACAGTTCAGCGGGTGTTTTTTGTGTAGTATCGTGTTTGGCGGTCCTAAGGGCAAATGCAAATTCATTTATATGGCTATCCCATGTAGAGTAATAATTCTTCACATAACTTCGAATTATTTTCAATACATTTCTATTAACCCGTTCCGCTATGCTTGACTGCGGACGATACGGGACCATCTTTAGATGACGTATGCCCAGTTTTGCACACATTGCCTCAAAAATATTACTAACAAACTGGGGACCATTATGGGAAATAACTTTTAGGGGCGACCCGTATTTTAAAATATACTTATTTAGAATTGAATCTACTACAAATTTTGCAGACGCGCGTTTTAACGGAATCAACTCTAACCATTTGCTAAAATGGTCACACTATAACTAAAAGGTATTGGCTTTTGTTAACTTTACTTCTAGGATAAGGTCCCAATAAATCGATGTATTTATTTGATTTGGGAATTCTGATTCAATACTATTTAGGAACTCGACCGGGTGAAAATTAACATAATTATTTAATTGACATGTTGGGCACGACTGGACATACGCCCTAGTAAACTTTTGCAGTTCTGGAAATAAAACTGCCTCGCGAACTCTTTGGACAGTTTTTCTTATACCTAAATGGGCCGAAATGGCACAGTCGTGCAACTCCTCTAATACATTCAATCTAATGCTAGCTGGGATAACCGGTATATATTTATGGTTCTCATTAGTCGTTTTCGTATAGAATAACAGTCCGTCAATTATTTCGTAATTTGCGGCCCTATTTCTTATCGGCACAATATCCGGATGACTGAAATTCTCAGGGTCGGCCAAATAATTGTATTTATTTTTGAACTAAGGATCTTTTCTGAGTTCGGCTATTACTGTTTAACGAGAATCTAATACTTTGGATGTCAGCATGGCTATCTTGACTATATTTCCATTTTCATCTAAGTTAATTCTGCTTAAAGCATCTGCCACAACATTTTCTTTTCCCGGCGTATGTTTAATTATTAGGTTATATTCCTGTAATTTGAGAGCCCACCTTATTAATCTGGGTGATAAATTTTTTCCAGAATAGAGTTTAGTGACCGCCGCGTGGTCGGTATATACAGTTACTGGAGAACTTCCAAAGAACACACGAAATTTATGTACTGCTGATAACATTGCGAGAGTTTCTCTTTCCGTTGCCGAATAGTTTCTCTGGGTTTCATTTAATGTTCGACTGAAAAAGGCCACGGGTTGACCATTTTGGGAAAGCACTGCGCATATCGCGAAATCTGAAGCGTCCGCTGAAATCTCTAATCCTTTATTCCCCTCTGGAAATTTTAAGACGGGAGCTTGAGTCAATGCGTCTTTCAGTTTTTGAAACGCCAAGTTGGCTTCTGCTGACCACGAAAACCTAGCTTTCTTTCTTTTCAACTTTAGCAGCGGCTCAGCTATTTTTGCAAAGTCTTTAATGAAGGACCGATAGTATGAACACATCCCAAGAAACGACGATAATTTCTTCGCTGTTTTAGGAACAGGATAATTTTTAATAGCTATTATTTTTGATTGATCCGTTTCGATTCCCTTTTGGGAAATTTTAAATCCTAAATAGCGTAACTCTTTTGCGGCAAATTTACATTTGGACGCATTTATCTTTAAATCAGCTTCATTTAACAATGAAAAGACTTTTCTTAAATCCTGTAAGTGTTGTTCTAGATTACAACTCGTAATTATAATATCGTCTAAATATATGAACGTGCTTTTACCAAGGCCCGATCTTAAGACGGTGTCCATACATCTTTGGAACGTTGCCGGCGCGCCGGATAAACCAAAAGGCATTCTAAGAAATGCGCACGTGCCAGACTTAGTTATGAACGCGGTTTTGCGGACGTCTTCGGGTTTTACCCCAATCTGAAAATAGCCACTCGTAAGATCTAACGTAGTCATGTATTTTGTAGACGAAATATTTCGAATTATCTCTTCGATTATCGGCAACGGATATACGGGATATTTTGTAACGGAATTTAACTTGCGATAATCTATAGCAAAACGCCACTGCTTCGGGTGCGTAATCGGATAATCATTATTTTTCCTACATAATACAATTGGGCTAGCATAACTGCTAGAAATTGGCGTGATGATTTTATTCTTTAACATATCTTTAATATGATATTCAATTATTTCTTCTTTGACTTTGTCGTAGCGGTAGGGCTTTTGCCTAACTGGCTGAGCATTCCCCGTTTCTATAGTATGATTTACGACCTGTGTGAAACCCGGTACATCACTAAATAAATTCGAAAAATCACTTACTAGGCCCTGGATTTTTTCTTTTTCTTCTGCCGGTAGATGCTGCAGTTCCAGCTGCAGGGACTTATCATTCTTGGTTTCTATTGGTTTCATATTTAACGTCAACTCTTCCCCTTTGAAATCAATTTTTGCTTCTGCCAAACTAAAAAAATCCACACCTAGAATAATACATATTTGCATGTTTCGCACAATATAAAATAAAAGTTTTACCTGTTCGTCGTTGATACGCACGAACAACGGTACTTTGCCTAAACAGCTACACTTCTCCCCTTGGGCCGCTATGACATCCGTGTCTCTTGCACTAAAAATTCTGTAACGGCGAAAGTGCTTCTTGAAAAATCTTTCCGATATAAAGCTGCTTTGGGCTCCTCTATTAAGAAAGCCGTCGCCGGTATGTGTTTAATTAGAAGTTCAATCTTCGGTAAACTCAAATTCTTCACGACCACGGTGTTTAAATTGATTGTGGAAGGGTTTTGCGCTGCTTCGGACTTCTTCACCTTCCTTGAAGGAATCCATCTTAGTTTAAATTCTTCTTATTCTGGTTGCCCTCGGAATCTTTGCTTGTTCTTCTATTGAATTCCCTTCGTTCGCCGCTCGATTTAGGAGACACATCTTTCTTCGGCCATTGCTTCGCCTTATTCCCGTAACTTTGATTTTGCTTCTGCTGGGGTCTTGGCGAACTCCACTGATTTTTTCCCTCAAATTGGCGTCGTCGCTCGTTGTCTGCTGTCCTTCGGCTTTCAAATTGTACTGCGAGCTCAAATAATCTGTCTAACGTCGTTGGGTTTCTTAGCTCGATGAAATCTTGAACTTGGGGCAGTAGCCTAGGAAGTATAATTTGAATAACTTCAGGATCCGGGCGACTTCCATACAAAAGCTTGAAAACTTGAATTTTTCTCAAAGACAAATCTTCTATTTTCTTGATATCGACTAAAAAGTTCCGCTTCAGTCTGGCTCGATCTCGTACTACAGGAAAGGAATTTTTGAAATTTTCGTACGTGTATGTGGGGCTTCCTGGTTCCCCCAAGAGATTCTTTCCAATGCACTTGAACCAACTTATTGCTTGGCCCTTCAAATCGCTGGTAGCGAGAGCGACTTTCTGAAATTCGTGAACTGGATATAGCATGAAGTGGGAGTCTAGCTTTTCCAGGAAATTAATTACGGCTGTCTTGCCGTCAAAACTTGCCGCTGGCTTCATGGCTGCTCGCATGGTTTGTACGATGTAGCCAAATCCTTCTAGGCCAGGATGTGCTATCTCAGGATTCTGGACAGGTACAGCAGGTATCTCAGGTTCGTCTTCTTGTCTTTGAGGCCATCCTCTTATTTTTCTCCGGGCGCCAGTGTCAGGACTGAGTGTTCTGTGCATGTGCTTGGCCGACATCTTAAAGTAAGTTCTTAAAGTCCTAAAGTCCTGATCTGGAGCAGGGAGCTGAAATCAGCTATGTTCTGGTGTAGATACTGTGCTGAAGAATAACTGCACTTGGAAGGGATTTAAAATCCTCTTTTATTAAATCAATATTATTTACACTTCCCAACTCGGGAGGGATACAGAAATTAAAAGACCACACTTGGGCCTAAATGAACAATCAGGTAAATTTAAACTAAAGCTAAATAGAAATTTAATTGAACTTTGCTCGCAGAGCTATTTCGCGGAGTTGGCCTCTAACTAAATGGTGCGTAGCAAGAAATACTAATACTAGCGCACTTCAATTTATTTCAATAAGTAATCACGTAGTAAGCACTATCCCTTAGAAATTATCTGCTAGCTGGTCAGGCGAACGTCGAACAGAATGACCGTGATCTGAGACTAAAAGCTCTCTCACACTGAGAGGTTCCTATCTCTGGTTTAAATAGTACTTGACTCTACTTCAAATTAGCATAAGCTGAAAACGCGCGCTTCTTATGACGGGAAGTTGAAACATGAGAAGAGATAGAAAGATTTAAATTAAAATAAAACTTTGTTAATTTAACTAAAACCTTACAATTTTACTGCTCAAACGCTTCAAATCTGTTTCTAAAATTCTTTCCTAAAACCATCCGAAACGAGAACGTTGGTAAAATGACTGCTCATTTTCTTTAAATAACTGCTCATGTTCTTCAAATCCATTCCTGCCGTTTGAAATGCTCTTTGTCGTGAAACGATGCTGTAAACGATACTGAGCTCCTCTGCCACACTTGCCACACTTCGACCTTATTTCAACTTCTCACTGACGCGACTTCGGGTAGTATCATACAGATAACGTCTCCTGGTTTGTTTTTGGCCATATCACCCGTTATAAAATTGTTGAAATTTATGAAAAGTAATTTTAATATATACAGAGTTGTAACAAAAATGTAAAATAATTATGTGATTTTTTTTATTGCTTCAAGGTTCCCAAAGCAGAAATAGGTAAATGGTGCATATAATTTTCCTCGAAGACCGCAATGAATATATGTGTATTTAAAACATCTAATTTATTAAAAACCATCTAATTTATAAACTATTTTTAATATGTGTATAATCTAAGTCTGCCAATAATGTTTTCTTAGAATGGAAAGAAGATATTTACAATAAAATCGAAGACAGACTGAAGTTGTTGAAGTTTGCAAGCAATATAAATTTGAATATATTAATAGCACGGTAATAGTTGTTTCAAAACAATTCCTTCAGTTTTGCTGTAATTTTGAATGCTTTATTACTTGACCCAATATTAATCCAAAAACTACCTTAAAGATTTGTTTCTGTAGAAAATAGAAAATTTTTCCCCTCCAAAATTTAAATTTAACTTTTTTGATGAAATGTAAATAAACCACACTTTTATCATGTAGTTTTAAAATGACATGATTCAGTGACTAAAATGAATCAGATATGATTAACATAAGAACTAAGACAAAAATTTATTCTTTATGCAAAACACAGTAAAAATGTATTTTAGAGTATTTTATGTTAATTAACCAGTTATGATTTCGGTCTTTTACTGTACATTTTCCTTTACGTTGTCTTCACCAGTATGCATTTTAGTTGCTTCAGTATTTAGGTTGAGGTTTTTAGATCTTGAGACAATGCGTGTTTCTGGCTTTACACGTTACGTGGTTAGTTTCTGCCAACTCTAGCAGTTGTATTTATTCAGCTTTGCGTTTCTCACCTCCGAAATTTTAATCTGGCGTGCCGGTAAAATTTCTGAGACAGCGTCTAATTTATTATTTAACTACGTTGTCGTAGACTACTTCTCAGAGTTTAAATTATTTACTGTTCTTTGATTTTAATTTGCATTTCCATAAGCTGTGGTTACCGTAGCACAAAATCATGCGTTTATATTCAAAGTTCTATTTGAATAAAAGGTTGCTTGTATAACCTTCCTAAGACTTTTTTGCTCCGTATGAGGCATAGCTATCACTCATTACACGTTTAGTAAGATTATAGGACTAAAATAGCATTACCGGATCTCGTGTAACCCTATATTATATAAACTGAAACAATGTAAAACTAATATAGTAATTGTCAGCGATATACAAATAAATATTTGATCTAACATGCAATAATACGCAATTAATGTTACTGTTATAAGAAAATGCCTACTTCAATCAGTTTGCTATTATTAAAGTTCTGTAAAATCTAATTTTCAATTCAGAAAAATGAATCAGATTTTAGAATATTTCGAATCGTACTTTCCAGTTTTGTGTTTCATGATATTTTAGCTAATTTGGTAAAATTTTAGATTACTTCTTTAAACTAACTTACTTTAAATTAACATCTCTAATTTTCAGTAATAATATTTCCTCACAAATGACAATGTGAGGCGCAGCATTAACTATTGGAAACTGAGAAATAAAACAAAAACTCTACTGTTGAAACTTTTCCTACCGCACAGGCAAATGAACTGAGCAGAAAATTAGTGCCCGTGCGATCATAAAAAATAAAATAAAAAAATAGTAATGTTCTTTCATTATGCAACAAAAGATTCGCTAATTAACAGCGTACTAATTAAACAGGAATTTAAGAAAAATGAGAGCTTAGGAAAAAAAAATTTATCATTGTTTCAGATCTCATTTGCTAAGTCCTAAGCAACATAAAAAGAAGTTATTACAAAAGCCATTTTCTGTCAGCACTTCGGGCAAATTTTTTCTCGCCTAGTTTAACCAAATGACAATTCAACCGAAATTTCCCCTCAAACTATTGCCTCCATTATTAACACAGATAAAAAGTCGCTGAATCACTTAATATCCAAGTGAAACAATAACCGTACATCCGTTTAATTTTGGTGCAATTTTCCATGCTTAATTACTTGAATACATAAGACTTAAAATAAACGGTCAAAAAGCTTTTGCCTTCCCAGATAGAGAAAGATCACACTAATATATCACAAATAAATTATTTCTCGAAAAACAATTACGTATTTGAGCTGGCCTTTTCCCCCTCTTCAAAATTTCAAACTTTAGACCTCTGCTGAAAAGCCTGACCTTACTCTTATTTAAGCATAATTATATCACCTGTTAATATTACTCAACAAACAGAGGATCAGAAATTGTTAAGAGTAGAATTAATATAAAATCATATTCTTTATATATTTCCTTTTCCTCTACTTTAAAACTGTGAGTTAACCCTCTGACCGACCAGGGGTTTAGCTAAGAAAGCACAAATTTCCCAAAACTACTACCAGAAAAATTTATTTTCTTGATTTAATGTAAAAAATTTCCTGCTATATTATACTTGGATTTATGTACTTTTAATATATTGCCTTAATTTCTTTGTCATATTTTAATATGCACGTATATATACGTTCGTACAGATATCACAAAATATATTCTAGGCCGTATATATACAGCCTTGCCGATTAGAGGGTTTTAAAGAAAAATTTCTATTTTGCCAGAGTTAATAAACATCTCAAGGTGCAAAATATCTCTTTTGCCTGTAAATATTAACGAAACTAAAGTAAGCATAAATAAAAAAAACTGTAAAGCATAAACTTAAAAATCATTAATAAATTTCAATGAAAGGTTCTTAATTAAAAATTTCAAGCATATAGATATATCTTTCTATACGTGTATATGTGTAGGTATATATATATGTATGTGTGTGTGTGTCTGTGATAATTTGAAAACATTCGTAGAGTAGTAGATACATAAAAAAGATGAAACTTGCAGCAGATATGTGCGAATTCCGTCAATTTTTTTATTCAAGTTTGACACACATTTTTGATTAACCCAACACAGATAAAGTGGACCCTATATCGCCTTGTTCGTAAATCATAATTTACATCGGTACATTTATCGGTGAAATATAATTTTGAAGAAAATAGGCAGTGGTAAGTTGCAAGCTTGAAACGGAAAGCGAAAATAGAAGCATTCACAAGAAAGTATGATAGAAAAGAGTAAAAAAATGCGGTTCTCAGAAAGCTGATTGGCAGTAAGATACCTATATTGGAGCGTTATGTAAGATCTTGTGATGCGGATTAATTTTGAAATGACACACTTTATATTCATATGCTATAAACAGTTGCTAATTTTGGAACAAAAAGAGTAATACATAAATTAAAATGAAGAATAAGAGGGGCTATTGCCAATTAATATTATAAGTTTGATTTACATACTTTTATCTTACACGTATCACAATATATATCTATATATGTATAATATGCTCAACGATAAGATGTTTCTTCGCATGGCTTCGTGGCGTAGTGGTTAGCACGCTTGACGCGTAATCGAGAGATCCGTGGTTCGATTCCCGG
>KK117432.1:2726-13702 GCA_000611955.2 Stegodyphus mimosarum | reverse complement strand
CTTTAAAAGCGTCGAAAATCTACAATAAATACGCTGAAACAATCAGCAACACAGCTTCAGGCTGTAACTGTACAGGTAGCTTCACGGCAACACTAAACTTATAATAAAACACCGTGGAACAATCACCAATCCACTTTCAAGCTATACTGTAAAGATAGCTTCACGGCAAAGCACTATCTCGATTGCTTTCCGTTCACAGAACTCTCGCGTAGCAGCTATTCTCACAACTACTCACACTGCTCGCAACTTGCAACAACTAACTCGCCACTAACTAACTGCTCTCAGAAACGCAAGGGTTTAAATAGCTTTTCTTAAAGTTCCACATGTTTCGAGAAATATCTCGACAGGAAATTATTCTAGAAGCTTCCCGATTGGACCATGGGATATCGCCAATTCGGTCGCCAAATGGGCGATAAAGTCGCCAATCTGGCAACCCTGCCATACACTATTTTATGGCAACCCTAGTGCTATGCCGGAAAGCTTACATACAGGCGCAACCGCCGAATTTTTCATAACAATATACTGCGAGTGTGATTGCGGAATCCTTCACTATCCGAACAAGATAAAACTTATAATAGCAAGTTGTCTCGTTTATTACTTTTTCTGAGAGCAGATGTAGAAGAGGAAAGAAGAATTTCTCTTGCCAAAGTAGAAGTTAAGCAAAATTTTCATTTTTGAGGAAACAGAAGATTCTAATCCGACTGCCAAGGAAACAGGAGCTTCTAATCCTACTGTCAATGATTTATTACAGGTTGCAAAAGAAGTTTCGAAGCTCAGACGCACATTTTGTGGAAAATAGCATCAAAGACTGCTATGAAGGACAGAAACTGCCTATTGACAAAAAAATTAGATATCTAAAAAAAAAAAAAAAAAAAAAAAACAAGAAATGTTGTTTTCCTTGCTTGCAAAGATCAAGGCTCAAGGACTGTAGATGTAATGTTCGTTATATGCTGTGTGGAGAAAAGCATTATATTATTTTGTGTCTAGATTTAAAACGAGATCCGAAAGTCTCACCTGAGGAAAGAAAATAACACTTTACCAAACATATGCCATTCAGAAGAACTTTTATTGGTGAGCATATTAGTTCTCAAAACTTGACTTTTATTGGTTCTCAAAACTTGACTCATGTCGATTTTGGTGGAGCGACCTCATGTAGAAAACATAAGAGTTACACAATAAAAATTACAAGACTTGAAAACGAGATATTCATGTAAAATCCCAGCTTTAGACCAACCTACTATTTGTCTCTCGATATTAAGTATTCGAAAGAGATCGCGGATGAATGAATTGTTTGAAAAAGGTGTTAGTCTCACGGATGTTGGCCATGAGAATGCAATTTACTAGTAGGCACAAACTTTGATAGATAACTTCACAGAGGAAAGGTTTTTAAGCTAAAATCTTGACTGGTTGTAATTGAAACATATCTTGTCTAAGTTTCAATGAACGAAGATTCTAGAAAAAAATCCGTGGCTTTTGTTGCTACTTCACGTCTGAAGCACAGCAATAAAGTGACAGACTTATGGAACTTAGAATCTATTGATATCACTGATTCGTGTGAAAAACAAAGCGAAGTGGGATACTTTTATAGAGACTATGAAAATTGATAAAGATGGGAGATATGAAAAAAGACTACTTCGGAAAGAGATGAAGAATTTTCCACACAGCAAAATTTTATCTGAAAAGAGATTAGAAAGAACTACTTCGAAACTGATTATATGAAGACTACAATTCAGTTTTTTCAGCATAGTTACAAGAAAATAATTATTGAAAAATTTTCACCCAAGAAAATACGTAAGCCATCTTGTTACTTAAGCCATTTGCCTCTTCGAGGGGTTTTCAGATACGCTTTGAGTTCAATAATGCAGTAAGTAGTATTACGGAACCTCACAAATGTACCAATCATTATGCGGAGTCACATGCGCTACCTGCTGCCACTCACCATAGTGGTAACCCTCAGCCGCACCCACATAGTCAATAGAAATGCAAACGTTTTGGGCGCTTCCAGTAAGCAAAAGGTTTTTTCTTTTCTCAATGGTTGCCTAGAGAAAGAATACAACACCTGCATTTCTAACGGGATTTAAAGAAAACCCAATAGCTCTGATTGTAGATATAATGACGGCCTTTCTAATATCGCTGTCTCTGATGAAATTTAGACTTTCTTCTGTTTTTCTGGTAGAAAGATCTGAAACATGGAGAGATAAAAGATTTTAGACACAAAAGAATAGTCTCCTGTGTTACGTACAGTCCGTTATTTTAGGCGCATTTTCCTGAAATTAAGAGATATTGCTGAAAAGCTAAAAAGGTCTTTCTACGTTGATAACTGTGCCTCAAGAACTCGAGAGATAAGCCTGAAAATTTTATCAATGTATCTGCATGAATACTGACTGAAGTAAGCCTAGAGCTAACAGGATGAAAGTCTACCTGTTCAAATAAACCAGTAATCAGATTTCGACCATCTTCTCTCCTGCGAATGTTATAGAATAAGGAAGAAGAGTTCTTGTTTTGAGATATCTGTGCTATAACAAAACCTGAAGAGCCATTGACTAGAAGAATTCTCTTGTTTCACAGAAGGTATTAGACCCAACAGGGTTTTCTTGTTCTGTGACACTGTTCCCCAAGTATTACTACAAGAAAGTTTGAAATCGAAATTAAGTTGGGATGATTAGATACCAAAAGAGTTTACTAAGAAATCTGCGAATTAATTTGATGAATTTCATCTGTAGAAATGTGTGCAAATTCCTAAACATATGTCTGTTAATAACTGTTTATTTACCAGTCTTCATATATTTTATGACGCATCTAGCTTTTCTATACAGCAGTCGTTTATCTGAAAATTGAAAACGATCAGCAAATTTCTGTTCAGTTGGTACCAACTAAATCAAGAACAGCCCTACTGAAGAAAATACCCATTCTTAGGTTGGAACTGTTGGCTTGTACCTTAGGGGCTCATCTCACAGACTTTGTAAAGAATACTTTAAATTTTCGACTCATCAACGTTTTCGGACAGAATTTTCTACTTATTTACATTGGATTCAAGAAGAAGAACCCTGGACAGTATTTATCAAAACAGAGTAAACAAAATTCGAAAGCTTTCTAATATTGACGTTGTAGGCATTTATAATTACTTTAAATAATCAATTTAGTTTAAGTTATATTTTCTTTCCTATAAGCCTTCATTCCCTTAATTGTCAATGCCAGAATATTTAAATTTGGTAGCGCGTGTGAAGTAATGCCAATTCTACCTTTAGGAGAAAAGGTTTAAATACCAAGTTCTAGAATACAAAGTTAGAGAGCTTGAGCAAGCACTGTACTTTTGTAGCGCGAGCATCTGTTTCTGCATTTCTTGCTGCTTAACGTGGCGTAACAGCTATTACTTTGCTGCCACTAGTTTTCCACAGGGATTCAGGTAACAGGAGTATCTGAACCCTGTAGAGTAATTCTACTACTTGTTAATATCTTCGAACTTTCAGTTTAGTTCTTGTTATTTGAGTTACCACCGGAGTGAGGCGTAGTGTGTTAGCGTCAAGTCGACGCATTGTCAATTTTAAAGAGTTTATAAAGGGTTCTTTAATCCTTCTCCTGTGTGGTTTCTACAGGAGTGTCACATATGAAGATAAACAAGTAAGTCTTACAATGTCTTTAGACATGTACTCAGATCAGCAGACTTATTATCAAAAGGATGTTCGTTAAAAAGGCTGATTACTCCCTTTTGATGAGAGGGTCCTTCTTGGTTTAAGAAACAAGAAATAAAGCAGCCAAGATCTTAGCAAATATTTAATTAAGAAGCTGTTGAGGAAAGAAGAAAGACTACACAATTGTTTTAATAGATGAATATCTGAAAAGCCTAGGGTTTAGTCTTATATCTCAAATACTGAAAAATTGTTAGAATGATTGGATAGATATTGATAATTCAAGCGATTTTAAACAGATTTGGTTGTGTGGAAAATTATCTGTAGGAGAAATTAATGAAGTTGTGAAGAAAATAAAGAATCGTCCAAATGGAATCATTTGCAGAAGAATATTTAAGAGGTTCTATGTCTGTTACGTATTTAAATGACAACTCATGCATAATTCGAGTTAAGACCAAAATGACAGAACCAGAAGATTTTGATAATTTTAAAATTCCTAAGTTACCTCGGAGGCTCATCTTTCTCATAGCAGTATAGTGAGACGGTTTCTGGGAGCGCCTGATATAATGGTTAAAAGATCATTACAATGTGTCTTGAGCAATGCCTCGCTCTCTTGTGAAGAAATGACGAGTTTATTTTGCAATTGTGAAGCAATCATAAAATGCTACACCACTAACATACGTTTCAGAAAATTCTAATGTTTTTCTTCCCGCTGTGTTTCTACAAAAAACACAAATGGTGGGAATTCCTGAGAGTTATTATCTTGATAACGCAGACCTCTGAAGAAGATTTAGATATCACTAAAGCCTGGGAGAAGACTCGAGGAGAAGATTTTGAACTGAATATCTCAGTCAACTACTTTTAAAAAGACCATGTTAGAATTGTCAGAATCTGCAATTCGGGGATATTGTCTTGATTGAAAAATGAAGATAAGAAAAGGACCTCTGAGAGAATGGTGCGCATCATATTTTTGTATTCTGGAAAGAATGGTAATATTGGACTAGTGATAATAAAGACATCTTCTGCGGTGCCACTTCGATCGGTTCAAAGTGTGTATCCACTATATATACAACACTCAGATGACAGCATGGTAGATGTCTCAGTATCTGATGAATTTAATGAAATAAAAGGTATACCTAAAATTCTTTGCGTGAAGGAAAGGAAAGTAATTGCTAGAAGAGGTACAATCTTCTAGTTTAAGGGTTACGAGCTCTGAATTTTTTAACTGTAATATTTCCTTAGTTATGTTATCAAGATTTCATTGAATGCCGATAAAATTGTGGGTTATTACAACTGTATAATCTGATATTTTGATAAAATATGTCTTATCAAAGATGAGAGAATATTGGATTAAGCCATTTAGGATTAGCAACGATGTGAGCTTCTTAGTTAAGCCTAATGTTGCAGTCTTGAATAGTATGTTGCTTTGAGCATTTATGCATTCTAAATAATTTTTGATAAATAAAGTTTACGAAGAGACTTGAAATGGGTTATATATCTTATCAAATCTAATAACAGATTCCAATTTTTGCTGCTCGGTGCCCTTTTAAATTTTGAAATTTTCTCCCCCTGAAATCTGCTACTGACTGCAACTCGGAAACTTTACAAAATCTTTCTGATGCTAAATTTTGCTACTGAATGCTTCTTTAAATTCTAAAATTATTTTCCGCACCGGTTCCGGCAAATAGTTAATACACGAAATACGCCCGAAGTTTTTAATTGGTCTGTCTCATAAGAAAGTTGGACGACCCTACGATTACAGCATTCAAGAAATTAAATTTCTATACGTTTTACAACAAAAAATGCGTAATTCACTTGCAGAATAGTTGAAGAAAATGATATGATGACATGTTTAAAATAACACAAGTGTATTAATTCCTTTCATACATGTGTATTTGATGCAATGTCTTCCTTTTCTAATTTACAGAGATAATTCTAGACTATCTGAATTATATTATATAGCTTCAATACTTTTAAATTATTTGGTGTATTATTCATAAACAAAGGGTTACGGGTATGTAAAATACGCTTTTATTTAATTTCAATATAAACACTCAGAAGGGACAAGCATTTGCTTTTCAGAGAAAATTCTCTTTTTCCTTTTTCATCGGGTATAATTATTTAATACAGTGCACTCTCAAGTATCTGGGCAAATGCCAGGCAAGCAAGTCACGGATAACTGAAAAACACGAATAATCCAAACTATTATATTTCATGCAATATGTTTATTTCTTAAAAAATCAGTAATTTCTTTTTTTGAGAACTTTTAAATATTGTTACGTTTTTCTCTTCTTACGTGCGTTAAGGGTTCGCGGATTTGGAGTGAATAACGACGACACTCGATGAAGTATCGAAACACACTTTATTGGCTAGTTATTTTTCAAGACAGCTCCAAAAACACTTTTACAATCGTCGAAGAACTACTGCAAACAAGCTGGAACAATCAGCGACACAGCCTTCAGAATATCAGGCTATAACACGGCAAAGCACCAGAGTACAGTTCCTGACTCTGCTCGGTCGTCCTCGGAACTCCACGTACTCTCGACGCTACAACTCGCGATGCACTCGACGATACACTAGAGCACATTTCTCGACTCTGTTCAGTCGTTTTCGGAGCTCAACACACTCTAAGATGAAACTCGACAATGCACTATCTCGCGATACACTAAGAAACGCTTTCGATGCAGTCGACGACCAGCTAGACACTCGTTCACTGACTGATTATCAGTTGGCTAGACGAAACGCTAACTAACTCTCCTTAGACTGTTAATTGTCACAGGGCTACTGCCGGGGCAATGTTGCCGGTTCATGAAGTAAAGCCCTAAGGCACATAACGTAATGAACTCTAGACGTGGAGAAATCTCAGATAAGAAATCGGAGGAAAGGAGAAAACTAACTCTCCGCGTACCAGCAGGGTTTATATAGCTTTTGGCTTGTGTTCGAGAACATTCTGGGCTAAACCAGTAAGAATTCTTTCCAGGAGGTTCTCCATGCGTCTATAGTATATCGCCAATTTTTTCGCCAAATGGGCTATTTCTCGCCAAATGTGGCAACCCTGCCTTCCCTTGCCGTTTTCTGGCAACCCTAAACCTGCTTTGCGGTGAAGCTATCTTGCCGCGCCTGGATATTTCGTAACAATATCTATTGAAATTCAATCGTATTTTTCGAAGTGTTATTTTATCGTTGTATTCAAATCCCCTTTCGTCGACGAAGTCCAAGTTCAATGTAGCCTGATGTAGTCTTCAATATCTTCTTCGTTTCTATTTTCGGTATTACTATCTGCCTCTTATGACAATTATAACTATATCCGCATCATTCAGTCACTAAGAGCCCAGCTCAGAGAAATCGACATCGATTGTTGGCGATTGCTCGATGTTGTCCCGATGGACATTTTCGAAGAAGTTTACATTTTTAATTTCTGGAATACAAATTCATTTATTGCCTCTACTTCTTCAGAACTAGATAAATATCTGATTTATGCGTTAGGAAAATCTTTCTCTACGATGGAACCAATGTTATTGATTTTACTTTCAACCAAGCTTTTGCTATACTCCGTAGATGTCATCTAATCCAATCAACGTTTTTCGTGACTTCATTGAATCATCCTCTTCCTCATGTAGAACAAATTGTACAATATAATAACAGTTGAAACTAAACCCAAAGACGTATTTCAGTGGTTTTTAGAGCATGCTTGGACTTAAGTGTGTTTGTTTTTTACACTCTCTCGCGCATAACGCTTGAGTGTACGTGAGTCGGCACCACCACATATGTATGGATAGTCAACAAACCGAATAATCCACTCCCAGGTAATGGAGAGTACACTATACTTGATAATATGCTACTGCTAAATTTAAAACAGTTTTCCTAGATCAGGATTATTTGTGTCTCCAACTGACCACTCGGTCAAAATTGGGTACACAGCTTTTGAGTGTTTTGCCTAAAATAATCCAGTCGAATTCGAAATTATTTTCAGTCAATCAAAATTCGAAGTTATTGCTAGTCAATCCTGTATCAAAAGTCTGTTTTTTCAGTGTTAAAAAATCAATGGTTATATTTTTCTGGATATGAATGAGGTAGTAATACGCACGAGTATAAATAATATATATATATATATATATATATATATATTAGTGGAGGCCAACGTCTATGCACACAACAGCCAATTTAAGACATATGTGGATGTCACACGATGTTTTGATTATGTCTGGCTATTTGGCCATCTGATTCAAAAGTACTTGATTCCTTTATTAGCTCCGCAACATCCAATGCCTGTTTTGCTTGTTTTTACACTCGTCTTTCTAGCCTCCCTCGAACTTGTTCCAGCGCATCTGACTGCTGCCTTCTTGACTACTGGCTACACCAACTTCTTTCTTACATTTGGTTTTAAAGTTTTTCCCCGAATCGTACATGATGCAGGACTTTCTGATGTATTCTTCCCTCATGCTTGTTACTTCTTTCATCAACTGCCTGAAATAAACAAGTTCTTACCTAATCATCGCATGAAATGCTTTCATTGCTCTACCATCTTCACTCTGAAGGTACATCTTCGTTTGAAAGACTTCATGGCTTTAGAAAAAGAGCTATTGCGTTTTCCCTGTCTTCCACACCATCATGTTAGGCCATATTTCAACGTTATACTTGCTCACTTCCGTATGCAGTTCTACACAGGATGGGTCAATCACTCAGACGCTTGACCATGTGACCGAGTTCACCTGAGGCAAACATTGATTTTTTTCATATTTATTCGAATTAGTTATTACAGAAGTAAAATGGGATAAGACAGATAAGAAAATCAAACGCTTTTTAGAATACAAGAAAGAGTACATTGCTTTTGCAAAATACTAATGAAACATACCACAGCACTTCGTAATTTTTTAAAACATAAGCTAATGAGCATACAACACAGATAAATGCTTTTGAAAATACAATTATTTTTTCTGAAAGCCGAAGACAGTTCATTTAACTATCAGACTGGTTTTTCCGACCTATCAAAGAAATTCCCTCCAGCTGCTGTTTATTTAGTATAACGTCGAATCTCCTTTCCAAAGCTTTACTCAAACATTTGTTTTGCAATGGAGTAAACAGCCCTTGTCATATTTCGTTTAACCCGTTGAATCATTTCCTCTTCTAAGGTTATTTTCAACTGAGAAATAGAATACAATTATGAGAGGAAAATACAACGAATTTGTTGAATACCAAAGAATATCATTAGAACACTTTTGGAAAAGGAGGTAAAAATTTACGAATTAGTGTTGATTTACACATAGAGCGATGTCTGGATGCACACTTTAATTTCCACAGAACTACATTTTCAGCCATTTTCAACAAACAGCATCCCCTAGTCATTGTTAGACGTCTCTATACAATTCTTCAGTCTCATTCCAACACAGAGGCAATGTCTTCAACAATTTTTCCCCTCATTCCAATTTAGAAAGGCAAGGGCAGCGAGGATAAGATTCATCCTCTACATGTCTTTTACTTTTTTTAAAATGCCAATACCACTTAAACGGCGTGCCTGACATTTTCTCCGAGTGCTGCTTTCAACATTTCGCACCCTCTCTGTGGCTAGTTTTCCCAACTTAAAACAAAAACGAACACAAATTCGCTGTGCGTTGAGATTCACCATTTCAGAAGAGGGCCCTTTTATCCTTCCACACCATGACTTCGATTACGTTCCGTTTCAAACTTTTCCTTAGATTAGGTTTTCTTACAAGGCGTCTCATTTCTATCTGCCCAGAGGAAATGGACAAAAAGAGTTCTCATTTGAACTTTTCCTTTGAGGATCAATGCTAAATCCCAAAACGCAAAGAGGAATCACATGTACCTCTATGAGCTAACATAAAATTGGGAGCGGAGTAACATAAATACTTAATGGATAACATTACATTAACATCGCTGGTGGTGATATCTAGTCCTGTGAAAATGATTATTTTTTATCTGAGAAATTTTCGCTGATATTGTTATCCAGGAATCAGCCACATCGATGTCTAACGAATAATAGCGTCTGCATTATTTTGAGAGCTCATTGCTTCAAAGGAAAGAAAAACAAGAGAATTTTTTGGTGTTAAGTTAGCACTAAATGGAGTTTGAATAAAAATATAATGCTTCAGATACTCACGAAAATAGTAAAGAGTACTGCTAATACCGTTTTTAATAAAATACTTTGATTATTTTAGTGACAATTTTTTTAATATGGGTTTCACAGTGGAGGAGAGCAATATATAAAGAAATGGATTTTTATGTTCGTTTTACGACCTATGGTATTTAAATGAAGAATATATCCTCCCTTTTCAGCTCAAGTATAGCGTTTTCCAACCACCTTAAAAAAAACTCCTCCGCTCTTGTTTCACACACAATTTATTTTGGAGTTATTTAAAATATGAGACTTTTGTTTTTTATAGTTTTACTCATAAAACAAATAAAAGAGAAGGCTTTCTTCCCTGATAAATATTCGACGGCAAAGACGAAAGGCGGATTTAATACGGAATCGTTGAAGGCTGTAATATTTATTCCCTGTAAGCAAATTTATGGTGTTGATGTATTTTTTAACAATTATTTGCTTATTGTTGTTTTGTTTCGGATGATGTTGAGAGTATCAGCGTAGTGTGAAACATGGTTGCCTACCAAAGGAACTACGTAATGCAAGTAAAACAGATTTTAATGAATGCTTTTCTTGGGTTTCCAAAACAGATGAACAGGGTAAGCCAATCTGTAACATGTGAGAGGAAAATGTAAGATAGATAATAGGTGATTAAATTGACTGGTATAAACTGCTGCGTTTTGTTAGTACAGTCTACTTGGCAATTCATTTCGGTCGGCAATTCAGACACTTGGCTGCAACTTCATGCCATACTTCATATAAATGCTGTCTAGGACACTCTGCTAGATTCCGTCTCTAGTCTTCGACAGCTATATTCCGTTTCAGAATTCCACGTACCACGCTGGACAGAATCACATCCACTAGCCATGTCGATAACAAGGGCGACACACGCCCCGGATAAACACAACAGGACAACATACAATCTACTGGTAGATTGTATAGTACTTTATTTTCTTCAGCACTGCGCAGATGTGAGGGGAAATGTGAATTTCCCAACAGGAAATAAAAAGTACTTTTAAGGTGCTTTTTATGTTAGAAATGAGCATTCTTAAAAAATGGTACTAAAATTAAATATTTTGCCATTTTATAATACATTTTGACATCGGTATAGTGGTTAGTGGAGCCAACTGTTGTATTGCTAGGCCTGGATTCCAATCTTGAAGAAAAACATGTATGTTTATAAATGTTTTTTCGGTATGGGGGCAATTAAAATCCATCGAGTAGAAAGTCCTCTAATGAGAATGGAT
>KK117431.1:87196-109081 GCA_000611955.2 Stegodyphus mimosarum | reverse complement strand
CACTACGCCCATTACAGCGGAGTGTAGCATGCCGCCATCGATGGCAGCGACGGTCAGTCGAATGGCATTTTTCAGTTCCACCAGTGTGAATGGGGAGCCCCGGTATGCACGAGACTTTAAGTATCCCCACAACCAAAAATCTGCCGGGGTCAAGTCTGGTGATCTTGAGAGCCACTGAATCTTACAACCGCGACTTATGACTCGGTCTTCGGTGAAAGATTCCAACAGGAACGTATTGACGTCGCGTGCGATGTGGGGCGGGAACCATCCTGCATGAAAGTGACAACAGGTAAGGCATGTCTTTCCTGCAATGCACGCACAACGTGGTCACGTAAAAGCGTAAGATACAGGACAATCCAGATACAGGGCAGGGTTCTTCAAAAAAGAAAGGGCCCAGAATAAAAGACGCGGTGAAACCACACCCAACAGTCACATGAAGAGAATGCAGTGGCTGGCTCTGATACTCACGAGGGTTTGAAGTCGCCCAAATACGACTGTTTTGCGTATTGACGTCACCATGCAGTGAAAAGTGAGCTTCATCCGTCCACATGACGTTCAGCAACCATTGTGGGTTACGTTCCATTTGTGCCAGCGCCCATGTAACAAACTTTTGTCTTGCATCTATATCTGCCGGTAATAACTGGTGAAGTCGCTGGATTTTGCATGGATACAGATCCAACATTCCGTGCAGAATACGTCGAATCGACGCCTCCGGAATCCCCGTTCTTCTCTCAGCTTCAGCATTGCTACTCCCCGTTGATGTCTCGGCTGCCATATCTTTCATGACACTTTGTACCACATGGACGCGGTCCGTTCTCAAGGGCGGTCTGCCTCTTCGTTGACAATCCTCCAAACTCCCAGTTTCCTCAAAACGTCGTACTAAATTCCGTATCCCATTCAATGAAACAGGGCTTTTTTGCGCCTTCAGTCCTTTCTCCGTGCGAAACTTTCGCAATGTAACAGTTGTGGATTCACCATTTTTGTAGAACACCAACGCCCGATCTAGCAAAGAAAGCATGCTGCCGGCTTCGAATGACAGATCCGTTTCCAGCGAAGTGTTTTATTGATAGCCTGATTTGCATAAAACATCTCAGTATGACGTGTGAGCGCCCTCTGTCGGTTACTTTTGACAACATTTTTTTTACATGGAAAAAACTCCAATGTCTCCCTGACCATACTGACGCAAACAGAAAATATTTCCGTGCGATCCTTCTCTTATTACGAATTTTTGAACTTTGCACGAATTTATGACGCACCCGTATAACTATGTGTCCATTAAGTCTATTGGTTTATCATACACTGCAAAAAAATTCATATGATTTACAGTAAGCATTTTATCAGCAACATTTAATTTTACAGAGGTGACTTGCATTAAAAATAAGCATTTCAGTAATTTTTTTTATTTAATTTCTGTAGTAATTTTTTTAATGAAAGATGTACTGGGTTTAAAAATTGTTTTAAATACTGAATCATTTAACTCTTTAATGCACATTCTCCAGCTTTTACTAATGTATTTGCTACAAAAATTAATAAGTCGTTGCCTCAAAACTGATAATTTTGAGAAAGAAATTTTTTGAACAAAAAGTAAAATTGCTCAAAAATTATGAAACATTTCCTCAAAAATGCACCTATGCTATATTTATCTTTATCAAAAAATAAAATGATCCAAATAGTTTCTCTGAAATATTAATTATTGACAAAATGAGGCAATGACATATTACTGCTAAAATGATGATAACTCATCAAAGATTTACACTCATCACTTCGATCAAAATACATATCTTTGGCCACCTCATTTGCTAAATTTATACATAATATTTTCTTCTCACATCACTCTGATATTACAAATAAACACTGATATTACAAATAAACAATAAATAATATCTTTCTGTTATTACAAATAAACACCGGTATCAACCATCATCTCTTTAACACGATCGCGTTCAAACTATTTTTCTCCGCGTTAAAGCTGCGTGAGGAAAAAAATTCCCCTCCCTTCCTCGCTCTCAAAAGAAGCAATATGGCACCGTTCTTGTTAAAGTTGTTATGGGATGTTTGTGATATTGTCTTGGTGGATGGTAGGCTGTAGTAATGCAATAAATAATTTACAATTACAATGTTGCAATTTTACTATGTTTTACTGTTTAGAGGTTTATAATGAAAAAAAATGCCAACATTGACTGTGAATATGAAATAATATGAAAGGAAATAACAGAAAGGCCATGCTCGTGTAATCGTGTCTAATGCATTCAGCGAACTTTTTTGACAGTTAAATAGTTCTGAAATGAATTTTCTGTGCGTCAAATGGATTTTCCATCTTTACTTTTATCCTAAAAAGCAATGTGTTTAAAGACTGAAAAGTGATAATTTCAGACTTGATAATTTGGCTCAGTGTGTTTGTCAGGACTGAGTGTTCTGTGCGTAGTTTTGGCAAACATCTTGAAGTAACTCCTTAAAGTCCTAAAGTCCTGATCTGGAACAGGAAGCTGAAATCAGCTATGTTCTGGTGTAGATACTGTGCTGAAGTAGTATAATAACTGCACTTGGAAGGGATTTAAAATCCTCTTTTATTAAATCAATATTATTTACAAATCACTTCCCAACTCGGGAGGGATACAGAAAGTAAAAGACCACACTTGGGTCTAAATGAACATCAGATAAATTTAAACTAAAGCTAAATAGAAATTTAATTGATATTTGCTCACACAGCTTTTCGGGGAGTTGGCCTCTAACTAAAAGGTGCGTAGCAAGAAGTACTAATACTAGCGCACTTGGATTTATTTTAATAAGCAATCACGTAGTAAGCACTATGGCTTATAATTTAGCTGCTAGCTGGTCAGGCTAACGTCGAACAGAATGACCGTGATCTGAGACTAAAAGCTTTCTCACACTGGCAGTACTTGGCTGTACTTCAAATTAGCATACGCTGAAAACGCGCGCTTCTTCTGACGGGAAGTTGAAACTGAGAAGAGATAGAAAGATTTAAATTAAAATAAAACTTTGTTAGTTTAACTAAAACCTTACATGTTTACATCAGATGCACATTGCATTCTACTAAAACTGTACTTTTGAAAATTTGTTTTTTGATTATAATTTAGAAATACTTTTTAAAGCTTGTTCATGTAGATCTTCATCATTTGAATATTATGTACTAATAAATTTGAGCATACGTTACTTAAAAGATATCTTGCATGATTCAATTTTCAATTTTTCGACTAATGTGATGTGGTTGAGCAGAAGGAATATTTTTTTATGTCTTAAAAATGTACTCATTATATTTCGCAAAAAAAAAGTTTTTTAAATGAAGTAAACATTGAAACATTTAATGTGTGTATTACTTATTCAATGAGGTAGGCGAAACAAAGAAACTAAGGAATCGTTTTTGCATTACTAAAATTGTTTGAAAATTTAGATGATCACAGTAGCTTACATTGTTTGTTTTTCTTTTTGGTCCATATTTCTGTACGAGACTAGAACCACATTGTTACATTAAATATTTTGTGCTGTTTTGTTAAAACACATATAATGAAACATTTTATGCATATTTTAATTTTCATCATTATTAATTTCATGAAGAAAATTTCGATTTTTTTTTCATAAATTGCTTTTGAAATAGAGTTGTGAATAATTAATAGAGTTTATGTTCGTAATATTAAATGTGCTAGTCTTGGGAATATAAAATATGAAATATTTATTGGAAAAAAACTGCATTAAGTGAAACTTCATATAGTGGTTATTTTCTTAGATAACCACCTCTGATAGTGACACGTTTGTCAGGAACATAATTAAATAACATTACTTAAAATCACTGATAGTTTTGTCAGGTTACAAGAAACTGGCATTATCTGGAATTGTGGAGTTAATTGTTTTAGGAAAGTTTCACTGTATAATCAGTTGATGTAGGTATAGTAATTTTTTCGTGGATATGAATTTTGTATAAATAATTGAAAGGTTTTACAAGACAGTTAAAAGCAAAGCTTATCAAATCATGAGTCTTGTATGGACATTGTTTTAGCATTACTTTCAAATATAGTTAGAGTAATATTTAAGCATCATTTTCTCTCATTAGTTATACTGCGGAAATTTTCTGCATTAAATTTATCCGGTTGTATAGATATTAACCCAAAAACTGTTTGTAAACAAATGTAACTGTATGTGCTATATCTGCTTAATTGCGATGACAGTAATTTTAACTGTGTGTATAAGGCTGTGTAGAAGATTTATTTATATTGCTAAATACTGCACTATATGAATTTCATTTGGCAGTCTAACTACAGGAAATAGTATTTTTATAGTATACAATCTAAGATCAATAGCAATAGCTATCTTTTCAGTACTTTAAATTTTACTTTTTAATTTTACAATTTAGAAATTTTACAGTTCAAAATAATATATCTGTACAGTTTTTAAAGTATTTTTTCTGCAATAGAAATGTAAATAACTTATACCGAAAACACCGACTTAAATTTATTCCAATAATGCATCGCTTTAATTAAATTTATATTCCTTGGAGATGATATACGAAACACCTTTTGTAATAATAAATTATATATATAGTATAAATGTTAATTATTAAGCATTTTTACATAGAGAACTATATGTTGTATAAATACGTATTATGTTGTAGATTTTATTTATATAAAGTCTGTGGAAGATTATACAACACTGAAAGTGACATACAGAATAAGATATTATACGCTATGAGATATTTCCTCAATTCCCGAACTGTGGGTTGGGAATCGGTATTTGTTGAGTCTTGTAAATTTTTTAAAGTTTGTTTTGTTACAATATAATTTATTGCATTTTGGATATTATTAAGTTTATCATATTCTTATATTGAGGTTTTATTTATATTCTGAAGGATACAGGTCACGTTCAAAGTACTGTAAAAAAGTTGGTCGACACAGTATATGTATATTATTATTTCTTCAATACATTATATTCTAGGATTCAAATTCCATGGAGAACATCTAGTATGTGTATGTGTGTCATAATAAGCTGCAGGGTGTTGCTGTCAGTGGTAAGCGAGTTTTGAGGAGATAGCAAGTATGCTAAATTTAAACTCCTTGTTAAATTTCTAATAATCAAGTCACTTATTCTTTTTGCTTGCTTGTTTCTTTAATATTTTTACTTGTAATAGTGTTTCTCTTCCTGAAAATTAGGGTTTTGTCTAGTTTTGTTAAAATCTGGTTTAGTGCATTGTAGGTAACTTAACATTTAAGCAGATGCTAGAAATACCATCCTTTGGCAATACATTTCTCGTTAGGGATCAAATTGTTAAACAAGCTGATGCGATTAAATTCCATTGTTTAATTTCTCAATTAAAGAACTGAAATACAGTGTAATACATATATATGCAGTGAGATACAGTATTATGTGTATATATTTATAATCAAATCAGTAATATATATTGAATATCTATTTTTAATGAAGATTTGGCCCTATGGATACGCATAAAATTCTGGTTTACATTTATTTTGTTTATAGTACCCATATGTTCTACAGGTTTCTGTTTATGGGTTTTATGGGGATTTCGCCTACTGGTACCAGTACAGTTGTATGGGTTTTTACGGGGATTTGGCCTACGGGTACTCGTACAGCTGTACTGGTTTCCTTCTATGGGTTTGTACGGGGATTTGGCCTACGGGTTTTTACGGGGATTTAGATTACGGGTACCCGCAGACCTGTACGGGTACCGGTAGGCCAATTTCTCGTAAAAAAAGTTTGTGGATTTCTACGGGGCATTTTTAGCAGGGATCTTTATTGTCATCACACAGTAACAATTTTTCTAATTTACTGCATTTTATTTTCAAATCTGCGTTATCGGTTTCTTATAAATTAGCCAGGAAACTAAAATTATCCCAGTGATTTTTGATTGCGTCAAATTTTCATTTAATGATGCCCAAGCAAAATCCAAAATTCTAAAAAAGACATTTGGCCTAAACTTCTCTTCTGGAGATTGAAGGGATTCCTCAGCATGTTCGTAATCGAAGTGACATTTTTTTTCCTTCGTCGGACTTCTTCAACAGTTTTAAACTGCGGCTCGCCATCCACTTCTTCACTAAATTCTTTGGCTTTCTCAAAAATAGTTTAGTAAATGATTTCACTTCTATATTCTTCAATGAATGTTTTAAAGTTACTTATTGTTTTTAAGGCTAGTTTAATACTCAGACCCTTTTATTGCAATTGTTTGCTGACAGGGTTAATTCTGTTAAGCAAATCGTCCCAAAATATGAAGGAACCAATAAATTTATAATTCTTGATTTTGGGGCACAGACTTTGTGCTTCATGTTACAGTGTTTTTGAAAAGCATTCAGCTTCGGATATTTCAAAAGACCGTCATAGATATCTCCTAGTTGATATCTTAAAGGTCGAAGGGCTTCAGTTTTGCTTTCTTATCGACTGTTTGACATGGGTTTTAAGGTTAAACAGGAAATGCTTTTTCAAGCGAAATGCCCATCGCTTAGGAACAGAAGAAAATAATTCTTGAATTGTCGAAAAGAACTAAGTATATCTGCATTCACCTTAATCATCAAATTTAAGCTACGAGCGGCACAAGGGACATAAAACTAACGAAGATTTACTTTTAAGATATTATTTTGAAGACCATTTTTCTTCTCTTTCATATTTACCCTGTTGTCATATCCTCGGCCTCTCATATCATCAAGGGGATTGTTCCACATTTTCAGCATTTCTATTATTGTCTCACGTAAGCCGTTACTTATAGAATCATCAACTTTAATAAAGCCTAAAAAATGCTCCTTGATTTCTGCCACTCTATCACTGCAGAGGACAAAACGTATGACTACAGTCATCTGTTCGGTTTTGCTAATATAGGGTTTACAATCTAAAATTATAGAATAATACTTGGCCTTTCGAAAAGATAATAGAATTTTCTCTCTTATACTACTGCCAATAATTTGCAGCATTCCATTTTGACTATCGTTTCTTAGATAATGAACTTTCCTGTTGCTACCTTTAGGTCGTAATACTCTCTCTACGTTTTCTCAGTCATATTTCTTAGATAATGAATCTTTCTTAGATAATGAACTTTGCTGTTGCTACCTTTAGGTCGTAATACTCTTTCTACGTCTTCCTAATACATTTGACCAATTGTTTTTTTTTCATACATCTCTTGTGTTTGGGAATCAAGTGTTCAAATTTTATAACGTTCCTTGCATTTTAAGAAGTTTTCGTATGTTGTTTAATAGAATGCTGTGCGTTTAGATGTGACAGCAAGGCATAAAAATCATTCATATTTTCTAAAACATGTATAAATTAAGAAAATGAATCATCGAAAGCTTTCGCATTCTAATAGTTATGATCCGAATTTTCGTATTAGATCTGAAAACAGGGCACTAAATTTTTATTGGGCTTCGTTTCACTTTGTTTAGAGCATTTCACGAGGTTAATGCCTTGTTTTCATAAAAAAATATATAATTGATTAATTAACGCATCTTCAACAAGCTTGAAAAGAAAATGTCAAAATTCTCTTTGTAGTCACTAATGTATCCAAGAGCTCTGTTAAAGTCGTCATCACGTAGGTCCCCAATATTAGCTCTAATATTTAACATATGCATTAATTTTTCATAGATCTTTCAGTATGATTAGCAATAATATAGCAATGTATTTCAGTCATTTTAATACGCTGTTTTTATTTCGTCTTACGTATAAGAAAAAACCTTCGTTACGGAACTCTTCTCAGAAAAACAAGTATATCCTTGTAAAGCGTATTAAGTATCTTTATGGAGCTTCACTCTGTCTGCACTTATTTTAGAAGAGTTAAAACCTGATGATTGTCGGTTGGATTTATTTTCTTTAGTAGTTCTGTCGATCGTTGGTTTTTATCTGCAACTTGCTGAGATTTCGGGAAATATCTCGTGACCATTTGCATTTTGTCTTCTACCGACAAAATAAGAAACTGAAATTAAAGCAATATTCATTGTCTTGGGAACATTAATTTAAATTCACTGTTGTTGGTTAGATGGACGTTAAAGGGACTATGTCTTAACTATGGGGTTTCGTAGTGAAGTTAAAATTCATTGTCTAGTTTAATACATTCTCTTATGTCCTCGGTATAATGTATGAATACACATGTGTCAGCTAATACTTTTCTTATTATTAAAATCTGGAAAAGGAAAAAGTGGTACATCTGTTGATAAATATACTAGAACACTAAAAATTTATAAAACTAGATCCGGTAAGAAAGTGCTAGTGGTGATTATTCTGGATGGAATTTTGAAACATTCCAGTTTCTTGATGCTCCACATAAGTAGACTAAAACGCCATAGCAGTTGAATAGTAAAAACTGTATTCACTTGCATGCTTGCTCCACACATTTTGTGAGATCACTGGTAGCATATTTTCTAGTAGATGTATGTTTGCCTAAGTGGTATTTGCATGTTAAGTTTAGACATAAAGTCGAATAGCGTTTTCAAGGGCGCTGGTTCTAGGGACACCGAGTGTACTTGCGAAAATTCACTCTGTGTCAGGAAACTCAGCGCTGAGAAATACTGAAAGAGATTGGTCTGAGAGATTCTGAAGAGGAAATCGTTAAATGATTAAAATTATTTTAATTTTTTTATAAATACTTCCGAAAACTATCATTTCTTAAAAGTAACTAACTAACAGATTTACCTGAGCTCTGAAAAAAATTCAGAGTTGCACGTAAATAAATAAAGAAAGAAAATTTTTAAAAATTAAATTCAATTAGAATACAGAGAAACAAAGGTATCATCTTAGATAATATGCGAGCCTTCGACGCATTACTATAAATTTAAAATTGGGAAATAGCAGTTATTATTTAATAGCCAAATCATGTAGCAAAATCCTTATTAACTATTTTCAAAACAAAGATTTGGAATGAATTATATATTTTATTTAGAACCAAAAATTTAAAACAAAATTAATTACGTGTTATTATGCCTTTCTTTCTGCCCAGAAATTGCGTTTGCTTTCCAGTTACAGCATCAGTTGATTATTATTTTACATGAACCTCTCCTTTCCACTTCTTTCTTCCCACAACGGGGTAGAATATAGAGGTTTATGGACATTTTTGTGTACCTGTATCTGTATTACAAATTGAGGGGTTTAGGAAACTACGTATTTTCTTAAAGGGGATTAATTTAATTTAAAGCTTACAATATTAACACTAGAGTTACCGATAATCGTCCATTTGCCGAATTTGTAATTGTTTTTAGTGGTGTAAAAAATTTACGGTAGTTTTAGTGTTAACAGACTTACACGAGCTTGAACCACAGCAATCGTCGCTAATGCTAGCTATTCTGTCTAGCAGTTCAGTATCTCTTATTGAATTAACGATGACCAAAAAAGGGTATTTCGTCAGAAAAAAATAAAACTAGCACTTTCTTCTAATTCTATAACGATATTGCTAATACTCATGATAATCTAATACTTCCTTCTTGATCGTTTCTATTCGCATTAACTGACATCTTCTTCTGAAATGTCTTAACATGCTGTCTGGAAGTCGAGGACTGTAAATCTTTTTTTAGTCTTCAGCCGAACGCTTGATGTTAATGTTTTAGGCACGTACGATTGGCAGGTACTCACATGTGACATGTCACTTGTTCTGGCAAACCGCTGTTAGTTGATATTGAGTTTGAAGTTATTGAAAGATATTTCCGTTGAATTATGATTTTTATTTGGTATCTGCATTCTAACTACTTTTGTAACCATGTCAGGACTGAGTGTTTGGTGCATAGTCTTGGCAAACATCTTCGTGGAACTCCTTAAAGTCCTTAAGTACTGATCTGGAACAGGGAGCTGAATGCAGCTATGTTCTGGTGGTAGGTACTGAGATTAAGTGGTAGAATAACTGCACTTGAAAGGGATTTAAAATCCTCTTTATTAAATCAATATTATTTACAACCACTTCCCAACTCGGGAGGGATACAGAAAGCAAAGACCACACTTGGGTCTAAAATGAACAATTTAAATAATATTTAAACTAAAACTAAATAGAACTTAACTAGTCGTAGCTCGCAGAGCTATGCGCGAGGTTGGCCTCTAACTAAATGGTGCGCAGCAAGATTTACTAATACTAACGCACTTGGATTTATTTCAATAAGCAATCACGTAACAAGCATATGGCTTAGAATTTAACTGCTAGCTGGTCAGGCGAACGTCGAATAGAATGATCGTGGTCTGAGACTAAAAGCTCTCTCACACTGAGAGGTTTCTACCTCTGGTTTAAACAGAACTTGGCTCCACTTCAAATTAGCATAAGCTGAAAACGCGCGCTTCTTCTAACCGGAAGTTGAAACTGAGAAGAGATAGAAAGATTCAAATTAAAATAAAACTTTGTTAGTTTAACTAAAACCTTACATACTTCCCGCCAGAATTGCGATAGTTGAACTACTGTGGTCCAAACGGACCATGTTGAAACTTGCAATTCTAAACAAATAGTCAAAATTTAACTCTTCTAAACTTAGGCCAACCCTTACAAAACAATATTTGTTGGCGAAAAAAATTTACAGACGAAACTTGCTTTGTACATAACTCTTCACCTTTTTTTTTTGTATATTTTTTTTTCATCTAACTCTTACTCCTTCCAGCAAAATCTGGAAGGAAAGGAATTTTAGTACAACATAATAACAGTAATTTCTAGGTAACATGCTTTATTCTTACCCGTGTAAATTCGCATACACACATTATCATTCAAGCACCATTAAATTCTTCCCCCAATGCTCTCTCACCGGTTTTGGATGAAAAGCAAACCGCCATTGCGGGTTAATATGTGTTCGGGGGTGTTCAAAACTCCACCTACAATCGACTAACATTAGTTAGAACTTGACATACGAGACCTCAAAAGACGCCCTATAACCAGCTAAACCTGAGGTTATAACTAGCTTTATGTCTAACACTTTAAGTGTATTTGGTGGAGAGCCTACAACACTTGCATTCTAAATTTACTCAAACTTTAACTTTTCATGCATACAATTCGCAGTTTGCACATATAATGCTTCATTTACATTGACATTGCAGCTAACGTGCATTGATAGCATAATACCATTTGTTACATTTTATGAAACTTAACAATTTCATAGCAATCATGAAATACAAATGTAGGTTAAATTTCTAAGTTTACAGCAAGTGCTTCCTATTCTTTTCTCAAGGTACTTTTCTGAAACATCACATTACACTGAAACTCGCAGAATAGTCCATAGACTAAATCGTGTTCTTCCATTTTCCGACTTTTTATTCTAGAAATTTTACAAGTCTTTCGACAAAGCATAATACAAACTCATTTAGTTAACATTTTTTTTTCAGCAATTCATTGCTTTTACAAAACTAATCTATTTACAATGCTTCAGAATCTACTTTACAAACATTAAGTAATTTTAAATCTTTGCAGAATTACAATTTTAAACAAAAACATTTTTCAAGATAAGTAATTATTTATCGCTCACTTGGCGTAAAACTCAACCTTGCTTGAGGTAAAATAGACCCTGCAACATGCAGTACACTCGAAAATTAACTAAACGTTGGAATAAGAAATACTACTTATCTTGTTGTGGTCAGCCATCCTTTTCTTGGCCCAATCCTTGAAAATTGGGTAAGTTGGGGCCAGTTTCCTTGCCTTTGGATGTTGGTGATTTCCAGCTTGTTGCTCATCTCTTTTTCTTTTATAATTTCGTCGTTCCATCCTGGGGTACTTGCGCTGGGGAGGAAGGTGATCTGCTGGGCGTTTGCTGGACTGGGTGCTTCGCTCCTGGGCCCTTGTTCGTCGCTGCTCCTGGTTCCTACTGCATTCGGGACATTGATCCTCAGTCTGCAACCGCGGTTGCTTGCTTCTCAGGCACCTCTCCGATGTTTCTGCAGTTCTCTTGGCTACTTTGGGCTTTCCTTGCCCATTCTGTTTTGATCTTTTATTACTTGCACCTGCATCGTCCGTCTTTCTTTTAAATCCACATTTTTGGTTCTTATTTCTTCTACTTTGTTGAGGGGGAGCTTTCTTTTTCTGTCGTCTCGATGCCATTGTTGCTGGTTCCTGCTGTTTTCGCTGAAGTACATCTTCCTTGAGAATGGGTTACCTCGGATCCTGGAAAAAATCTTTAAATATTTCCATTTTATTACGGTTATAAAAAGGTTTGATTTGGTCAACATTCGCAGTAATTCTCTGCCCATCGTTTCTTCTTAGTATTACTACCGCTTGTGTAACTTTCTCGATGATGTAAGGTCCTTCAAAACGCGGAAAAAATTTCCCCACCTTTTCTTCTGGGGCATTTGACAAGTTATGCTTCATTTTCAATACTTCATCTCCCACATTGTACTTGACCCCTCTTCTCTTTTGGTCATAATATAATTTTTGTTTCCACTGGGCCATTTCTAAGTTACCGGTAGCTTCCCGTATCTAATTCTGTATGTCACTCATTTAAATTCTTCTGCCCTTTCCTGGACAAAGAAAAGTTTATCTAAGGGTGTCAAAATTTTTCTTCCTAGAAACAGTTCAGCGGGTGTTTTTTGTGTAGTATCGTGTTTGGCAGTTCTAAGGGCAAATGCAAATTCATTTATATGGCTATCCCAGGAAGAGTGGTAATTTTTAACGTAACTTCGAATGATTTTCACTACATTTCTATTAACCCGTTCCGCTATGTTTGACTGCGGACGATACGGGACCATCTTTAGATGACGTATGCCCAGTTTTGCACACATTTCCTCAAAAATATTACTAACAAACTGGGGACCATTATCGGAAATAACTTTTAGGGGCGCCCCGTATTTTAAAATATACTTATTTAGAATTGAATCTACTACAATTTTTGCAGACGCGCGTTTTAACGGAATCAACTCTAACCATTTGCTAAAATGATCCACTATAACTAAAAGATATCGGCTTTTGTTAACTTTACTTCGAGGGTAAGGTCCAAGTAAATCGATGCCTATTATTTGATTTGGGAATTCTGATTTAATACTATTTAGGAACCCGGCCGGGCGGAAATTAACATAATTATTTAATTGACATGTTGGGCACGACTGGACATACGCCCTAGTAAACTTTTGCAGTTCTGGAAAGAAAACTGCCTCGCGAACTCTCTGAACAGTTTTTCTTATACCTAAATGAGCCGAAATGGCACAATCATGCAACTCTTCTAATACATTCAACCTCATGCTAGCTGGGATAACCGGTCTATATTCATGATTCTCATTAGTAGCTTTCGTATAGAATAACAGTCCGTCAATTAATTCGTAATTTTCGGCCCTATTTCTTATCGGCACAATATCCGGATGATTGAAATTCTCAGGGTCGGCCAAATAATTGTATATATTTTTGAACTCCGGATCTTTTTTGAGTTCGGCTATTACTGTTTCACGAGAATCTAATACTTTGGATGTTAACATGGCTATCTTAATTACACTTCCATTTTCATCTAAGTTAATTCTGCTTAAAGCATCTGCCACAACATTTTCCTTTCCCGGCGTATGTTTAATTATTAGGTTATATTCCTGTAATTTGAGAGCCCACCTTATTAATCTGGGTGATAAATTTTTTCCAGAATAGAGTCTAGTGACCGCCGCGTGGTCGGTATATACAGTTACTGGAGAACTTCCAAAGAACACACGAAATTTCTGTACTGATGCTAACACTGCGAGAGTTTCTCTCTCTGTTGCGGAATAGTTTCTTTGGGTTTCATTTAATGTTCGGCTGAAAAAAGCCACGGGCTGACCATTTTGGGAAAGCACTGCACCAATCGCGAAATCTGAAGCGTCCGCTGAAATCTCTAATCCTTTATCCCCTTCTGGAAATTTTAAGACGGGAGCTTGAGTCAATGCGTCTTTCAATTTTTGAAACGCCAAGTTGGCTTCTGCTGACCACGAAAACCTAGCTTTTTTTCTTTTCAACTTTAGCAGTGGCTCAGCTATTTTTGCAAAGTCTTTAATGAAAGCCCGGTAATATGAACACATCCCGAGAAACGACGATAATTTCTTCGCTGTTTTAGGAACAGGATAATTTCTAATGGCTACTATTTTTGACTGATCCGTTTCGATTCCCTTTTGGGAAATTTTAAATCCTAAATAACGTAACTCTTTTGCGGCAAATTTACATTTAGACGCATTTATCTTTAAACCAGCTTCGTTTAACAATGAAAATACTTTTCTTAAATCTTGTAAGTGTTGTTCTAGAGTACTACTCGTAATTATAATATCGTCTAAATATATGAAAGTGCTTTTACCAAGGACTGGTCTTAAGACGATGTCCATACATCTTTGGAACGTTGCCGGCGCGCCGGATAATCCGAACGGCATTCTAAGAAATGCGTACGTACCAGATTTCGTTATGAACGCGGTTTTGTGTACGCCTTCGGGTTTTACCCCAATCTGAAAATAGCCACTCGTATCATCTAATGTGGTCATGTATTTTGTAGACGAAATATTTCGAATTATCTCCTCGATTATCGGCAGAGGATATACGGGATATTTTGTGACGGAATTGAGCTTGCGATAATCTATAGCAAAACGCCACCGCTTCTGCGTAATCGTATCTATAGCAAAACGCCACCGCTTCGGATGCGTAATCGGATAATCATTATTTTTCTTGCATAGAAATACTGGGCTAGCATAACTGCTAGAAATCGGCGTGAAGATTTTATTTTTTAACATGTCTTTAATATGGTATTCAATTATTTCCTCTTTAACTTTATCGTATCTGTAGGGCTTTTGCCTAACTGGCTGAGCATCCCCCGTTTCAATATTATGTTTTACGACCTGTGTGAAACCCGGTACATCGCTAAATAAACTTGAAAACTCACTTACCACTCACTGCAATTTTTCTTGTTCTTCTGCCGGTAAGTACTACAAGTCGAGCTGCGGGGGCTTATCATTTTTTATTTCAGCTGGCTTCATATTCAATGTTAACTGTCCCAATTCGAAATCTTGCTTCGCTTCTGCCAATCTAAAAAAATCCACACCCAGAATAATACATGTTTGCAGGTTTCGCACACTATAAAATAAAATTTTTACCTGCTCGTCGTTGATACGCACGAATAATAGTACTTTGCCTAAACAGCTACACTTCTCTAATTGGGCCGCTATGACATCCGTGTCTCTTCCACTAAAAATTCTGTAACGGTGAAAGTGCTTCTTGAAAAATCTTTCTGAGATAAAGCTGCTTTGGGCTCCTGTACCTAAGAGAGCCATCGCCGGTATGTTGTTAATTAGAACTTCAATCTTCGGTGAACTCAAATTTTTCACGACCACGGTGTGTAAGTTAATTGTGGAAGGGTTTTGCGCTGCTTCGGACTTCTTCACCTTCCTCGAAGAAATCCATCTTAGTTTAAATTCTTCTTATTCTGGTTGCCCTCGGCATCTTTGCTTGTTCTTCTATTGAATTTTCTTCGTTCGCCGCTCGATTTAGAAGATACCTCTTTCTTCGGCCATTGCTTCGCCTTGTTCCCGTAGCTTTGATTTTGCTTCTGCTGGGGTCTTGGCGAACTCCACTGACTTCTTCGCTCAAATTGGCGACGTCGTTCGTTGTCTGCTGTTCTTCGGCTTTCAAATTGTACTGCGAGCTCAAATAATCTGTCTAACCTCGTTGGGTTTCTTAGCTCGATGAAATCTTGAACTTGGGGCAGTAGCCTAGGAAGTATAATTTGAATAATTTCAGGATCCGGGCGATTTCCATACAATAGCTTGAAAACTTGAATTTTTCTCAAAATAAAATTAGACAAATCTTCTATTTTTTTCTTGATATCGACTAAAGAGTTCCGCTTCCAGTCTGGCTCGATCTCGTACTACGGGAAATGCTTTCACCAAGGAATTTTTAAAATTTTCATACGTATATGTGGGGCTTCCTGGTTCCCCCAAGAGATTCTTTCCAATGCACTTGAACCAACTTAGCGCTTGGCCCTTCAAAGCGCTGGTAGCAAGAGCGACTTTCTGAAATTCGTGAACTGGATATAGCATGAAGTGGGAGTCTAGCTTTTCCAGGAAATTAATTACGGCTGTTTTGCCGTCAAAACTTGCCGCTGGCTTCGTGGCTGCCCGCATGGTTTGTACTATGTAGCCAAACCCTTCTAGGCCAGGAGGTGCTATCTCAGGATTCTGCACAGGTACTGCAGGTATCTCAGGCTCGCTTTCTTGTCTTTCAGGCCTTCCTCTTATTTTTCTTCGGGCGCCAGTGTCAGGACTGAGTGTTCGGTGCATAGTCTTGGCAAACATCTTCGTGGAACTCCTTAAAGTCCTTAAGTCCTGATCTGGAACAGGGAGCTGAATGCAGCTATGTTCTGGTGGTAGGTACTGTGATTAAATGGTAGAATAACTGCACTTGAAAGGGATTTAAAATCCTCTTTTATTAAATCAATATTATTTACAACCACTTCCCAACTCGGGAGGGATACAGAAAGCAAAGACCACACTTGGGTCTAAAATGAACAATTTAAATAATATTTAAACTAAAACTAAATAGAACTTAACTAGTCGTAGCTCGCAGTGCTATGCGCGAGGTTGGCCTCTAACTAAATGGTGCGTAGCAAGATTTACTAATACTAACGCACTTGTATTTATTTCAATAAGCAATCACGTAACAAGCGTTATGGCTTAGAATTTAACTGCTACTCGGTCAGGCGAACGTCGAATAGAATGATCGTGGTCTGAGACTAAAAGCTCTCTCACACTGAGAGGTTTCTACCTCTGGTTTAAATAGAACTTGGCTCCACTTCAAATTAGCGTAATCCGAAAACGCGCGCTTGTTCTAACGGGAAGTTGAAACTGAGAAGAGATAGAAAGATTCAAATTAAAATAAAACTTTGTTAGTTTAACTGAAACCTTACACCCAGTCCTTTAATATAAACTCTGCTGCTACTATAAACTGCTGGACTAGCTGTAACAACGAGGGTACCCTCTGGTGAGTAGCTAGAGAAATACTCCAGTAAAAGCCAAGTTACGCACCTGATAGATTGTATCAGACTCTTGCTCTGTAATTTTCTTAAGTTAAATGTAATGTTCGTGTGTAACTTAAACCTGTTGATAAATTATTATTACACTATAAAGGACTCTTTTATGACCTCATCCAAAACACACCCCCCCCCCATACTTTTGCATTTGTCACGAGAAAAGGAATATCATAAAAAACCGGTTTATTACGATTGACTATGAAACTAGCTATCCCGACATTTTGACGGATGTCCGTAGGGATAGGTATATATCATACACAACTCTGAAATTAAGGCGCTCAAGGGGAAACAAATTTGGGTATGTGATTATTTCATTAGACTGATACCTTCTCAGTATAAATTAGAGAACTATAAAAATAATAGTTTTCGTAATATTGCTCATGAAGTCCGAAATCTGTCAAAATGACGGTCCCGTAAATCTATTATTAAGCGAATTTCGCGTAGCTGCATGCAGTCACATTTTATATACAAGTCAAAGAGAGTGTTTGTTATTTATCATTGAATTTTGAGCAATTTATTATTATTTTTTAATAACGGCAAAGGCGAGTTTTCTGCTTCGAGATTTACTGAAAAAATATCCCGTTCAGACTAAAACTAGCGAATTAAAAATTTTTATTGTGTGCATTTTGTAATTTTATATGCTTTGCAGTATTTAGCAATATTAATATGCAAATACTATAACTAGCTTACGAAACACAGTGCTGTCTCCTATTCATTAGAATATTTTTTAAAAAATTGATGTGAAATAGCATGCCATTTATGAAAATTCAGGATACACCCCTGAGTGAAATTTCTCATGGGATTAGATTGCAAAGCCCATCAAGTCTAAATTTTTCCAACATTTCTCAGGACGTAAATAAACACTGGTATCGAACATCATCTCTTTTTAAGGCAACTACCTCAAAGAAGATCAAAATTCACCAGAGAGAAAAATAACCTTTCAAGAAGGTTTCACTGCATTGGAACCCAAACTTTTTTGTTTAAAGCTGTAGAGTTATTAGGTTATTTTTAAAGCAGGAGATGGGAAAAATGCGCAATGCCCTCGCCTTGACTCGAACCTGGACCTCTCAAATACGCGCCGAGTATGCTACCATTACACCACGAAGGCATGCAGAAAGGAGAGAGAAAATACCTTATAAAGCACTTAAGGCAAACAGCAGTAATGCAAAAGCGCGATAAACTATTTTGAAAAAGTCAAGTGGATTCAATATATAAGTGTCATTCTTATGGTTATATTTACTCTTGTTGTTCATTTGCGTTTATATAGAATATATAGCAACAAGAATTGGTTTGCTTATTCGGTAATGTAGATATATGTATATATATATATTAGATTATTTAAATGATTAAAATGACTCTGCAAAACACTAATGCTAAAAGGATCCCAAGGTCTTTTACAGTTTTTATGCTACTAATTAATAAAATAATGTAAAATTTATATTATCTCAAACATTAACCATTATATTAATTTATATATCACGCTTTTTAATATCATCTAAATACGTGGCAAACATTTGAATAAGCTAATGCGGAAAAAGTACCTGATTTAAATCAAAGACACCCCATTTAAATTTTTAAAGAAAATCGATTTATTTTATCTTTTAAAAAAATATGATTTTCTCTACACTCTGCGTTCTAAGAGGATCAGCTTTTATTTACCTAGATGACATAATTGTCACTTAACACAATTTGTGAATACACTGAGGATCCGCGAGTTTTTACATCATTACGAGAAGCGGGTTTAAAAGTAAATGCTTCTAATTGTGACTTAGTGGCTCAATAACTTCTTTACATAAGTACAGAAACATCGCATCCATGGATTGAGACAGATGAATCTAAAGTAATTGCAATTAAAAGTTACCCGTCGCTGATTACGGTGAAGAAAATAGCTTTGGCTTTAGCTGTATCATACTATTGTGGTGAAAATATTTATATGTAGTAAAAATACTTAAATATTTTAATTTCTTATGTAATGAAAATTGTGTTAATTTCTGTAGGTTATGAGAAATATTAATTATAATTATTCTGGTGTATAAGTGATAACCAAAATTTTGAATATTAATTCTATCAGCGATGAACCGCGAATAAGAATGAAGAAATCCAACTACCCAGTATAGGATTAAGACATGTGATTAAGAGTACATCACGTTGTTTCCGCAATAACCCGAATGATAGGGATAAAATATGTGACCTACAGAGGATAGCAAAATAATGTACTTACCCCAGACGTTGTAATAGTTGAAGAAGAAAATACAAGTTAATCATCTACAATTTACTCTATTTATTTTCCCTATCAAAAATTTTACTGCTGAGCTCACACAAATAAAACAAGAAAATTAAATAATCAGATCATAACTATAGTCCTACTGTAAATGCAGAACGTCCATTCGTTTAACGATACACTTGGAGAACAAATCGATTTGCATCGCTTTCTATAAATCACAAAAAACCTTGTATCGAAAATATATGTAGAGCAGCAATAAACTTATCTTGAAGTTTCTTCTGATTTTGAGGCTTCTACCAGTGAATTAATTTTGAGCAGTGCACCACGTGGCGATAGACAATGGATGAGCCTTATATTGCACAATGAGATCGTTCATGATTCTTGCTTAAAAAAATCATTCAATCCTGGATGAATTTTCAGAAACTGCATATAGAATAAATATATTCAATAAAAAAACTACAGTTGACTTTCTATAAATCAGGAACCATATCATCGGACTTTTCAGGAGAGTTAAACGTGCATCATGAAACGAGGTCGTAGGTGAAGAGACAGGCCAAAGCCCGTCCTTCACCCTTGAACTCCCAGCAGCGAAGAGGGCAGAAACCGGTCCAACAACTGCCACCAAGGGCTTGGACGAAACGATGACGATTCTTGAAGCGATAGTTTGATGATAGATGCCGGCTTGCTAGCACAACTATGTGATGTTTATCAAGAATTTCGCGAAATCTGCAGATCTCTTTTTGAATTTAAAAGGAAAAAAGCATAGTTTAGTTTATCAGTGGAGGTGAATATAGCTTTTGAGAAGCTTAAGACTGCTTTGATTGAAGCTGCAGTCGTCTTGAAGTATCCTGACTCGGACAAATTAGCGACCGCAGACGTGTCTGATTTCGCGATAGTAGCTGTGCTGTATGAAGGATGGTAAGCCTTTTGCATATATAAGCAAGACCGTGAATCAAAATTCAAGGAATTAACGGCTACCGAAAGAGGGACACTGGAGGTCCCGTTAACCGTTCAGAAATCCAGGGCGTATTTCTGCAAAGAGTCGCTAATAGTATATTTGGGCCATGCCGCTTTTACTTGCTGTTCGGGAAAGAACCTATCCCTAAAGTTGGTAAAGTAGGAATTCAGATTTCTAGTTTATATTCTAAAGATTATATATTGTTGCGTGCGTACGAGTTCGTAATATATTAAATGCACACAAGTCCGATGGTAGGTTAATAAAATTTATTTTATAAAAATAAACATTTCAATGTTCTGGAAATTTCCGCAGAAATACTCGTACAGGAATTCACAGTATCACAGAGTACAATCAGTAGTTACGTATCAAACTACTAACAACAAACAAAAACGCAACATTACACAAAACAACAATTGTTAAACACAACGCAATGCAAAGCGCATCTAAAGGGAAATATAATTCGGATATCTCAATTCACGCCGAACTAACAGCTCGCAACAACAGCAGCTGAGAAGAGATTCTCTCTCTTCAGCCTTAAATAGTTTCCAACCGGCCGCCGAGATATTTCTAGAACTTTCTGCTTCTCGAAATTACTGGAAAGCAATACGTGGGTGGAGTTACGATTACAGCTAATATAGCGGTAAATTACATTTATTCAAATTCTATACATGTTACGGTGATACAGGGACCGGATCATAACGGAGATACCCCGTTTACTCAATGCTAAATACACTTGCCCCAGTATTTTTACTTTTCCGGCATAGCTATAGACTATAGGCATAGCTATACTTACAACTAAGGAAAATCGATGCAATACTTGAACAATAATTGCAATAAATAACATAAAGCAAATCAGACACTGAATCAATAAATAAGTGCACAAATTTACAATTTAAAAAACAAATAGGACCACGGTTTTATACTATTTACGTTATATATACTACGTACTATGGGCGCTGTAAGGGGCTAACCTGTCGTAATGAACGACTTTAAGCTTAGAATTCGGTGACTTAACGGATCCGAACAATGACGTCATTCAGCATCTTTAGGACTATGTAAGGACCATCCCAAGGTGACTGTATTTTAGGAGAGAGTTCTTTTCGTGGAATCGGATTCCACAACAACGCCTTGTCACATTCATTGAATTGTAACCAAATTGTCAATAATTATTCCTGTAGTCATTTGCAAGTTGCAGATTTTTTATTCATAGCACTAATGAATAAAGTAATAACAGACAAAGAAGTCATACTCATAACAGTAACGGAATAAAAAAAATAGAAGGAGCAACAGAATATGGCTAATATGAAATTTTATACTTGAGCTCTCAAATAACTTCCTATACTTTATAATTAATGGCAAACATAATTATAATTAATGGTCTAAGGTATTTCCAATCCGTGGTGTAATATAGTGCCAATTCATTGTTAAATATATCCCCAGTGTATGGTTCAACGTATTCCTAATCCTTAGTTCAAGATCCCCCATTCATGGTTCAACATAATACCAAATAATGGTTCAACCAAAGCACCAACGTTTCAACATCTTTTGGTTGCAACTTTTATGGAACAATATTTGGCGAAACTTTGAACCAAATTTTTGACAGTATGTCACAGTATGCGATATTTATAACCTAAGAAATGAACGTCTTTAGCTGCAGATTTATATATCGATGACGTCAGTTTCAGACCCCTTCTTGCAGTAGTGTAAAAGCTTCTGGTAGGTCAATGTGCTAACCAATCGTGTTACAAATTAAAATTATGCAATGTAAATAGATAAATGTTTATTTCCCT
>KK117431.1:57929-87169 GCA_000611955.2 Stegodyphus mimosarum | reverse complement strand
CTACACAGGTCGCAAAATTATGTCCATTACACTTTGGAAAGTAGCAGGAGTTCCAAACAAGCCGAACTGCAATTTTAGCAATGCGTACACACCCGGATTTATGATGAACTCCATCTTCGACACACCCCCAAGTCTCGCATCTATTTGAAAACATCCAGAAGTTAAATCGAAGGGGTGATATATTTAATTGATCTTAATTATTTCCTCAATAACTGATAGGGAATGAACTGGATATTTGTAAACTGGATATGTGTTGTTGAGCTTCCGTAATCAACAGCGAAATATCATAATTTATGGTCTGTGAGGGATAAATTATTATTCTTCTGACACAAAAACCACTGGATTTGCATAGGGACTACTTGTGAGAATTATCAATTTATTTTTAATCATTTTCGTAATGTGCTTCTCGATTGTGTTTTTCTTAACCTTATTGTAACTATAGGTTTTTGCTCTAGAATGAGGCTTGAAAGTGAGGCTTGAGTGAGGCCATTCATGTGTATTCTGTGTGTCACAGTTTGATTCAACTCAGCGGTCTCATCAAACAAAGTAGCAAATGTGCTTGGCAAATTCTAGAGTTTTCCTTAGTCAGCCGCGAGCAGGTCTTGTGATTCAGTGCTGATAATGGTACAGATTTCTCCTGGATTTGAGTCATGTTAACTTCTACCGCATCTGTCTGAAAATCAATTCGTGAGTTTTGAAAACTCTAATCCCAACATCACATCAGTCACCTGCGCAGTGGCGTAGCTAGATGGGGGCATCTGTCCCCGGGCACAGCATCCAGGAGGCGTCAAAATTATTTACAAAATTTTAGAATTAAATGTTTTTCATTCTTGGCAAACAGGAGTAGGAGCAAAATCTTCTGTTGTGTTATGTAATACATACTTAGTTATACTTCAGTTGTTGAATTAAAATATCTTAATTGTAATGATTTATCTTAATTCTGTTATGAGACTTAAAAGTTATTAATTTGTTTTTATTTTGTAGTTGTTCTTAAATTTCTTTGCCTTGTTGAAAAGTAATTGTTGTGATTTAATTTTTGGCAGTTTTGGTTAACTCTGAATTTAAGTTGCTTGAGTAATTATTTTTTCTTTTTTTTTCCTTAAGGTACTTTGGTTAAGTATTCAATTTTTTGTTTAGTTAATACTTAATCTTAACTTGTTTGCTTAATGTTTAATTTCTGGTTAAGTTGACCCTTAAGGTCAATTTTTTTAAAAAACACTTTTAAAGTTATTTGCCTTACACAAGTTGGTGTTAAGGTTTAATTTGGTTTTGTTAACGTAACCCCCTTTCTGGTAAGCTGGAATCCATATTTTCTGACTCTGGTGGTCGTGTTTGGTGTTGTGGAAAACATAAAAAATTTTTCTATGTAATTATTATAATTCCATTGAAGAAATTTTCTTCGGTCTTTTATTAATTTAGTATTTAAAAACAAATCCTTAATTCTTTTCTAAAAAAAACTTTTACGTTGCATTTGGGAATCAAGATTTACGACTTTGTTTTGACGTTTGCTTGCTCTGCCAGACAGTGGTCTGAAAAATATCTTTCGTCGAGTGAGAAAACTGCACCCTGCTGAATCAGCTTGTTTTGTATGCAGCTACGCCACGCCAAGGTTGAGGGGTCGGGGTGATTCGCATTCTTACAGGCGTTCACCATGTTAAAATGGGACCCTGAACGAGGCTAGCTTCTGCTTGTCAGGTTGATGACCCTGGAGGGTCGCTTGTAACCATTTGAATCGGCGATTATTCGCCAACTTCTGTCTAACCAAACCCCTTGCCTTCACCTTCCAGTTTTTGATTCCGCTCCTAGGGTTGCCGTGCACTTGGCTGGTTTTGGACCGTCTCGGATCGCCAAACGAGAGGCTGGCGAGAAGAAGAAAAAGGGGCCTGCAGCGAACTACGGGAGAAGGGAAATTTTTTCTGAAGGTTGTCGACAAACCAGAAAGCAGTTGCTCCGTCCCGAGTACTCTGTCTACGTAACAGTGGAAAGATGGCTGAAGAATTTGGGGAGAGAAAACCACCGATGGTCGACAACACAGGAAGGAGGGAGCCCAGATAGAAAAGGGGCGGATGGCTCAAGAAAAATTCCCACTACTAACTTGTTTTTTTTCCTTCTAGATATTTATGGTAAAAATTCCCACTACTAACTTGTTTTTTTTCCTTCTAGAATATTTATGGCTGACAATTTTGTTGTATTCACCCGCCCTCGGTAGAGGCAACACAAAGGACAACTTCAAGACAATGGACGAGTCACTGTGATTTTCATACGGGGTACCCCCTGTGAGTATGTACTGTTTTCTCACTACGACACATGTACCGCCACCACAAAATGTATATTGTTACTAGTTCTGTTTACCTTTAATAAATAAAAAATTTAATTTAACTTAACTTGTATGTTTTCACTTATAATTTAGAACACTGGACACAATAAATTTAATTAAAACTTGAACGGGTTATTGCCCAAATTTAAACACAATGCTTTGTTAGTACTTTACTGTTGGAGTATTCTCTTGTGCTATTTACTGTTATATTTGAACACACAGGTTTTACTGTCAAAATGTTGTTTTATCTTGTCTGTCACGCAGTTTTACACCCTTGCAGTATTTATTATAGTGTTATGATTTAAAGTTGTTTTTCCATATTCTTGACTTTCATGTGTATTGAACATTGAAAACTTCAAACAGGTAAAAATAACTCCAACAGTTGTCTCTGAGCGCTGAAAACTCTAGATATGATTCTGCACCCGTAAAGTCCTCCCCACATAAAACAAAACTCGATAAGCGTTGTTTTCACTTGGGCATTTAATATCACATTGCCTACGCATAGTATTAACTTTGGGGCCTTGCAACTTTCGTTCACACAATTTCATCAACTTGTACGCCTAACACTCTTCCTGAAAACTTCCATATGTGACCCGATATCCAATAGTGCCTTTGAGTGAATTTCATTTAACAGTATATGCATGAAGGGCAACTTCACGTTCTTTAACAATAATTGTACTTGAGAGATTTTCTCTTTCTCCTGGGGTTACAATTTGTCTGAACCTCAGCACTACTAGTTTAAAAAACTCTTTTTTTACAGCAGTCGCTTTTATTTTATTATTTAAATCTTTTTTCACACACACTTAATAATATTAAAACCGATAACCTGCCTTTAAAATTAACGTCGGATTTCAGTGATAACAGATAAGATAAGCTTTGCATAGGACATATCGTCATACTACCTATCATCAATCTGACAGGGGTTAAATTAAAGTTAACACTATATCTTAGCATAATTTATTATTCAGGTTGAGAGCAACTATATGGTTCTGCAATACTTTAATAAGCCAAAACTATCAGAGCCGTAAAGAGATAAGATTTATCTGCCTTCTAGGTAGGATTTAATTATGTATGTAATGTAATCTGGAGAGCTCAGGTTGTGTATTTTGTAAATAAGTGCATTGATCCAAACACGATCGGAAGTTTTGACTATGTCAATGAACAGCCTTCCTGTAAATTTATTGTTCTGTAAACCCTTCGAGATGTGTTCCACTACTCTGTAGAGCTGGCAAGATGTGGAAAGATTCCTAAGAAATCCAAATTGATGAAGAATGAGGATGTTGTTGGAGTTCAGGTGATCTCAGATTCTTGTAAGAACGGCAACCGCCATTAGTTTACTCAGACAGAGTAACAGGCTAATTGGTCTATAAGATCCTGGTACGGCGGCTCATTTATCAGGCTTCAAGATCGGTGTTATGGTAGCCGTTTTCCATACCTCAGAAAAATGTTACCATTTCAGAATGAGACTGAAGATATTTGTAAGCTTGAATACCAGTTTCAGGCAAAACCCAACTGTTTGTGACTGTCACAAACCAACTGTTTGTGATTCCGTCTAAGTTAGGCCTTCTCTTGTATCTGAGACTTTTAATGTAGCCAAAAACTTCCGACGGAAGGATCGGAGCAATGTTATTTGCGAGTGATCTAGAGTGGAAGTCAGAGACTATGAGTCCTGTTGCTGTGTCATGAATGTTGTTTTATGCAAAACTGAGATTCCAAATCCGTATCTAAAAGTTCTGCTTTCTCAATTTCGGTCTAATGGAGCGATATTACATAATATCACGTCATATGTTGAGACTCTTCCGTAGACGCCAGTGTAATAGTTTTAAATCGAGTACAAAAACATTTGAACTTCAATAGAAGTAATGTAGCTGTATTGTAGAATCTATGGATTGTAGTATTATGTAGTATAGTTGTACATAATGTATTAAAGATGCATATAGATCAAAAGGGGATATATTTTGTTAAATCTACTTCATATTTTAATGAAGCCACCTCAATGACTCTACATCAGTTCAGTAAAAGCTTTTTTTTACATTTACATTTTTTTTACATGGCAGACATTAGGCATTTTTAGGCTTTCGCCATTATTTAACGCCAGAAGTGGTGGTAATTTTATTATGGATGCAACTAACAGGCGGTCGCCGTTATCTCCTGTGAGGGGACAGACAATTTACATCCATGCCTTCTCTGAAATTCGAACACAAGCCCTTCGATATCTCAGTCGGCCTCCCTAACCACTATACCGTCTGGGCGGCTCAGTGTAGTTAAAGTTAAAAATTAGCAATGGTGTTAACTATAAGTTTTCATTTTTGGATAAAAACTTACAACTCACACCACTACCACTTGGAGAAAGGGAATGTTCGAAAGCATCACTACGGTTAGGAGAGAAGGAATGTTCAAAACCTCCAGTACAATTTTGTGATGGGAATATTCGAAATCGAGAGTTTCAGATTTCTTGGGCTTGGCAGAAAGGTCAAGAAGGATTTGTTTCTGATATTGTTATGTCTAATATTTGAATTGTTTTGAAAATGTTGGAATTTGGCAAAGTTGAAAGAGGAATGTACTGTAGTTACGTCAGCTTTAAATGAGTTAATAAACAAAACTGAAATTTTTATTATTGAAGATTCTGGCGAGATAGGCGTAGCAAACAAAGTAAACACTTTGAAACAATATCGACAGCAAATTATCGATAAAGAAATTAATCTTAAAAGGTTAAAAGATTACGATTTTTATTTGCCGGTGGCAGTACTTACTTCTTCTATGATTTGTATCTACCGCGTGTCAATAGTGCCTAAGCCCACATTTCTTTAAGTATTCTAATTTGGATTTCAGTCTGTATAATTAAAATGTTTTGTTGCATCATTAGATGATCTTTATATTACACTTGTGTGTTCATTTCTGCTGTCCACTGCGCAGAATCTTTTTATTCGACGACGAATGATGAGATCTGAAGGATTAATAAGGTCGTAAACAGGAACTTTCGCTTTAAATTAAAGTCATCTCAAAGTAAGATTTGATTCAGTTATGTGTGCTATTGATGCAATCGCTGAATACAATATAAAAGATTCACGGGACTTGTGTATTGGTCAAATTATTTTTTTCTTAGAAGTTAATGGAATTATTGATGAAAATAAAAAGTGTGCTGGGCTGCTAGCTGTTTATGGAATTAAAATTATAAGCATTCTCACAGCTCCTGTATCACCGCAGACGCCATAGAAGAAAAATTTTCAGCAAATAATTGCTATATGAACTCAACGTTTTTCTCTAAATCCATTCAAAATTTATTTCAGATTTAAACTTCATGAAAGAGCACAACGCGATGACGAAAGTTTGAATGATTATATAACCGAATTGCATCGTTTAGCGGAAGATTGTAATTTCGGAAATTTATAAATGGGCGTTTATGAAATCAGTTCAAGAATTTAAAATCAGTCAACTCAAAACCATCTTTTTTTCGGTATCGAAACTGGCATTAGGAGATGCGTGTCAAAGACTCTTTCTGCAGAAATGGCTGTAAACCATGCAAAAAATTTTCGTTTACAGAAAAGTAATTCACGCCCTTTTTTACAAAAGTAACTCAAATTCAACTGATTATGTAAACAGTAAAAATGACCTTAATCCAATTAAAATTCTTTAATTCCAAAACGCAAGTAACTGCAAACTCTAAATGGAAATTTACCATAGTTGTGAGGGTCAGCATCATTGCTCAGACTGTAAGTTTCGTAATGCTATATATTATAAATGTAAATGAATGGGTCACAATATAAAGATTTGCGTTCTAAGATAAATACTTATAAACAAATCTGTTCCTCGTAATTCAAAGCAGGACCCATGAAATAATTGCAGATTTTAACGATAATGCAGATTATTCCATAAATTTTATGCGTAAAGAAAATGTTTTACGTTGTAAAAGTAGAAAAGCAACCATTCTTATTGAAGGAACTATTGTTTCACAGAAGTTGATTTAGGTTTTTTTTTATCCAACTATTTGTTATCACATCTTCAACAATAAAAAAAAAAAAAAAAAAAAAAAAAAAAAAAAAAAAAAAAAACCATTTCTTCATACTTGTTTTCTAAAATTATCTGACTGCCAGATAAGCTTAATTCCGCTGAAGGGTTTCTGTGTAATTAGAGTTGCTTTCAAAAATTACTTCGCTGAAATTAAGCTTCTGACTGTAGACACAGGATGTACACATATTCTAGGTTACGACTCGTTGCAAGTCTTAGAAATTCGTCTAGTGGGTATCAATTCCGTTAATTTGGCACAAAATGCAATTAGAGAATTCAGTGATGTTTCAAACAATATATAAAGCTTTTACAAAGAACTTTAACACCACTTCTTAAACTTCCTGTTGGGAACCCAATTCATTGTAGAACAAGAAACGTACTGTTTGCTATGCGTTCAAAAATTAACGTTCTAAATTTCTCACAAAAGATGTCATTGAATCCATCACAAACCCTGCTTCGTCAACATCGAATTGTTCCTGTAATTAAGCCGACGGGAGGTGTTCTTTTATGTGGTGATTTTAAAAACCACATGAAATCCTGCAACGAAAGATCCTCCTTAACCAATTCCTAGTGTAAATCAGTTATTATCTAATTTAAGAGGACTAGATTATTTTTCAAAAACTGATTTGGCTGAAGCCTATCTTAAGCTTTTAGTTGATGAAAAGTTAGCTGAAATTCAGACAATTATTACATGCAGAAGCCCTTACAAGTTTAAATGTCTGTGGTATGGAACTAAGTTTTTTCCTGGATTGATTTAAAAACTTTATTGATGATATAATTTGCAAGTTAGAAGGCATTATTCCATGTTTTGATGATATTCTTCCAAAGAACTTACTGACAGACTGAGACGAGTTCTGACGCATTTTAGATTTCCATGTTAATAAATAAAAACATCAGTTCGGTCTAACCAAAACAGAATTCCTGAAATACAAAGTTGAAGCACAAGGTATTCATCCATTTAAGGCCATTATCTTAGCCATACACTCTGCTCCAGTTCCCATGAATAACAATTACGATTTCGACTTATTAAATTGTTATTAAAGTCTTCTTTCTAATAAAGCAACTGTTGCGAAAAATTCATCCTTTGCATAGCTTGTTGAAGAACAATTATGCCTTGAAATGGACTGCTCAACAGAATGAAACGTATGCAGCCGTGAAAAATCTCTTACATTCAGAAAGGGCATTAATGCCTTTTGAGTGATAATCTTTACTTGTGGTTCTTCACAATATGGAGTAAGTTCCGTCCTAAGTCACAAACTTTTGTATGATCACGAAGTTCCAGTTGCTTCTACGTCTAAAACTCTTAACTAACTTCTATTGGAAACGCTCCATCTTCTCTCCTAAATGTATGATGAAGAAATATTTTGTGGCATTAACTACTGAGTTTATAAGAAGTTGTTAATTTGTATAATGTGCTTTTTATCTTGCAAGAAAAGCGCCATCTATTGGCCAAAACTTGGACTATTACTGCAGTTTCTCCGTGACCCATATAACGCATATACCAAGTTTCAAGGAAATATGTCAACCAAACTGCGCCCCTCGTATGTTTGAGTAGGGTCACTTTAATGATAACCACCGTGTATTTCTGTTGTATCATTAAATATGTGTTTTATAATTGTATGTTCATATCTGCTGACTCTTTACACCGAATCCTTTTAGAAACTAAAATAGTTAAATTTCTAAATAAATCATAAATCAATATTAAGATGATCTTTCCCGCCGGCTAGAATTGTACAATTAGTTTCCAAGTGCGAGAATATTATGACATTCCTTTACATATACTAAAAAACAGATTTGAGTCGTTAGAGGTTCAAATGAAACCTTTAGTTAATTTGAGTCCCATTTTATTCGGAACAATGCCAAAAGAACTTATTCTAGAATTCCATAGATCAGGTTATTGACAGGACTTTTAGGAATTTATTCCACTTTCTAGATAAAAATGGCTTAAGAAGGGAACATAATCATTTTGTAATAAGACTGAAAGTTATCGGAAGTTTAGTTGTAAATCAAAAACTAATTTCAGAAAATTTAAAACTAAAAACTTTACCACTAGTCCAAGTGTTTTAACTGCAAGTTATATAATGAATGAGAAAAGAACTATGCATTTTATAACAATTAAAGACAACGAAGCTTCTGAATTAAGAAGTATCGCGAAACAGAAAAATAAATTTAAAAACGATAATCAACGTTTTCTGCGTTAACAGTTTGTTATAAGAAAATGAAAATAAATTGACTGAAGAGAAATTTTGTGAAAGTGAATTCGGATGGAGTTCATCTCATTGCAAGTCACAGGGCAGTTCTTAAACTACAAAGTCCTACCTTGGCTTACCCGAATATAAGAATAAGGATAACACAATGGTTTCCAAAAATTAAGGGAAAATCATAAAAATAGCGATAACTCGTCCAGAAATAAACCAATCAGTATAAAATTTGAATATGTTGTCAAATAAGAATTCTTGAGTGAAACTCCGGTATGCAAATTAGTGGCGCTGCAAACGAAATGCGTCATCTGTGAGGAACATAAAATCGCATGTTTGAGAGAAAGCCTGTATTTCGCTATGATACTGAGACAGTCATTTCGTAACAATGACCTTCAGGCATCATTTGCCAGAAGAACTGCGATGGAGCGCTGTTGCGAGACTAGAGGTAGGACACAGTCAGTCAAAAGTAGTCAGACGGCTAAATGCGAGTCCATCTGTGATTCATAGACTTTGGCAACAATTTCTAAGCACAGACTGGCCATCCAGCTACGATGAGCGCCGATGACCGATATTTGTTGTTATGCGCACGAAGGAATTAGAACCGCATCTCCGACTCAACTCAGATCCTTCCTTGCTGCAACCACTAGATAATTCGTGTCAACGTCAAACGTACGTAGAAGGCTTCACGAAGGAGGTCTGTACGTGAGGCGACAAGCCATTTGCGTGCCGCTCAGGTCACATCATAGAAGGGAACGTTTGAGGTGGGCACGTCAACATATCCACTGGACAGCTGATCAGTGAAGGGTTGTTCTCTTTATGGATGAGTCCAGGTTTAGCCTCCAAAGCGAAAGTTGGCGTTATTTTATTTGGAGAGGATATAGAACCCGTTATCATCCATTAAACATTGGTGAAAGAGATGCAAACGCAGGAGGCAGTGCCTGTGTTTGGGGTGGTACCTCTTTCGCTAGACGCACAGACTTTCCACATGGAATGGTGAACGCACAGAAGTACAGAGATTACATTCTTGATGCTTATGTGCGCCCTTACGCCAGGGCAATAAGTAATGATTTCCTGCTACAGCACGACATCGCTAGACCGCACAGGGCTCGCATCGTGGATGATTACCTTCAGCAGCAAACAATTCAGCGCATGGAGTGACCAGCTCGAACACCGGACCTGAATCACATCAAGCATGCTTAGGATGCTTTAGGAAGACGTACAGCTGCTCTCAATCCTTCTCTTCAGACCCTTGCAAGTGTTTTGAAAGAGCAATGGCTAACTGATAGACGGCATAACTGACAGCACCACCCATCGCTGTATGTGCTTCTAGGGAAGATCAAACTCCATGTTGAAGGTAATTTTCCTATATAAAGCTGACACATTCTATTTGTTCATTTTATACATATGCCCCATACATAACACCACACCATAATTTATACACATAACACCATAATTGTCTGGTAACTTATTTTCATGCAATTTTATCCGTTATTATGTGTTGTATACTAAGGGTGTCCGCCGAAAACATCGCGGAGAAAACAACGCAAGGCGGAAACATCGTGGGAGAAAAGAAAGCAAAGAGAAAATATCGCAGTTCTAAAACCTTGTTGTACATTGTTCTAAAACATTGTCATGGTCGAAAATAAAACGGTTCAAAATCTTCGCAGTTTAAAAATATTGCGGTCGAAAATATAGTGGTAAAAAATAAAGTATCTACAAATCATCGCATGACCATAACATCGCACACTTGCCTTTTCAGGTTTGAAAAGTTGTAAATGTTTGTTGGTATAATGATTTGGGAGCGCAAGAAGGAAAGAGGAATTTTTTTTAATTCTATATTTCATTTTTTTAATGAACTAATAAATTTTTACTGAAAAAATAAGAAGTAAATTTAAGCATTAAAAAATTGTAAATGAGTGGAAAATTAATGCAACTTATAGAATTTTAAATGTATATAGTTAAGTAACAAGAGTCATTAATAAAAGCAAACTTTTTTTATAAAGTTTTACTGATATTTTTTTATGAAGAATACAGTCTAAAAATGCTTATAAAAAGGATGATAAATAACTGCATCAGGCTACCTCAATAAAAATCGTTTAGTTAAATTATTAAATTACTTTCCTTCATATTTGTTAATCTGATATAGTTTTAGTAAAAATTATATTTTGTTTTGCTTCCGTTATGTCGTTAACATTTTCATTTATAGTGTGTAGTAAATTTTTTGGATGTCGATTTTGTTAGTTACGACGAAAGTAAGTTACATAATATGTCAGTATGGGATTTGAAAATCGCATGAGTGCGATGTTATCGTTATGCGATGATTTGTAGGTACTTTAATTTTTACCACGATGTTTTAGACGAATATGTTTTTAAACTGCGTAGTTTTTGAACCGCTTTATTTTCGACCACGATATTTTGTACCGCGATGCTTTCTTTTCTCTCAGGATGTTTTGTACCGCGACGTTTTCGCCTTCAGTTGTTTTCTCTGCGAAGTTTTCGGCTGTAACCATACTAAGTTCAGTACTATTAAATTCTACTGGTAACTTTTCGAATAATCGTCCTTTTTGTGATTTTTCCTTAATTAATGATAACCAATGTATATAAGAAAAATACAAACTACGTAGAGTGCTAATGGATAATAGCAGTGATTTTTCCATAAAAACTACGTCGAGTGTTAATGGATAATGGCGGAGATTTTGGATTATGAAATTTTTATCAGATGCCATTTAGAATAAAAACTATTCGAATGGAGAAACTGTCTGTTTATACGTTTGGATCAATTAAAACTACAGATAAAAGCGAAATTAAAACAGAAGAACAGGAATGGCCCTAAGAAGTTTATTGATGAAGAATATCATTAGTTACAGAAATGACTATTGCAGCCTCACTGAATACCCAGCGAAAACATTCCGAATATTTTTAAAGAGGGTTAATTTCAGCTGACGCAGAGAACGATTCATAGGGAAGTATTCATATTTTAATAAGAGCAGGTAATGTTTGGCACATCATTAGAGTCAAAACAGAAAAGTAAAGCTAAAGAAATTGCTTAACTGCGCAGGAACAATCTTCGGATTTACACTGCAAGGATACAAAATAATAATGAGGATAAATATTCACGACATGTTGTATCAAGACATTTTTGCGTTTGCAAAACACACCTTCAAACCTCATAGAATTTAAAATCTCTGGGAATAAAAAATTCTAATGAATTCTTAGTAGCAGATGAGAATTTAATTAAATAATTTGAGAATAAGTTAAAAGTTTATAGACAGGAGATATGAAACACATTATTTACACGAAAAGCAACTGAACCGATTTCATGAATAATTTATGTTCAGCTAAAAAGGCTTGAAGATTTAAGAAAATGATTTCCAAAACAATGAATGATTGGCGAGAATAAAAACAATAATAAAAGATCAACACTGCACAAGAATTAATTGAAGAATATCATCTAGGGACGCGAAAGAGTATTTTAAGTAAAACGTTGCGTGAACCGATAACTAATCGTAATAATCAAAATATTCAAGTCAGACGATACAGACATCTTTCTTGAATATAAAAATACCTCCATTTTTCCGCCCGTTCAAATTTCCAATTCGTTTCAGCCTCATAATCGGAATCGCCCTCCATATTTACCACCGAATTAAAATTGCAGTAATTCTAGTCTCAATTCGAAAACAAACTACAGCGTACTCCCGGTTCTCCGAATTCACGCCAGGAAGCAGGTCACAGATCACCGAAAAACACGGATAATCCAAACTATCAATTTTCATTTACATTATGTGCGTTAATTTCAATAAAAAATGAGTAATTTTACCTTGTTTATGAGAATGCTTAAATATTTACCGAATTTCAATGCATACTTTTTGAAGTGAAAATTTTCACTGCATTCAAATTCCCTTTGGTCGAAAGAAGTCGAATAGAATTTCAACATAAGTCATTGTTGTCTTAGAACTAATGTACTAGTAAATATCAGTATCTTCTTCACTTGTATTTTTAGTATCACTCTCTGCTTCTTCTGTCCTTGTGACATTTGAAACGATATACGCATCACCCAAGGACTGAAAACCCGGCTCAGTCGAATCTCCATCGATCATTCCTCGATGTTTTCCCCATCGACATTTTCAAAGAACATTTTTTATATTTTCAGTTTTTGGCATCAAACTTCAGTTATTTCCTCGACTTCTTCACCATCAGATAAAAATCCGATTTCTAGTTTAGGAAGAATCTTTGTTCGTGATCGAACCACTGTTTTGGTTTCATGTTCGACCAAACTTTTGCTACTCCGTCAACAAAAGCAGCAGCACCGCCACGCACTGATAATCCGCAAACTGGATAATCGAGAATACACTGTACCATAGTTTTATTTTTTTAAATAAAATTATTACAATAAAAAGTTACAGTAAAAAATTCAGAATGTATTGCATGTTTATTTTTTATGCAAAAGAATCGCAAAAACAATGCTTCCTTGAGCTATTTAAGCGAGAACGCCTCTTAATATGTGACTAATATTAATACAATAGTACTAATGAATGAAAACAGCCGTTTACTCAGACTTTTGAGATATTTTCAATTACTAAAATACACTGGAATATATATTTATTTCCATGGACGACAGAAATATTAAAAAAAATGTATTTATTTTAAATATCAGATTTCTGGTCTATTTTTATCAATCATTTCTACCATTTTTCCCTCCGCAATATTTTGCCTGACGGCACAACGATGCCAATCTTTTAGATTATCCATACAGACAATTTAAAAACAAACCGCACTATGTGAGAATAGAGCATTGACAAATTTAACTGAAAAATTAACTTACTACCTAAAAATTTCATTCTTGACTTGTATAATTTATTTTGCATCTCTCATAAGAAATCCTACTTTATGAAAATATTTCCTACTTCAGAAAGTGTAACATCTGTAATGAAAATAAGAAATTTTATTCATACGCTATCCAACTACCAGTGTTATGTTCTGTTCTCTATAAGTAGCTTAAATTATTTTTCAGTACGTAACTTGATTATGTCTTTCGTTACCTTTCTTTCTTCCTGACAAATATAAAAGCATAATTTCTCCACATCTCTACTTATAGTTTCCTCTCCTTCATTTGAGCCAGAAACCTTACATGTCCTTACAGAAGCTTGTTTTGGCGATTTCTTAAACCAAGAGATTCTGCATTACATTCATACATGTAAATTCTGACGTTTAAAAACATTACTATGGTAACTTAGCAAATAATTATATGGCCTATTATACTCCTCTCAGATATTAACAATAGAGGAAATTTGCTATGATGATTTCAGTAAAAGTAAAAAAGCAGAATTACTCTATGTTGATTGACAAATAAAACAACACAAAAACTTCAGATGATATAAGTAAATTTAATTGCTTGTATATCAAATAGTTATAGTTATGCCTAAACATATGTTCCATAATTATTAAAAAATAGCGTCATAAACTGATAACATAATTGCATTAATTATTAATAAAAATCTAAATTAATTTGTCAATTTAATAAAATCTGTGTTTATTTTGTAAACTAAATTAGCCTTTTTTGTATTAAATGAAAATAATAGTTTGCTGGCTGATCACTGGAGGAAAATTTTGACAGTTGTATTAAAGGTTTTTTTTTTAAATGCCATTATATGATTATGAAATTCACAAAAATTTATAAAATATATTTTAGTCATTCATTGTGAAACATGAAGCATTGGAGAGATACAAAAAGTCAAATCTCAATCTACATAGTTTAAATGAATATATATAACAAAAAAGCAGAAATGATATCTTAACTGTTAAAGCAGTCAGGTATCTGCAAAAAATAAATATTGTTCTGCTGATAACACTTCCAAATAGTTTGATTGGTTTTATCAAGCATTAAATTTAAAATATTTTAATGCCAGACACATCAACAAGCAGGAAATGCTATAAAAATTCATCCAAAAAATATATCAAACTAGTAGTAGTTACAGTAATAACAACTAGGCTGAAGTTAATTAACAGCTAGAACATTTGCAACTCAAATTTTGAAAACTTTTGATTGAACTCCTCTTTCTCTGCACCGATTCCCTTTTTATATTAACATATATATGTCAAAAATCGATAACCCATAAAAAATATTAGCTGACTTCATTCAAATTTTCGGGTACCTTTTTCCACATAAGTATGTCCCTTATGCACAAAAACTATATGATATTCCACCACAAATGCCCAGCATATCTAACAAATTTGATACTACTTAATTATAAAATATCATGCAATAAAATTCAAGTTTGAAAAAGGCAAATTCCAATGCTTTAGGTTCTGCAGATAATTGACATGAGTGAATAACTGCAGAAAAATAGTCTGTAGTTGATGCAAATGAATTACAGCTTCAATGGCAAACTTATTATTAGCAAATCAACCCATTTGTTTAAATATAACTTCATATCATGGCAAATTCAAGAACAGAAAACATACGTTATGGTCTTAATGTATGTAATAATGTGTGAGTGATAATGTGGGTAATGTTCTTAATGTATGTGATAATGTGTGTTATGTTCTCACATAATATGATCTCTTAGTGATAATGTGTTTCCTGTTTCAAAACCAGCATGATTATGAAGGATAATGATTTAAAATATATTTTATTGAAAGGCAAACTAAAAAATTAGCTTCAACACTACAGTTTTTTAAGCATTATTTTAACTTACTAGCAGATACAGCCTGTAGAGTCAATAGGATTTTTGAAGTATGAAACACGAAAAATGAGCAATGAACTCGCCGGGACTCGAACATGGACCTCTCGAATATGTATTGAATATGCTACCATTACACCACGAAGGCATGTGGAATGGAGGGAGAAAATACCTTATATACTTCCCCTTTTAAAGGGTGACTGCGGATTAGAAAACCTAATCGGAAAATCCTGGTGGTGAAGAATCATCATTCCAACACTTTTTTTTTTAAGTTCTGCCACTATAGAGTCATTAGGATTTTTGAAGTAGAAAACGAAAAATAAGTAATGCCCTCGCCAGGATTCGAACATGGACCCCTCGAATACATACCGACTGTGCTACCGTTACACCACAAAGGTATGCAGAAAGCGGGGAGAAAATATAAATGTTTTCATTTCAAAGAAGAAAAGGTCAATGAAACGTATATAGCCAACTGGTACGTGAACAAAAATCAATGGTTTATAGGCATTCTAAATGGATTTGATAAATTTCAGCAAATAGTGAATAACACTAAAAATCTAAGAAAACTTAAGTGTTTTAAACAAAAAACTCATATTCGCAAGTAAAAATAAATATATAAAAATTTAAAAAAATTAATAATAAGCAATGTTTTGCAAACAATTTCAGCTAACAGTGATACAAACTAAATGACTGTTGCCTTTGTCATACTACACTGCTCGCCACCATAAATGCAACACCCTGAAGGAAGCATGCAAATAACACGAAATTTACAACCTGCATTAGCGGAGGTGAGACATGCAAATGATTAGAATTTCAGCGCAGATGCACATCACGCACGCCTGCGGCGCCACTTCAAAGCGCTATTTAAGGCTTGGAGTTTTCGACGATTTCAAGTTCAGCAATTGTTTTTCTTGTGGTTTTTTTTCAAAAAAACAAAAATCAATTATGCCTCGTAGCAAACAGCGATCATCGTTTGATCAAATATCTGAGTTCGACAGAGGAAGGATAGTAGCCTATCGATAATGTGGATTATCTTTCAGGGAAATCGGTAGTCGTGTTGGACGAAACCAAACAACTGTAATGCGGATATGTGACGGTTGGATGCAGAAGGGCACGACGGACCGACGTGTTCGATCGCATCCACCTCAGTGCACCACTTCACGTAACGATAGGAACACTGTGCGAATAGCAGTGAAGGATCGCTCAGTCACATCACGAAGCATAGCACAGCACATTCAGTCCATAGTGCATCATCCAGTGTCTGCACGTACCATTCAGTGCTGTTTACAGCAGAGTGGTCTGTCTGCAAGACGTCCATTGCTTCGTCTACCCTTGACGCAGAACCACAGACGTCTCCGCCGCCAATGGTTCGATGAAAGAAGGATGTGGAAGGCAGAATGGAATGAAATTGTCCTTACTGACGAGTCATGCTTCTGTCTCCAACACCATGATGGTCGAATTCGAGTCTGGAGACACCGTGGAGAGAGGATGCTGAACAGCTGTATTATGCACCGCCACACTGATCCTGCGCCGGTATTTGATATCACTCTCACACTCCTCTAGCACGCATTGCCGGTACTTTAAACAGCCAGCGCTACATCTCCGAGTTGTTGGAGCCAGTTGTAATTCCTTACCTTCAGGGCTTGCCCACAGCCATATTTCAATAGGATAATGCGTGATCACACGTGGCACGCATTGTCCAAGTGTTCTTCGTCAATCGCCAGATTGAATTGCTTCCCTGGCTGGCTCGCTCTCCGGATCTTTCGCCGACAGAAAACAAGTGGTCCATGGTTGCTGAACGACTGACCGAGATTACATTCTAAGCTGCCACATTATATCAACTTTGGCAACTACATATCCAAAGTCTCTTTGAATCAATGACGAGGCATGCAGCAGCAGTGATTTCCAACAATGGCAGCTACTCTGGCTACTGATTCTAGAAGGAACCACACTTCACAGAAGTCTATAAATTTAATCATTTGATACTTGGCCAACATTTTATCTACTAAATAAATTTTGTTGTGATATGTCTTGTCTTTCTTGGTGTTGCTATTTGGGTGGCCAGCAGTGTATATATGATGACATATATTCATTCATAAATATGCACTCACTGCTGCTGAAGAGTTGCAATTGTAGGGTTATATCCTAGTAACTCAATTTACAGAGCAGAAGCTCTAGATTCAACAAAAATATACTTCACTGGTTTGAACCTTTGTTGGCCCCATTCCAATCAGGCAGGCACATTTTCTCAACTCATTACAGATAGAAGGAAGAATATTCAAACCTACAGTCATTACTCTATGCTGAATACATTCATAATTTGTTTTGGAATACCATACTCCTAGATCCAAAGCTTCATATGTACAGATCATAATCACTATAATAAATAACCCCACAGGAAACAAATTAAGATCTTAAGACAAAATTTATAAGCTTCCATTAACTAATAATAAATACATTAGATGAAGTTTTAAAATATGTCACCAGTTTTTAGTAAATTTTTATATTAATTAGCTTAGCTTACTGTTCCTAATTTGGACGTTAATATCTGAATGAAAACTGCAATTTTAGTTTGCTATTACAACATGGATATAAAACCATAATTTTTAAAACAATTAACATATATATATATATATATATATATATATATAAATTCACATCCCATCAAACTGCTAAAAGTTCCAGGGAGCAAGGAATTCATTTTAACCTTGCTATGGGAAGTAAGAGACTCTACTGACAGGACAGACTACAGGAAAATGTACAGGATTCAAATGGTTAAGTGAATTCAGCAATTGAAAATTTAATAACAGACCTTTCAAAATTTATATTGACAAAATTGCAACAAATATTTATGCAGCTGAAAATAATGAGACTGGCATTACTAAGCAACAGAAGTTATTAAAATATAGATAAAATTCCATATCATAAAATTACTAAATTTTTTAAGGAGATATCAGAATAGAAAAACAAAATTTTAATATTTGCTTCTCTGAAAAAATCATTATTGAAAATGCTGCTGCAGAAAATTAATTATGACTTAATATTTATTCTGATAGTAGTAAATGTAAAATCATACTGAGTCTATAAAAATAAAAACTAGTCATCAAATACAATCACAGTACAAGTTTAGCAAATTAGTATACTTCAGTGTAAAAGACAGCTATGTCGTGTTAAAAGAAATGTTACAGTTTAATAGAAAAATAAACATAAAAATAAAAAAGAATGCTTGGATTAGCCTTTTAAAAAAAGAAAAGAGCACCGCAATTATAAAAGCAAAAAATTAACTCAGTCTAGTCCACATCTCATATTCAATAGAGTGAATGAAACTCAGTTGAAATTAAAGTATGGAGAAAGTTAAGCACTTCATACAACCAGTATGAACATTAACTTTTAATGAATCATCCAAGTTCAAGACAGCTAGAAAATGGAAATTTCTCTTAAAACTAAGAGGATATTTTTTAATGTTTATTATAAGTTTTATTTCGTCTGAAATTATCTTAAGAGAGGATTATCAATTCTATGATGATAAAAGATACACATATAAAGTTAAAATTTTTCTTCACAGACATATCTGTACATTTAAAATTTTGCTCTTCTTATGCACCCTTTAAATCTTTTCAAACTGCTCCATTTACACTATATTCCACTTAAAATTATATTGCTACCTATATGTAAATGTATAGCTATTTACTATGCAGCATATACTGCAAGAGTTATGATCTGTATATTATAGACAGGTAATATTTTAAATATCTTGCATGTATCCATACCCTTCTTTAGTGAAGTTAATGGAATGTCTTTACTGTATTTGCAGTCCTCAATAAACTAGATGTGGAATTTGTGTCAATCATGACGAAAATTCACTATTCTGGTGTTGAAGGATGTCAAAAAAAATTTGATCAGTTATTGGGACTGACAGCCATAACTTAAATTCAGGTAGACTGTGGCACTGGTACTCCACAGCTCTTGAGCAAAATCGTAATTTCGACAAGATCTCCAAATAAGTTTCCTAATTTTGGTGTATGACAATCACAATATTACTAAAAATTGTCATTAATTCAATATTTCTTTTAGTCCTTAATAGAACTAACAACTGAACATTTGCAATACTTTCCTTTAAGAAGAGCAAAATACAAAGGAAAGCTCTGAAACAAATACTGTCTGCCAATGTGTTATTATTCAGGAAGAGGAATATTTATGAGTTATATGCATCGAGTCATACTACACAAGTAATATTACCTGCCAGCTATGAGCTGCAGTTGAAAACATTTCTTTTACCCTCAATATTCTGCCTTCTTATTATTAGCTCTCTTAACTTCCATTTATTCCTTCGTATTTCATTTAATTATTATGATGAATTACTTAAATTATCATTATAAGTTAATTTACTAACACTTTTAATTATATATAATTTTATATTTTATTTAATTTTAAATAACACACCAATTATTTTTATTTTTTTATTATTTGCTTATTATTGTTGTTCACATTTTCTGATGGCTTCAATAGGCTAGCAGCACTACTTGTCTCAGAAATAAGTTTGAACAGAGAGTAGATATTTTTAATCTAACTGACTATTAAAAATTTTAAAATTTCAGCATGCAAAATAAATGTATGGTATGTAAAAATGTCAGGAACAGAGTTCTATGACCCAATTAAAAAAATGTACTTGTTACAGAACTTGTTTAAAAGTTCACTCCTCTGAAAAACACAAGCAATACGATTATAGTAAATACGTATTTATTTAATAGTAAACAATACTTTTCTTATTTACTTTTTTCTACGGAGTTCAAGACATAAAAGCTCATAATAGCAAGCCCAAATGCATTATTATTAATTTATTTAGAACTTAAAATCTTAGATTACTTCCTTAAAATTTGATTTACTGATGTTCTAGCAAAGTTAATTGCAAAAAGCAAAATAGGAACAAAACTTATGAATTTTTTCATTTGATCGGATTCTGAATTACTTCTTTACGGCAGTAAAATACATAATTCTTACAATAAAACAAATTTCTTTGACTACAAAACTTTTGCTGTAATGCTAATGCCTACAGCAAAATTATCAAACTTATATGTACATAAAGATTTTACAGATCATATGAAAACTATATAACATATATTCAAAATGCATCAGCATACTTTTTTATGATGATTATTTACAAAATACTACATGAAGCATAAAAAAAATGACAATTACATAGTCAAAGGAAGCCTTGTTTTAATACACGCAAATTATCAGACTTGAAATCAGATGCATTTAGTATTTGGCAGAGATTATTACTGATCATTAACAATAATTATTTTTTACAAATTTGTATTACTTCAAACAGAATTACTATTAGAAACTAACAACTTATTATATTTTCTTGTTTTGCAGCATTCTTTATAAGGATTCCATATCAGTGAATCAGGTAAAAATAGAAAAGTACACACACATGAAGAAAAACAATGTTGACTTAAAAAAGGAAGAAATACTAGCAGAAAAACCTATTTCACATTTTTCAATAAAACTAAAAGTATTCGACTTATTTTACATTACTTAATTACATACAAAGGGAAATGTTTTTTGATTTTATAGTAAAATATGCCTGATCCATAACTGTCTCTTATTTTCATATTAAAATATTTCACCAAACACTGGAGAAATGAATTTTCAGCTACAGCTGAAAACTGAGTTGATGAATCACTGAATGTGCCTTACATTTTCAGCTTTAGATGATATTTTGCATACACCCTTCAGACAACTTACATTAGTTCCTATGCTGCCTTCCATATGAAAATGCTCTTCTTTGCCTCTGATTTTCCCATCTGCGTCCCCTCACTGGATGCCTAAACCAACGGCCCCTGTCAAATCTCTGAGATCTTTCCCACTGGTTGTCAGATGAAAAGTCATTTTTATAAAATTGTTCCTTTTGATAATTGCCAGATCTTTCAGGCTGATAGTATTGAGAGTTACTGTCGGAATAATCAACATTGTGTCTTCCTTGCTGGTTCTCCCAGCTCCCTTCCCAGTTAGGTACCCTACTATTCCAGTCATTTTTGTCAGATTGCTGTCCTGAAATCTGCCATGGTGGCCATGGTTTGTCTCCTGTATTATTATCTGCTCCCTTTGGAGGAAGTGGATTTATGGTTAAAGGAGGAGGTGGAAAAGCAGTTGACACAACATTGGGTGGTGGGAATGACTTGAGGTTAGGTGGAGGTGTCTGAACAGGAAACCTAGGAGGTAAATGTGGAGGAGGAAAAGATGAAATAGGTGGGGGAGGGAATTCAGGTGCAACACGCTGGGTTTCATGAACCAGTAGAGTTGATTCGTATGATGAAGTTACTGAATTATTAGGCACTAATGAGGGTACTGTTTTAGTTGAATATAAATTATCTTGAGGACGCATTTCTGCTAATTCAATACCAGGTGGAGGAGGTTCTTTGAACTTACTCCAGTTGGCAGATGGCAACTTATCATCTGGATTTTTTGAAGCAGAATCATTTGGACAGTCAGAAGTTATTTGCTTAGTTGCCTGAACATGTTCAACAGCCTCCATTTCAGCCAGCTGCTTCTGAGCTTTTTCAACAAGTTCAGACACAGACATGCTACTCAGTGATACATTAACAGGTTCATCATTTGGGAAACTAGAATCTTGGAAACTGGTTCTCAGTTTTATTCGAGGATCAGATGGTCGCATGACAGAATAATCATCATCTTCATCAGGGGGAGGTGTTGCCCCTTGAGAAGAACATTTTTCTCCAGTATCAGCAGATTTATCACAATTATTGACATTTGACACTTTAAGCATTGGGTGATGAGCTTCTTTTTCAGGGACACTGTTACTGTTTTTCTGAAACAAATGCCCAACTCTCATATCAATATCTCTGTTTTCAAAAGGCACACAATCTTTATCATATGACTTGAGACGAACAACATTCAAAATATCCTGCAAATTTTCAGGTAAATCTAAAAAACTTGACATACCAGTTCCAGCCACACTGCTAATGTCTAAAGTTTGTCCACTGGGAGAATCTTCATCAACATCTGTAGAATCAGGTAAAGATATAAGTTGTTTTAAAACATTTACCTGTCTGTCAGTTTCTTCAACTTGTCTTGTTAATGCATCAAGAATTTTTTTATGCTTTTCTAAGTTATCAAATTTTTCACTGTTTTCAGATGGACTTAGTTTATGCTCTTGCCTCCCAGATGTAATATTTAATACCTCTTGTTCAGGATCATATGGTTTATCATCATCTTTGTCACTAGGTGAAATTTCTGCATCAGGTAATTTCTTAACTGGTGGAATATATGAAGGTTCATAAGGATTTTCTGATTTCCTTTTGAGTTTCCGTGTACCAGATGATGCTGAGCGAGTTAAATCTGATTCTTTATTTGAAACAATGATATTTAAATCAGCAGTTGGGCTATAGAAACTATCACAGACAATATCACCTTCATTATCCACTGATGCTGGCAGAGGAGGTGTGTAAGATCGGGTTTCAAGAGGAGGTGTGTAAGAACCATCCACAACTTTCTGATCACCTTCAGATCTAAAAATTAAAATATAATGAATTTCCTTACTTTCAAATCATGACAAAATTTAAAAACATGCTCTAAGGAATAAACATTTAAAACTTACACATTCTGTTTCGAAATACGAGTAGGCGATACTTGTCTTATCTTATGTCGAACAATGACACCCAGTAACAAATGAGGCCTAGGAGTAGGCAAACCTAAATGAAAATAACAAAGTTTACTACTTCCCAAATAAATGAACAATACTTTTTGTTAATATTTTACATATTTCAGAATTATACTGATATGAAAATTAAGCATTAAAAATTAGAGATTATACATGTAGTAAAACACCTATAAAGTAAAAGAATCAAAATTCAAACCGATGTAAATTTCACTGAGTAAATTATTAGATGAACCACAACATACAAACAGTCTTATCATCTTGACACAATAAATATGCAAAACCTAAAAGAAACAATATGCAACACCACCTCAACAGGAGAAAAAAAAAAGCATAAGCAAAATATCAAAATATATATATATATATTAAGAAAAAAATGCAGATTACTCTAAAATGCAACATTTAAAAATATTCCAAAAATTCTATGGTAATTATTTCACTTGACAGCCTAAATCTGAATACAAGTTCTTTCATGAGTGAAACGAAATTTGTTTTACAGTTTTGCACAATATGATACGAGGTTAACGCTTACCTGACTTTTACTCAGATGTCCCTACTTAAGAAATTATGAATTCCACTTCGGAGAAGAAACTAAACCCCGTGTTTAAGAATTAAATATTTTTAACAACGGACAAATATTATATCCCTTCTCACAAACCAAGCTTAAGACTTCATGCCACTATTGAAACTTTACACAATTTTTAATTGCTGCAAACTATTCTACATCTAACCTTACTGATTCTTATCTCAAAAACCTCAGTATCTACAACTTACTAAATGAAAATTGGTCCCATGCAACAAGCATTCTTAGTATTTAAAACTCACTAAATACCTCCAGACATCCCTGATAAAAGTACTTCTGTATAAATACGGTAAAAGAGATTTTAAAATTCACGATAAGGAGAGGAGCAATACTGAACATCGGATTTAATGATTTTTCTTTGAACTAATGTTTCAAGTTTTTTAATACAAGATTTTAACACTTTTCTTAGGATAATCAGTGTAAAGATTATGCTGGCACAGGATGTATTAAACATAAGAAATAATATCTGAGGTAGTTTTTAAAGACCAAACTCTGAACTTTAACTACAGAAGAAAAAATATAGTTTTAAAAAGGAAGTTTCCTAATTTTGAAAAGTTACACAACTGATTTCATACAACAATAATATTAAATTTAGCTACTGAATATGAATAATTCACATAAATTTACAGACATTAAATTTTCATTAGTCATAAACTTTCTCAAACTACCTTGCAGCATTTTGAAATTTTATAAAATTGAAAAATAGTGCTGCATTACCAATTTGTTTTGCTCTTTTATTGTCTACCCACAATGATTCAACTGTTAGATTTTAATTGTGTATTTCTAATTGAACAGAATAGTCTTGTATTGCTTATGTCACGAAGTTAAAGCCTCTGAAAAAGCAACTTCAATTTTTCAAATCTATAACTTTTAAGCTATGTCATCATACATTTTGGATTAAGTCACATCAGCAATTGCTTATTTATTTATACAAATTTAGTTAAAAGCAAACTGTCTTTGCAGCTGAATTTGTGTCAGGTTTACTTATGGAAATTATACTTGATTCAATTCAGCAAATGAAACTCATATTTCTTTTACACTCTATTACGTTTGTTACAGTACATACTTAAGAAACACAGAACGATCTAATACCTAGACCTCTGAACCACCAGCAAAAAATGTAAATAAAAGTATTAAAAAAACTATCGTCACTTATAAAGTCTAGGAATAGGGAATAAAGTACTCAATAAAAGGAAGAAGGTGTGCTTTAAATGTGAATTTTCTCCTGAACAGCTAAGATTTCTGCATGTCATTTTCAAATACCTATTGGTTAGGGAATCACATCTTTGCCAATGAGAGTACACTGTACTGATGTTTGCTACAGATCACTCACACTTTGGTACTTGAGTGGTTCGGGGTTAGCATATATCTATCTGACATAAACAGTAAATAAAGCTTCAATGTTAACACGCCTGTATGTCACTACTTTAAACTGATGTTCTAAAATCCGAAAATTTCCAAAACCCAGATTTGCAATGATTCCAGAACTCGGACATTGTGCTGTATATGTTTTTCGTGTTATTTTTAAATATTTCCTTGTTCCAAAGAGTCCATGATTTAGGAAGTGGTGAAACAGAAATATTCAAAAGTTGCAAAATCACACCCCATGACCAAATAACATTAAGATATTTTAACTGGCTGCCTACAGTCATTCAATAGCTAATTTTTATCCCTATTTATTTAAAAAAAAACAGGACTGACATTTTCTGTCCTGAAAAAGTGAGCATTTAATGCAGCAATATGAAGGAAGAGGGAAACAGTTCATATAATTTTTAATTAGAAGCAAACTTTGAATGGGAAAAGGAAAAATAATGCTTCTTAATTTTATTGTCAGACAATCAGTTCTGAGAAGACTCAATACGAAACAGTTGATACAATTGACTTTAACTAAAATTCACAGTTCAATCCTTACAGACTAATTAAAATATAAATTCTTCAGAAGTTTACAGAACCTTTTTTAAGGATGGTTTATCATACATTGGCAAAGCAGGACATTAAAATTTTACCTTAAAAACAGGAAACTTATACCCAGAAAAACTGTAAAACATTTCTTGCTGAAAAGTACTGGTCTCCTGATCTCATATTTAATTTACTCTGGCAATAATTATTAAAAAAGTCTTGAATTAAGGATCAGGATAACTTTCATGCATTTACTATTTAAAAGAACCTTCCTATTTCTCTGAACAACTCAAATTCCAATCCTCATTATTAGGCAGACATCCCTCAAGTTTTTGCCATCATCAAATAAATTAATCCCCATCAGCTTCTAATTTTTTAGCAACTTTGCTCCTTCAGACGTTTTTGACTTCCTGGCTTCAATTAAATGCATCAGTTTTGTCAGTTCCCCCTTCAATATATGCACTGAGCAAAATTACTACAATTTTCACATCAGAACTTATATATTTATTTCTTAATATACATGGCTGCAGAACTAATATGTTATTAACCATTCAATTTTTCAATTAATCTCTTTTAGAAAGCATTTACCATGTTGACGTTGAAATTAGTCTAGCAGTATTTCCGAATGAAATTAACACAATTTTCTACCATTTCATTCACGAATTTTACACATAAATTAATCACTAACATAGCAACAGTGCAAAATAATAACACTTCCTAGCACAACAGAGATGTAAAAATAGAAAAAACTGCACTAAAAATAATGATCAAATCATGCATATTAAAAAAATCGAATTAAAGAATTACACCGCCACACACATTTTAGATTATACAAAACATGTAGGTCATGTAATTCAACAAAACTCTTAATATTCATTACATAATCTACTCCACAAGCCACTGCATTAGTTGATGCTTTAGTTCCTGAAGAATCCTTAAAAACAGCAAGAGAATGTAACAAATAAAGAAAAATTATTTTTCAGATGTCTTCCTACTTTATAATAATTATACGACAATGTTTCACACATTTTCTTAAAATAAATGCTTGCTAAAATTTATATGCAGTGCTTCAAAATTTGTAGCTATTGTATCTATCTGGAGCATATTTTATAACATATGTGCCCATATTCATGTATGTTTACCACATATATAAAGAGAAAAATTTGAAATAGAAAAGTCAATAGTAATAAAAAAATAGGGAGCACAAAAAATAAGAGTAAAACCACAGTAAGATGAGATGAGACTTCAATGAGATGCATGATGAGACTTCAATGCATTCTAAAATATATTAGCTGCAGTCTCAGTGACCACATTTCACAAATTACAAAACAAAAGTACAATACTATCAAACTTAAGAAAATATGAATAAGAATAAAAATGAAAAAAAAAAAAAAACTGCCAAATATTTCATTTCAATTTATTACTATTTAATGAAATATTTTAATTTATAAGTTTCCTGTTTGTAATTTTTTCTTCATATAATCTTCATACGGTTTGCTGCTTTTGAACATAACATAGCAAAAAGATTAGAGAATTTAGCAGAATATAGGCCATGTTTTCAAGAGCTTTGTTTACATTTCTGTAGTTCCAATTCCACTTGAACAGGAGAACGAAATTCAATGACTTTTTCAGATATGTTCAGTCTCACAGCGTAGTGTGCATTAGCTGTGCTGAGGGTAAATTACTTAAAAACACAAAAATTTGAAAGTTACATATGACTTTGATTTAAAAAAAAAAGAAACTTACTTTTGAATCCCAAAAGCATTAAAGTTTGGACTATAAATAAGAGCTGTTCTTTTCAATAACTTTCAAACTAAATTTCCACCAAGCTAAGACAATTTGCATACTAAACCACCCTTCTCCTCAGCAGTTCATTTTATCACAGAAATTAAATCACAGAAGAAATTAAATTCTTCCAATACATTCCATTCTAGTAATAAACAAAATCAGAAATCAAATTCGTTGATTTTTCAGTGCAATGTATAAACTTCTAAACATCATATTTTTTCACCATTAATTGTGCAAAAATTATGTCATGTATTAAATTGTCATTATGTCACAACTTTATTGTTTTAAAAAGTGTTATAAATGGGTTTTGGAATGAAAGTTATTGCTTGAAAATGGTAATGGGTGATCAATTATCAACCCCATTAAATACTGCCTAACAATCATCCCTGTAATATTAGAGCACTTGTTAAATTCTGAAAGATTTTTAAAAAAAAGCGGTTTTTTACTTCCTTGTACGAAAATTGTCTATGGTCATATTTCAACAGAAATATCCATTTTGACTATTCTCGAATCCATTTGGATGATTTTTTACATGATGATGCTATATGCATGGACAAAAGAATGGGCATTTTTTTCCAAAACAGATCACATTTTCCCTTTCTGATGCCAGAAACATTTCTATTAATGTTGTTATTTTTAATAACATATCCCCAAGCCAATATACACAATCCTGCTTTTCTGTGGCATGTAACGAAACCAGCTTTAAGGTGCATTTAAACTGAATTTCAATATCTGAAAACAAAAATGTGAATAAATAAATTCTTTACACATGTTAAGCACAAAAACTCAAAATTCATTAGGAAAATAAAAAAAAAAAAAAAAAAAAAAAAGCACAGTACATATCCAAAAGAAGAGATTTACCCAGAAAAAATTTTAGATTTAAAGTACAAGTTTACTGTAAAAGAAATTAGCTATGATGATTATGCCATAGGTGATAAATAATTTCAATAAAAAAAATTGCTTTGCCACTAAAACTATGTTACAGACATACACAAAAATAAATTAAAATTCTATGTGTATATATTTAAAAAAGTCTAACATCTTAAAAGTACATTATTATTTTTCATGTCTTTTTCTTCAAAAAAACCCTCAATGACATCGTAGAAAACTACTTGGTTGTTACAGTTGCTGTAATATAGACAGTATAATAGGAATACCAAATAAACATTTATAGCTCTAAAATACATTTTAAATAGTTTTTAATAAGAAAACTCTTCTCGAAACCAGCAGCTCTTAAGCAACTCTCAGGAAAGTTGATAACAATATTACAATATTTGGTATTTTGTTCTGAAGACTGCATTTTAGAACAACTTGAAAAAATTCAAAACGACCACCCTTCCACATTCCTGTTTCATTCTCCCTAGCAAAAATGGAAATAAAACTCTGGAAGCAATTCTCTCTTAATAAGGAATTCTTTGTTGTTAATGTCCACCATGATCATAATTTAGTTGATATTCGCAATTTTTATTCAAAAGTATTTACAGAATAAAAAAAGGTATAACAAGGATATACGGGGTATGAAGCAGTTGAAAATCTTGTGCTGATTCCTTTTGAATATTCTACCTCAAGTAAAAGCTAGTTTTTCCCCCTCAATTTAATTCAGTATGCAATTCAGAATTTCATTATTCTTATATGCCTTAAGAATCAACATGAGAAATACCTTTGGGGGGCGGACTGCCACCTCTGTCCTCTCTATCTATGCCACTGATACATACATATGCACATATATATGTACAAATAAAAATATACATATAGATTCAATCTCAAAATATAAAAAAAAATTTTCATTGCAGGATGAGATATGGGCACTTAACAATGCATCACTGCTTTTCAATATTTAAGTGACAAGTTTTTATTTTGAGCAAAAGCTAAAAAACATAAGTCTGATCCAGAATGACTTGTCAAACATCAAAATGTGCTACAAATTAGACTAACTTTGCCAAATAATAGCAAACATATAAATAATTATGTTACTATGTGTAATTTAAATACTTCTTATATAAACTGGAACAGAAACTCCAATAGCTTGAGATATGATTATATTGAGCTTTCATAGTTACCACAGGCTTTTAAAACACCA
>KK117431.1:24035-57863 GCA_000611955.2 Stegodyphus mimosarum | reverse complement strand
GAACTCTCTAACTCCTAACCGCTTCACCTTCTATTCAGAAGTTCGTGCTTAAGTAATGGCTCCTTTTATTACAAGAAAAATTCAATGTGCTTTTATGCATTTTATCCTTCTGTTTTCATACTGCTCTACAGAAAACAAAATTAAAATATTTGCACAATACAAAAATTCGAAAGTTTTAGTCAATTTAGCAACAAACCAGAGAAAACTAATGCATTTAAGTACAGGGTAAAATCGATAAATTAGTATAATGTCAAAAGGCATGCCACCATAAGATTCTTACTTTCTTGTATATCTTTTAAATAACCTTTAAGAGATTTCAAATAATCATGTTTTCCATTCTATTCATTACAATAAGCAGTATAGCAATTTAGTAATAAATAAAACAAATCTAATTAGGGAAAATCTTCACATTTCTTTATCAGCTAAGATATTTCGCTTTTAATCTTTTCACTCACAGGGGGGGGGAGAGAATAAAATTCTCATATGGGCCCATGACCTGGGAGCAAAAATTATCACAGTGTATTTAAGGTCTGCTTTTTTTACTAAGCTCAATATGTGAAAACATCCCACAACACCTTCAGAAAGTCATGATCAATACTGCTAAAATAAATATAAAAAATAAGATAATACAAATAATGATTTCACTTAAGCATTAAAATTGTTTTTATACATTTATGAAGTAGAAAACTTAAAAATTTAAAAGACTAGCGTATACTAGATACTGTTACAATACTTATATACAAAATCAAGGCTCTTTCATTACCTGATACATTTCTAAACATTGCTCAGAACGTAGACATTGTAAGTTTTACATTTCTTGAATGTAACATGGATGATATGAGTTAATAATGCTCATAACATCAATTTTACACTCAAGACATTCCACTAAGTTTCACAGCATTGTAATAAAATCAATTAGTTTTAAAAGTAAAATGTATCAAAGATCATGTGCTAGGCACTAAACAGCTGAGAAACTTCCTTAAAAATTAAGAACAATAACATCATTTTAATTTTTATGTAAATATGAAACCATGCACAAAACTGATTATGAACATAAGCTTCTAAAGCAATATACACTATCAGGAATTTCAGCTATTTCAGCCTCACTGTTCTTTTTAATCGCACACACAGTATGGTAAGTTAGCTCGTAATTAATAATGCATATATTTTGAAATATACCTGGGCCATCAAAAGGCATCAAAACAATTGGTACAGGGCTTGTTGCAGCTAGTGGTAAGATATAAAAGTCCTTAATTTTCTTTGAATAATTGGAGACAACACCATATCGTTTCCTACTGCTCAAATATGAATAAAAAGAGTTGTATGTGACTGCTTCTTCTTCATTAGCAGCTTGAAAACGGATAATTATTAATTCCTATAAAATTTAATTATACTTGTATACGTTATTTGCAAGGAAACATAATAAAATGAGAGTAAATGACACTTCTCAACACATATGTAAATACTAATTAATTACATATTAAATATTAAATTAATTATAAAGTAACAAATAATTAATTATATAGTAAATACAGTACAAAGTCCAAAATCCGGACAACCAATAATTTCATATATATGAAGCAACAACCTGTGATAGGTGTAGATTTTAGCATAGAAACTGTATTGATTTTGAGGATGAACAAAGTCCCTCTTCATCAGAAGCAAAGAAATTTGCAATTGAAAAAAAAAAAAATTATGAACATATTTATAGCCTAAGGAAGTCGAGACGAGAGAGTAGCATCATCTGTTATTAGAAATAATAGCGAAAATTTAAAAAATAGGATAACAGAGATTTAAAAGCATTAGGTAGGATAGGATTAAAATCATTATCTAAACACGGTAAATTTTTGTGAATATGATAAGCCTCAAGAAAATCTAATTCTCCAGTAGAAGATGCTGTCTGGATAATTTTTGCAGACCCAAAGTCGAAATTGTGATTAAATTTCCAACTAAGAATAGCAATCAAAGACTTGCAAATTTCACTTTTTCGGACATAAGATTCATATTCCTTAAGCCTCTTTTGGTTTGGCCGATATATCTCGAACCACACAAAAAACCTCAAAAAGAGCATTAAGCAGATGCTTTAGTGTAACACTTCCCACATGCACAATAGACATTTTTTCATAGTAAAGCATATGGAGGGTCTTGATACTTAATTTTACTTCAGCACTTAATAAAACACTTCCATGTTGAAGAAACACAATCATTTATTAGTCTGTATAATCAAAAATTGGCTCCATAGTCACCTTTCTGTTTAGCATACATTTCAAACTGAAACATCATTGATGAATAAACAATCAGCAATGAACTTTTTTCATCACTGATTTTACATCTTCTGAATAACTTATAACCCAGATGCCAATCTGCTGAACAATTTTTTTATTATATTTTGCTTTCATCACCATATGGCTATCAACTTGTGGCTACTTGAAAAATTACTCACACAGTGAGGTACAAAATATTTTTTTTTTCTTTTTTATATTAGTAACTGAATACTAAACAGCATGATAACCTAATATGCTTACATTATACCCGGAGATGATTACAGACTCAGCCAACTACGCTGTGAAGTTTTCAGTATGTTGATAATAAATTTAACAAAAATTTCTTTCCATTAAAAAAATGTAAATAATAATCATAGGCTAAAAGATTATATTTAGAGCTGTTTGAATTAAGAATAAGAGATTTGTCATTTCGGTAAGCCTTAAGTATGAGAATTTAAATATTTGGGACTATGGTAAGCATTAAGCAAATGTGGGAAGTAAACGTAATTACAGTAAATAAATTAATATAATTCTCAGCTAACTTCCTCAGCATGACTGAAGTACGATAAAATTTAGAACATGTCCCGAGTCATCTGTCTCATAATATATAGCCAATAGTATAAAGTCGACACTAAGTTAAGCCTTATAGTAAAAGCCACAAATTTGAAGGCTTCCAGATATCACAAAGAAAAAGCAAAATTTGCAAATTAATGGAATTTATGAACAAATAAAGTATTAATAAATGAAGATCATACAAGAGAAGTATTTCATTATGATGACGATGCCAGTGTTCCAATAATCATTCAACTAATGTTTGGGCAAAATCTGCAAAATGGTTTTAAATCCAGAAAATATCAGTACTGACAATGAAGAAAGTGACAGACATTGTTAATGAAAATACTTCGGTAGAAGTTTAGTGAAAATTCTGAACAAGGACTGAAGACGATATTACATCTGTCGATGAAATAAAAGAGAAAGTAAGCAGCATTACCTACTTATACCGAAAGAAATGCTTAATAAAGCAAAGAAAGAAATTTTGAGGTTTTTTTTCCTTAAATTCTGATTCCTTTAAGGTCATAAATGCTTCATTATTTGAGAGACTATTTCATGATTTCTACATGTCACCTCACTACATTTAAACTGGTGGCCTAAAATCCAGAAATACCAAACTTCCATTGAGTCATCTTGAACTTTGTACTATATTAAAAGAGAGCAAAATATACAGATTTAAAAGTAGAGGTTTATCTTAAGCAAAATATTTACTATAAAAACAGAATACTAAGACAGGCATAGAAAATTCTAACTTCAATAATGAAATACATTCATTTTCCTCTCAAAATGTATCATAATACTATATATTTATTCAAAATTTATGTTCCTATACAGATAAGGAAAAAAATGCTGTTGTATTTGCCATGTTGAATCTTCTGAAGATTAATTTCTTTTTGTTTAGATTCAAAATCTGACACAGATTACAAGTATTTGCGTACTACAGAAATTTTATTGAATTAATATTTAGTTCAGGCAGGATATTGCAAGTTGCCATTTTTCTTAAATAAAGAAATAGACTATTTCAGACAGCAAAATCATTAAACTTTAATATATGCTTGTCACAAGACTTTAAGATGTTTTAGTGATGGGAGATCTCTCCCACAAATTAAATGAGAGATGCAATTAATTAATAATTATTTTTCTGCAATTTGTAACAAACTGCACAAGTTATACTAGGAGAATTTTATGAGCTACATAGTATACAGTAAAATTTCTATAGAAAAAGTATTTCATGTATTTTTACACTTTTCAAATTTGTTCATTAAGTAAATTCTGTAAGCCTGAGGATTTACAGTTACATCTAGGGATGGAACACATATGATTTCCTCCAGGAGACAAGGGCTTGGTTTGGTTTTTATGTTAATGTCAAACCACTCCAGGACTATCTGCCTAAAGGGAGGGATGCCTTTATGGAGGACTTTCCGAGTTCATATTCACATTGTACATGGGGAAAACCACAAAACTGCCCATGCTGATAGGCTGTTTGCCTTGCATTGAAAACAGGTCAAACTACTAGTGTTGAATCGCTAAGCTAGTGTTTATCGCTAAGCCACTGGTGGGCAATAGCCTGGGGGGGAGTTAAATATTTTTCTTACTGTTATAGATGTACTGTGCTATACAGAAAAATAAAAAATTATGCAGTAGAATAATTGAAGGATATTAAATTTTCGTTTAATTTTGCTTACATAACAAAACAGTTTTCTTTACTGAATATGATGACCTAGTTAGCAAATTAAGTTTGACTAACACAATTTCATTTAATTATTACAAAATACAAAGAAATAAACTAAAAAATTGCAAAAATTTATCTTAATCATTACGAACCTTTGAAAGAAATATACACAAGACAGATATCAACTAAAAAAATGTAGACTGGGTTTGAAAAAATAAATATAAAACACTAAGGAAAATCATTCATAATGAATAGTATTCATGATTTACTTCAATATCAAACCGAGATGAGTTATAACAGATTAAAAAAATGTAATTACACTGTTCATCAAAATTAAAGACTATTGACTAAAACTTAGCAGTTACTTAATGAAAAATGATTAAAAAAACTGTAGAAAAGTACGAATTAAAATAAATTACCACATTTGTAAGTTGATTAATCTCAATAAAAATTTTAAAATGATGGAAATGTGAACTGCCAGTTTTACAACAAAATTTTCATTGATATGGTATATGGTCACCTCTGAGAAATATAAACTTTAAATTTTGATTTCATAGAATTTACCAACTTTTGATCAAGTCTTGTGCAACTGCATGCCACTCTTCTAAAATTGTACTTTCTAAGAGGATCCAGAAAGGTTTGGCAACCTGCAATTCAGTGATTTAAGGCATACCACATTTCTCCAGTTGGGTTCTAGAGAGGACAGCAAGTTAGTCAATACTTACAAGCAATACTGTTTTCAAGTATAGTGACATCAGAGGTGTTTGATGCAGATAAGCATAGTCATCTATCAGCAAAACAACTCTGCATCAACAGCAACCTAATTTGCATCACAAGTGTTTCCAAAACTTCATCCACATATCCGTGATTAGTTAAAGAACTTCAATCAATGACATGCAGGTCGGTATGGCAGTTTTTGAAGATTCCACTTCAAACCACTAAATCGGTTTTCTACAAACAATGGGAGGTAAACTGCATAGTTGTCACTACCTTCAGATCAAAATACATCTATATTCACAATTCAGGTTATACACAGACACATACGTAAAGAGTATACAAGTCTATAAAAGATGATAATGACACAAGCTTGAGTGAAACAGAAATCATTGGTTTTCTTGCATAAAGTCAAACCTTGTGAGTCCTTCAAGCAGCAGTAGAATGGCACATTTGAATTCCTGTGGCAGCCTGAAGGTGTAGAGTCAACTAATACTTGGTCCACAGTTACTTTGAGCTGATGATGACAGGATCTTCAAATGTAGCTGTAGTGGTTTTTAAGCAGAGAATCAATTAGACATGCTGTCTACTAACTGTTTCACTGCTTAAAAAGAGGTTCCAATTTTTTTTTATAACACTTTGTGGGATATTCAAATCTTAGACAATCTCTCTTGCTTCTCCCACTCCTTGAGTCTACCTATTAACTGGCATTTCTACGCTTCAGTTAAATGATGCCTTTGAGTCATTAGTAATGAATACAGAGAATTCTTACACAACCTTAAACAATACTACAACATCTAAATTCCACCAAGCATCTTTGCACAACACATTGTTAATTTCATAGTTTGCATTTTCATCTGCTAACCTGTGCGGAGATATCCAATTTAGCATTCAGTTGCAGATAATTAACATAAATAATTACACCCTTGGATACTGGTTGAACACTTAAATCAGTGAGCATAATTATTTAAATCGGATAAACAGTATAATACATAAATTTATTATAATCCACAACCATATGATATGGAGAATTTAAATTATACGTTTTTTAAGAGCAATTGCACATCTGAAGAAAAGGATAAATAACAACTACTGATAAAATTGCATCATAAACATGAAAAACTGCCAAAAAATATATGAAGATGTGGAATTGCAAGCATTGTTTGGATGAAGATGGTTTGCAAACACAAAACAACTCTTGAGCAATTGGGCATTAGTCAACAAGCTGTTTCCAATCAGCTACGAGAACTAGGAAAGATTCAGAAGACTGGTAGATGGATACCACAAAAATTGAATGACAGGCAAATGGAAAAGTGCAAAAACACATGTGACATTTTGCTCGCTTGATACAAATGGAAGTTGTTTTCACATCGTATAGTTACAGGAGATAAAAAGCGGGTTTATTTTGAGAATCCTAAGCACAAAAAATCATGGTTAGACATAGGCACACCATCCACACTGACCAAATTGCTTTGGTATAAAGACAATGTTCTGTGTTTTGTGGGACTAGAGGGCAGGGTCTGCTATCAGCTGTTAAAATCTAGGGAAACAGTTAATACTAAACGTTACCAACAACAATTGTCTGATATGAACTGTTTGCTACTTGAAAAAAGGCTAGAATATCAAAAGAGACAACACAAAGTCATTTTTCTTCATGACAATGCTCCATCTCATACGGCAAAACTAGATCATGACACGTTTGAATCACTCAGCTGAGAAGTTCTTCCCCACGCGGCTTACTCACCAGACTTGGCTCCTTTGGATTATCACTTGTTTGCATCGATGGGTCTCTGGTTCCTACAGAGATGTGAAAAAAATGGCTCAATGAATGGTTCGCAGCAAAAGGGGATAATTTTTATTGGTGTGGAATTTATGAATTGCCCGAAAGATGGAAAAAATGTTTAACAAACGATGGAGCATACTTTGAATAAAGCATTTTTTATCATTCTTCCGAATTTAAGATGTTTTTTAGGGGGAAAAAATCCACATTTCATACTCATACACTGGTATTATAAACATGGTCATCGCTCTTCTCATTGCCCCCATTCTCCTCTGGAAAAAGAGAGACCTGTGCCTGATGACCTCTCAAAATTTGAAAAGTTTAATTCAAAATCCATGTAAAATTAAGACTGATTTTCTGCCAAATTTTAAATTTTACAGTGGCATGTTTCTCTTTTCCGCAGGCAGAGTGACTGTTTGAAACAATGTTTAAAGATGTTAGAAAAAAATACAGAATGTATGGTTAACTGAAAAAATTCATGTATATACATTAACATAGGTCTCAACTAACCAAATTAAAAAAAAGGAGGAGTTTTAAAACATCAGAAGAAAAATATTAGCAACAAAAATGATTTTATGTGAAAAAATATATAGAAAGAAGTAATCTTTTTTTAAAGAACAAACCAACTCTAAAAAGTATCTTAATAAAACGTGCAGTCACTAATTCTTAAATGCAACTAGTATAACATATTTATATATAAGAAATATTTTTATTCTTTGTACCTTTACACAGTAAAATAATTTAATCATTTTCATATGACTGCTAACAAAAGTGATAGATTTTGCTTGCTTTAAGAAGTGATATAATTTTGTCGAAAGCAATTGTCACACAGGTCTGTTTTCACATATAAATGAATAAATTTTCCCACATAAAAGTTTTTCATGTATTTTTGTTGCCACTCAAACAGAAAAGTGAAATTCCCTGACTTTTCCAGATTTTTCAGGTATGTTTTATGAAAATTTCAGTTTAGCTGTGTAGGGTTCCTTTGCTGTGCTAAGAGTATATTAATTATGGTACTATTTGAAAACACATAAATTTGCCATTCACACACGACTTTGATTAAAAAAACTTTCTTTTGAATCCCAAAAGCATTACTATTATAACTATAATAGAAGTTAGAGCTCAATAACTTTCAAATTAAGTCTTTGGCAAACTAAGAATACTTGCTATACAATGTTTAGATACTAAATCACCATTCTCTTCAGCAATCTATTGTATGAGAAAATTAATTAATTCCAAATAAATTTTCTTTTTAATCACATGAAAAGAGCATATAATACCAAAAATAAATTCTTGAACAGAAGTTATTGTTCATAAAATGGCAAATGGGGAAGCAGTTACATCCATACTATTTATAATATAATATAAAATTGCCAAACAATCACCTACAGCAGTTGCTGATTCTGGAATGTCCAAAAATCAGTTTTCTTTTTAAGGAAGTCACCTGACTATCGATGAAAAACTTTTAATATAAGGGTGAACTTTATAATTCAGGTAACATTGAAACTGTCACAATAAAACTAATCTTTACCGAAATTTTTGAGTAAGGATGATTGATGGTTTCTCACGTTAGAATAGCAATAACTAAAAAATTACTTTAATTTTAAAAATAAATAAAAATAGTATTAAGATTCTAGTTTTAGAAATTCAAATCATTTTGCAGATTCACAGGTTCTCAGGATCTTAGTGTCTTAGCCTTAGAAAAAGTAAAATGTAACTGATAATTCAGTTCCCATCTAAAGAATTAAATATTTATGACTAAAGTTTGATCTCAATATTTTCGTCCTTGTTTTAATTGTGCTGGATATCCTAAACGATTAATTTTATGTAGAATCATTAAAAAGCTAACAGTTTTATTTTAAAGCATTATTCCTTTCATGAAGAGCATGTATATGAGCTAGTTTCCTTTAGAAATTTATTTACAAATGCATGAATTCCCTGCGGTAGACAGTTCTCATTTGTTTTGCAAAATTCAAACAAACCGTATTCTTTAGAGAGAAGTACACACAAATTGAAAATAATGAAAAATCACTGGATCTATTCCTAAAATTGGTGCTTTAGTCTTTGCTCAGATGAAGTTTCTGTGATGTTGTACTTGATATTATATACCATAATTCCTACTTTTGATTTCTGCATAATTCTACTAAAACTATTCACCAATTATTAATAGAAGGAGGAAGGACGGAAACCAGAGCATAATGCTAAGCTACCTGCCTCAAAAAAGAATGTTAAGCTGCATCATAGAATAATTTCAAATTTGTATATTACAAAAACAACATTTTGTGTCATTATGCAATCACATTAATTATAAAAAAATGTGAAATTCTTTATTAATTTACCTCAAATGTGACCTTTTAGTGAAAATCTGTGTCATTACTTTTAAAATTATATATACAAGAAACTGCAACTCATTTTAAATCTAGTTGCATCTCTCAAAAATTTTTGAATACTAACACGCAGCTCCTTCTGAAGTTTAGCAACCTCTTGTACTACGCAAACAACCATGAATCCAGCTTGTCCCTACCACCATGCCAAGAGCTTATGATTTGAATGAAAAGAGCATTTCATGGCTGTATTTAGACAACCATCTATTTCTACAGAAGTAATTTATATTTGCAATATATAAGGGAAAAAAGAAGAAAATTCCTCAATAAGCAGTTTCTTTTTGTTGTTCAAAGCCTTAATAAAACAATTAACTCTTCGATGTGTTCATGCTGCTGGATTATCTAGTAGCATACATAAGTTCAGCAGCAGAATTATGAATATTAATTTATTTGTCATTTTACCAAAGTTACATCATACGAAAAAAAAAGATTTCAGAAGTCACCTCAAACATATTTCAATCAAAACGTGAATTGAAATTTAAATCTTTTACCTTATTCCCAGACTGCTTGATTTTACTTAAATAATCCCAGACTTGATCAGGAATAATTCGTCCACATACTTGAATTGTGTCAGGAATATCCTAGGTAAATTGAAACAGTATTTAAATTATTCCAAGAAAATAGTACAAAAACTCCAAGTGCAAAAATTTTAGCTTTTAAAATAAGGAATAATGCTATAAAGTATTTTACTTCAACTAAAAGATAACATCAGCGAATACTTTGAAAAATTATAAAATAAGTTTTAATGTACTTAGGGAAGAAGTTTATTTTTCAAGTAAATAAATAATATCTAGCTGATAATTCCAAGTTCTTTCATTCAGTTTCACACATTTTATAATGCAGCAAAATAACTCACTTTTTTGAAAATTAAAATTTGTGCAAGTCATTTAAAAATAATTTTTCTAGATCTACACACTGCTTGCATAACATGACACACTATAATTTAAGGCTTTAAGATATATATCAGCTTTTTTTAGGGGGGGGGAAGGGGCCTGCTTGCTTCTTTGAAAACCATGTACTGCAAAACATTTTGAACACAAGACAAAAATGCTTTGCACTTAATTAAGCCTGAGAATAAAAGTAGAACTTTAAAAAGAAGAATTTAGAAAATACAGATAATTTTAGGTTTATATGGATGTATAAGCTATTAGTTTACAGAATCACTGACAACCTACCTCTATGATAATAACCAATTAAAACCAGTGAGTGAGTTTGAAAAATCAAAACTTATGACTGCATGGCAGGAGTAATAACTAATAGATATGTTAGTCTCAAATCTAATTTCGAATTTTCTTTTAGTGGAAGTTTAGTGAAAAGAAATCTAGGGTTTCTACAGAAATAGTTTGTACTTCAGAAAAGAATCACAGGAAAAAAATTAAGTAGAAAATACACTAGAACCACTTCACTAGAGATCACTTATAATTTGTACTCAAAACTACATTGCTCATGTTCGCCAAAAAGAACGGAAAGAATTTCGCAGACAAAATGAACATTATCACTTTGTATAATAAAACATACCAGTGGAAGAAACTAACACAGCACATATGACCTGGAAATCAAACAAGGAAAAGAAGTAAGATGCAAGTATTGAATGGTCTTTCTGAACCAGACAGTGGAAAATGCCTTCACATTCCTTCTGCTTGGCTGTTTATGTAAAATATATCTGCCTACCATGAAACAGAAAAACGAGGACCTATTTATGTCACATGATTTCAAACGAATTTCAAATTCACAAATTTGACTTAGTCACTTTATAAGGCAACATTCTGCTTATTAAACTAATTACATAAAGCTCTTGGATAAAATAAATTAATATTTAATTTATTATTCTTATTTCAAATTTCAGTTTTTTGGGGGGACTGACTTCATTTGACTTTTTAATTTTATTAAAATTTTATACTGTAGAAAGCCCAAGTAGGAAAGAACTTTTATTTATCAAAGAACTTTTAAACAAAATAAGAACAAAATTAGTTATTAGCATGTATATAATTTTTTAAATACACATCGCAGCTTTAATGATGCAGTGTGGCAGTGAGGAGCTTGTATTTAGAAATGAAGACACAAAAGTATATCTTGAACATCATTTATCTGATACAATACAAAAATAAACACATGAAAGTTAATGACAGAAAACAGGTATCCTTAAAGAAAATATAGAATTCGAGTTGCCACACAGCAGATACGAATAATAATAGTAGCATACTAATTAAACATTTAAAGCAATATTAAAATAATATTGCTGTCAATATACACTGCTGGCAACCGTAAATGCAACACTCTGAAGAAAGCATGCAAATAACATGAAATTTACTACATGCATTAGCAGAGGTGAGATATGCAAATGATTAGAATTTCAGCGAAGATGCACATCATGCGCGCCTGTGGAGTCACTTTAAAGCGTTATTTCAGGCTTGGAGTTTTCGATGATTTCAAGTTTGGCAATTGTTTTTCTTGTGGTTTTTTCAAGAAAAAAATCAATTATGCCTTGTAGTAAATAGCGATCATCATTTGATCAAGTATCCGAGTTCGACAGAGGAAGGATAGTGGCCTACCGAGAGTGGGGATTATCTTTCAGGGAAATCGGTAGTCGTGTTGGACGAAACCAAACAACTGTAATGCGGATATGTGACCATTGGATGCAGGAGGGTATGACGGACCAATGTGTTCGATCGCATCCACCTCAGTGCACCACTTCACGTGATGACAGGAACATTGTGCGCATGGTGGTGACAGACCGCTAAGTCACATCATGAACCATAGCATAGCACATTCAGTCTCTAACGCATCATCCAGTGTCTTGGTGTAATATTCGACACCATTTACAGCAGAGTGGTTTCTCCGCAAGACGTCCATTGCTTTGTCTACTCTTGATGCAGAACCACAGACGTCTCCGCCGCCAATGGTGCAATGAAAGAAGGATGTGGACAGCAGAATGGAATGAAATTTTCTTTACTGACAAGTCACGCTTCTGTCTGAACACCACGGTGGTCAGATTCGAGTCTGGAGACACCATGGAGAGAGGGTGCTGAACTGCTGTGTTATGCACCGCCACACTGGTCCTGCACTGGGTATTATAGTATGGGGCAGTACTGGACACTCCTCTCGCACTCCTCAAGTATGCATTGCAGGTACTTTAAACAGCCAGCGCTACATCTCCGAGGTGTTGGAGCCAGTTGTCCTTCCTTACCTTCAGGGCTTGCCCAAAGCCATATTTCAACAGGATAATGCGCAACCACACATGCCACGCATTGTCCAAGGGTTCTTCGCGAATCGCCAGATTAAATTGCTTCCCTGGCCGGCTCGCTCTCCGGATCTTTCGCCGATAGAAAACATGTGGTCCATGGTTGCTGACCGATTGACCCTGATTACATCACAAGCTGCAACATCAGATCAACTTTGACAACATGTGGAAGCTGCTTGGTCTGCTGTACCCCCAAAACACATCCAAAGTCTCTTTGAATCAATGTAAAGGCGTGTGGCAGCGGTGATCTCCAACAATGGCGGTTACTCTGGCTACTGATTCTAGAAGGAACCACACTTCACAGAAGTCTATAAATTTAATCATTCGATACTTGGTCAACATATTATCTACTAAATAAAATTTGTTGTGATATCTGTTGTCCTTTTTGGTGTTGCGATTTGGGTGGCCAGCAGTGTATTTGATTTTGACAAGCAGTGCATATGTAAATACACTGTACCCAACTGGATTAAAGTTTTGCCAAGTAATAGTGGCCAATGTATTTTGAACATGTGAGATTGAAAATCGCTATTAGAAAAATTAAAATGCTGTTAGAAACAAGATTTTCTATCACATTCTGCAAATTTTGCAGCTTTAGCACCTACAGATTCCCATGTACTCAGATAGCTGAATAACTTTGCATAAGGGAGAATATCAAAGATGAAAACAAAATTTTTTTTTTACAGCAAGTCCTAAATTCTTGCACAGAAAAATTTCACAGCTTATAAACTGTTGACAGGCAAATTTACACAATGAAATCAGAACATGTAACCTTTTACTTAAATAAAACCATATTTACTGACATAATTTCCCCTTAGCTCTTTTAGCACAAATTTCTGAAAATTTTTAAATACTCACATAATTTCCCCCCTTTTTCAGGGCATTCAGAAAGCAATGTTCCCTAAATTTTAAAATGGATTTGTCTAAGTAGTGACCGTTTTCATCTTACTAACTGAATTTCTTGTTGATTTTAGATGCATGGGCTCTGACTGATAGAGAGATAATAGTGAAGAGCTTTATTAAAATGGGAATATCTAATGCTTTGTGAGGTTTTGATTCCTTCCACATCTCAGAACCTTGTGAATTCTTCACATATCCACTTATGATATATATTCTCGACATGAAAAATTAAACTTCACTCATTCCGAAGTAACCAAATATATATATATATATATTTACAGCTTTTACATAATACAACAATTTTTCAGAGTCACATGAAACAGTGCTACGTTCTGTTTTTAGAACACACTCAAGAAAAAACCTTCAATATTTTGAATGCATTTCAGTTAAAGTTTTATGCATCACTACCATGTGCATGCCGCTACTCTTCTGGCCCATGCTTCTTCTCTCCCTGGTTGCCAGATTCCCCCTTCTTTTCTGATTGGGATGGCTGGTGTTGCTAAACTCTCCACCAGGGCTAGGTTGGGAGCTTTTTTAAATCGAACATGTACATGACACGCCCCTGCCAAGAATGAAACATCCTTTTTTTGCGGACATGTTTCAGCACCAAATAAAACATAATTATTAATGTGACTCTTATACAAACAACACAAGAGACTATGAACAGCATTATGGCCTTAATAGTTATACAAAGGCACAAACATTAGAAACATGAAGAAAAAATCAAACAGCAGAATACAAAGAAAAAAGCTATATAAATAACCCTGTCCCTATCATATCTGATCCTGTGTGTCCCTATTCAGCCTGGTAAAACTGGAAGTGTAAAGAACGTCTGCTATTTCCTGAGTAAACCTACCAGTATATTCCTTTGAACAGAACTTATATTCGACCTTTCTAACTCCTCTAGGAATGCTGAAATCCTCCTCTGCCCTTTAACAGGTGTAGAATAAATTTCCCCAAACTCCTCTTCTCTCTCCAAGATAATATTCACTGCTTGTGATCTGATAAGGTCCGATTTTGTTCTAATGAATATACCTTTTGGTGCCATCGGGCATTTCTACTATGAAGGAGTAAGAACCCCTCTGTTCTAATATACTTGCAGGACCTTGCTACCTAGCATACTGTTTGTTGTTAAAATCAAGAATCAACACTATTTCTTTACACCCCACCTTGAATGTTTTATTGGAAGATCTCAAATTACGGTAGTGTGCTGTCCTCTCTTTTTGAATTCTAGCAGTGAGGTTTGCCTGCTCAGCTGCCTTCTCCAATATAGTTTTTAGATTCTGTAAATATGCATGAATAGGAGTCGCATCTAATTATAAATTTTTATGTTTCCCTGTCCATGTGAACTTCAATATTGACAGAGGTCATTGAGGTGTCCTGTCATACACGAGTTGAAATGCGGCAGTCCTTGTCGTTGAGTTAGGTATCTATCTCTCTGTAGGTCCACAACACATAAGGGATCTGTAAATGTTACCTGCTAGCTTCTTCTCTCATGACATAAAGCAGCATTCTTTTTTAAGTACCACTGAACTGTTCCACGAAACCATTAAATTGTGGATACCCAGGCATCGAAAACTTTGGACTAACTCCTATTTGTCTCTCAAACTTGTGAGTCAAATCTGCTTTAAAATCGGTTCCATTACCACATACAATTACATTTAAGATCCCTATTCTTGAAAAAATGTGCAACAATGCCTCACAAGTAGATTTGGCAGACAGGCTATTAGAGGTACTGCTTCTACCCACCTGGTACGCTGGTCTACCACACATAGTATGTACTTATGGCCCTTAGAACTGGGAAGATCAATCGGACCTATCACATCAATTTTTACAATTTGGAACGGCAGATCAGGCCTTGTCACTGAGGTGATCAGTATCCTATTGGCAATTTTAACTGGTCTGGTCAATTGTCATTCTTTTGCATGAGTCACAAAACTTCTGAACATCCAACCTCAGAGCTTCCCAATATTAGGAATATCTGATGCTCTCCAACGTCTTCTTTACCCCATGTGGCCACCAAATACTGAGCAATGTGCTAACTGTGAGATTTCTTCCCTCTGACGCTTGGGTACAACTAGTTGTCCCACACTTCCCCAAATATTTGCCCTTATGAAAGAGAAAGTTATCAACTGTACAATAATTCTTTTCCTTTCTGAGCATTCTCCTAATCTTCTACCAAAGATTCACAAGTCTCCTGATCTCTTCTAAATATGTCTGCAGTACCTACTCCTTCTGACTGGGTTTCCTTGTTTTTATCCAATTCTGCTTTCCCCTTTCTGCCAGAATTTCTTCCCTCACTGCTGGTCACCTCCAGCTTCCCTTTTACCATCACAGCAGACCTCTCTCTCTCCAACTGAATTGCTCGTGGCCCCTTTTTTCAACCACCTCACCTATGCCATGTAGCTGACCTCCTAACATGGCAAATACCTCAGGAGGAAGTAACACATCCTCTATCAGTGACTCTGCACCTGCACACAAAATCTCTTGATGTGTGACACTCGTGCTTTTTCCCACAGGGATACTCAAGGATACGTTTACCAAACTCAGGGAATGCTTAACAGCTGGATCAAAAATACCCTTCAAATATATAGTTGATACTTCTTTAAAGTCACAGATCTTTAGTTAGCCCCTTCCTAAACACTGTAATCTCTGTCCATGAATCCACAAGAGCCTTTCCCATTGTGCCATTCCCACTAATAAGAATGCTTTTTAACTTACCAAGCTGATAGCTGTTCACCTTCTCTGGCTTCCTCAAAGAATCTACTTGAGCTACCAGCACCTTGTCCTCAAAGATATCATTATCCTTAATTTTTCCACACAGTTTATCCTGGCCTTATCCTTTCCCTCATTTGAGCTATACTGTCTACTATTTTCAACCTAAGGACAGTTCCTTTTAAAATGTGAAGTTGAGCCACATATAAAACATTTTAAACGTTTCAAGTTACCTGCACTTTTCTGTACACCAGCTATGGCTTCTGATCCCTGGTGACCAATTAGTTTCTCTCCCAATGCCTGATTTACATTCCTTGTTCCACTAACTTCTCTATGCACATTGTAGGACTTCCCTTTAGCAGAAAAGAATATATCACACTCTCTTACCAGTTCTCTTTGTTTGAACCACGAGTCTCCCTGCCTTATACCTATATGTACAGCAGTTTCTGTATCAAGGGTCTAGTAGATTTGGTTTGCCACCACCAACTAATTAAGACCTTCAAAATCTGTCACCCCCCTTGATTTCACATAATTTTCCTACATAGCAGTCACTCTTGTAGAAAACTGACCAAAAGTCTGTTCGAAATTCCTCTTTGCTTTCCTAAAGCTAACTAAGCAAGCCTGGGGTGAAGGTTTAAATTCAACGTCTTTCTGACTTCCTCATAATTCCCATAATCATCCTCACTTACCAATGTTAACAAATTTGCTGCCTTATCTCCCAAGAGATAAATTAAAAATTTGGCCTTGTGTTCATTAGGAACATTTTCATTAACATAGGCTCTTTCCAAACTGTAAAAGAAATAGTGCCAGCCATCTGCTCTACTTGGAACTTTTACTACCGATAACCTTATTGTTCTGGTTAACTATTCTACTGACCTTTCCTTCCCATTCCCCCCTCCCCATTCGGGTGTAGTACTCCTGTTTGAGTAATGATCCTGACTGTCTATTTTATACTTCTCAATGGCAATTCTTTCCTCTGCCTCTAACTTTAATTTATATTCCCTTTCTTGCCTTGCCTCCTCCTCCCTTGTGTTATGTAATACATACTTAGCTACTTCAGTTGTTGAATTGAAATATCTTAATTGTAATGATTTATCTTAATTCTTTTATCAGACTTAAAGGTTATTAATTTGTTTTTATTTTGTAGTTGATCTTAAATTTATCTGCCTTGTTGAAAAGTAATTGTTGTCATTTAATTTTTTTTGACAGTTTTGGTTAACTCTGATTTTAAGTTGCTTGAGTAATTAATTTTTTTTTTCTTTTTCCTTAAGGTTGTTTGGTTAACTATTTAATTTTCTTGTGTTTAGTTAATACTTATTCTTAATTTGTTAGTTAAATGTGTAATCTCTTGTTAAGTTTACCCTTAAGGTCAATTTTTTTAAAAACACTTTTAGAGTTTTGCCTTACACAAGTTGGTGTTAAAGTTTAATTAAGTTTTGTTAATGTACCCCCTTTTCTGCTAAGTTGGGATCCATATTTTCTGACTATGGTGGTCATTTTTGGCGTTGTAGAAAACATAAAAATTTTTCCTGTGTGATTATTATATTTTAATTGAAGTAATTTTTATTTTCTGACTATGGTGGTCATGTTTGGTGTTGTAGAAAATCATAAAAATTTTTCCTGTGATTATCATATTTTAATTGAAGAAATTTCCTTCAGGCTTGTATTAAATTAATATTTAAAAACAAATCCTTAATTATTTTTGAAAAACTTTTTACGTTGCCTTTTGGGAAATCAAGATTTATGACTTTGTTTTGACTCTTGCTCGCCCTTCCAGACAGTGGTCTGGGAAATATCTTTCATCAAGTGAGAAATCTGCACCCTGCTGGATCAGCTCGTTTTGTATGCAGCTACGCTATGCCAAGGTTGAGGGGTTGGGGTGATTCGCTACCTTGCAGCCGTTCATCATGCTAGAATGGGACCCTGGACGAGGCTAGCTCCTGCTGACAGGTTGATGACCTTGGAGGATCGGCGATTATTCGCCAACATACAGCATCCCAACTTCCTTGCTTCACCTTCCAGGTTTTCCCTAGGGTTGCCATGCCCTTGGCTTGTTTTGTACCATCTCGGATAGCCAAACGAGTGTTTTGGCGAAAGGAAGAAAAAGGCGTGCAGCGATCTACGAGGGAGGAGATGTTCTTTTGGCTCGAGACGGAGAGAAGGAAAATTTTCGGAAGGTGGTCACGAGTCCAGAAAGCAGTCGCTTGTCCCAAGTAGCCGTCTACATGAACAGTGAAAAAAATGTCTGAAGAAATGGAGGAGAGAAAGCCACCTATGGAGAGCGAAGCAGTGAGGATGAAACCCAGATAGAAGGGGCGGAAGGCTCTGAGGCTACCATTACCTGCTCAGCTTTTATAACTTTCATTCTCTTTCCTTTCTAGATTTAATATGGCTAAACATTTCAACAATGTACGCTGTTACGTGGCAGAAGGTTCTTTCCATGTACGCTGTTAAGTGGCAGCATGTATCTTCATGTACGCTGTTAAGTAATTTTTGGCTTCTTGTTGAATAACGGTATGAAAAATTTTATTTTATTTTGAACACCTCCACCACCAAATGTATATTGTACTGATTCTGTTTACCCTTAATAAATGAAAAATATAATTTAACTTAACTTGTAATGTTTTCACTTATAACTTAGAACACTGGACCCAATAGATTTAATTAAAACTTGAACGGGTTGTTCTTTATATGAAATTTAAACACAACGCAATGTTAAATCCTTCTGTTGGAGAATTATCTAGTACTATTTACTGTTTTATTTGAACACCCAAGTTTTACAGTCTAAATATTGTTTTATCATGTCTGGCACACTACTGTTTACACCTATGCAGTATTTGTTATAGTCATGTGACTTAGAGTTGTTATCCTAATTTTGACTTCCATGTGTTACTGAATATTGAACTTTAAAACTTAAAATCTTAAACTAGTAAAAAACTCCAACACTTGCCTCCCTATCTGCAATAACACTTAGCAGATCCTTTGCTATCTGCTTCCCATAGTTTTCACTAGCTAGAATTTTTTCCCTTAAGTCCAAAATTTTAAACGTAGATAATACTTCAACCCCAAATTCTTCTGCAAGGATGATTCGATCAGATTTTCTAGATTTGGTTAAAAATGACATTATGGGAAATTTATGTTCAACTCAATTACGCCCATAGGAAACCTTACCAATTATCTTTATATCAGTTATACACTAAATAAAATCCTTAATCAATACTGAATTTCAAAATGTGAGACATGTACTAAATTATATTTCATCTAAACCTCAAAGGAAAAGCATGTATATGTATATATTTAGGTAAATGCATTTAAGAATTAAAGCAATCATATATCATAAATATACAGATCACAAACACTAAGGAATTTATGACCATTCATACACCATAAAATAAAAACAATAATTCACTTAAAACTTAATGATAATTCGTTCTCGAAAGGTATTCCAATATCATACTGAAAAGAAAAAGAATGAAGAGTAACATTTTCATATTTTATAAATGTACAAAATTATACAAATACCAAACAAGCACAATTAATAACAGCTAAGTGATCAACTTGATATGTTTTGCCGTGTTCAAAATATTGGTAAGCGACTTTAAGATCACTGCACTGCACATTTATCATGTAAGCTTATTACCAGTTTTGTTTTTTCACCCTAATTTTTTCCTTAAATCACAAGTACATTATCACAGTTTTTCGACACCTTTGTTCCTTTTGAACTAGAAAAACGAAGCACTAATGCACACCTCTTGAACCAATTTCGTTCCCTTCGAGCAAGAAACATTAAGCACAAATTGACTGTCGACCACGATGAGGACAGAGTCTGCACGCTTCTTTTTGAGAAACAAAAATGTATGCCTTCATCTGCCAATTTTTCACCAGATACCTTTTTAGTGGTATCGACATGCTGCATACTTTTCATTGGATTAACACATGTGATGCTTCTTTTCCAACTGTAACCTGTAGAACGTTCCCATCTTCCACTTCAGATAGAATTTTCAAATTTCTTCATTCGGGAATATAGAATCGGAGCGCTGCCACCACCATGAAGTTCAGATTCTCTCCACATCTTTTTACTCAATGTAACAATTTTTCAGTCACATGAAACATTTCCATATTCTTAACATGATATCAGCATTCTGTTTCTACAACACAAGAAAAAACCTTGAATATTTTGACTGCATTTCAGGTAAAAAATGATTTCATGCATCACCACCACATGTATGCCGCTACTCTCCCACCCACGGTTCTTCTCTCCCTGGTTGCCAGATTCCCCTTTCTTTTCTGATCGGGGCGGCTGGACTTTTCAAACTCTCCAACAGGGCTAGGTCAGGAGCTTTTTTTAAATTGAACATGTACATGACAACCCTTGATATTTCTGAAGATCACTGCACTTGGTAGAAATACTGAACCGTGATGAAGATGATACTGATGACTTGAGCTGTATCAGATGGTATAAATGATAGTTCCAGTCAAGATACAGGATAAGGATAAATGAAGATATTTTATTACCTATTATAATGCTACTATGTGTTCTTATTACATTGTAAGTTTCTTTTAAATAAATAATGCTGAGACAGTTACCCATAGTTTATAAAGAAATACATTGTACTTGCTGTGTTTTTACCATAACTGCATTCTTTACAAATAAATTATACGCACAATTTTTCCCTCAATTTTTGCATGCTAAAATTAGTAAAAAAGGGAGCAAAAATGTGCGAGTAAAAAAGACAAGTTCCGTAATTGGCAAACAATACCGGAATGACTCAAAACAATAAAATTGCAACATATCAGTTTTAAACTAGCAAGCACCCACACAAAAGTTGGCAATTCTTTTCCAAAAATGCTTGCAGACTACTAAACAAAGGCATGTTCTCACAAATTATCACAATAACTGACCTTTCTTCTCTTCTTGATTTTTTATGCACAACTTAACTGTCGTATCTGCTAATCAGTACTTTAAATGTGCTCATGATGCTGCTAATTCCTGAGAAGTATTCAAAATAATGAATAGATGAAATAGTCTTTATATAATTACTAACAAGAAAGATATCGGGAAATATCCTTGATGCAGAAACCTTTGAAGCAAAACATCCATTAAAAAGAAATAAGTTGCATTGACATAAAAAAAATGAAAAAGCATTACAAAGTAAATGCTTCTTCTTCATAAAATTCCTCTACATAGCGATGAATGTTTATAAAGAAAATGGTTAAAAAAAAACTATCGAATTACATTTTATAGTTTTTGCTATTAAAATTATGCTTTCTTGCTTCACTAGTACCATAGATCAAAGGATAACTATGAAATTACATAGTATATATGTTGGTGTTGAAAAAGATAATTTGCTTCAGAATATTTACAAGAAAATATATTTCTGGACATAGGAACAATATTCTGTGTAGTTCCACCAATCTCTGCAGACACAAATATCACACAAACACACAAAAAAAGGGCAAAATAATATTTACCATCATAATATAAATATTCTTCTTCCAAATAAATGGGAAAATACAAAGTTCTATTTTTTTAGCAGCAATTCTCAAAAAATAAGACTTCAATTTTGTTATGCTGGTACAAAGAAAAATAAACCAACCTCTTTTCACACACGCGCTTTGATCTAAAAAGAATTATTTCAAAAGTTTTTTAGGAGAGGAATAATTTTTAAAACTGTAGCTTACTACATGAAGATGATCAGTTTGCCCTGAAACTTTATAAGCACTTGTAACAAATTTTGCGACATCCTGCATAGAAATAAATCCTTTCCAAACTGAAGTAGCAGGCTTGGATGGAATCTCCTTTGAGCTAGATTTAGGATTTGTTTCAGGTGACCTATTTTAAAAAGTGTAAAATTAATATATAATTATACTGTAAAATAGTTTTGCCAAATGTGATTAGTAGCATTACATGCAATCATGTACACACATATAAAATAAAAAATGTAAAATGAATATATAAATATACTATGAAAAACTTTTGCTAAATGCAGTTAGTAGGAGACTTGCAATCATGCAGACACATATAAAATAATATACATTTGAAATAAATTGCACAATGTGTCCCAGAATAAAATCACCAAAGGCCAGGAGTGCATTCAATTGAGCAAAAATAAGCACGAAAAAGGGGCAACATATAGTTTATGAGTTACAAGATGCCACAGATCAACAGAAAGTTGGCAACACTAGGACTATGCCGCAAGTGGAAAAGATAGTCAGATATATATCAATGAAGTAATGAAGCAGCAGATACTGGACAGCAAGATCCCAGGCCATCATAATTAAAGGGCAGTTAAAGTTTCCTCTGTGAATACTAAGATTCTTGCGACAGGCATGTTACATAAGCATAGGCCACAAATATTATCTCACAAACCGGGTGTGTCACATTATGAATCGCTTTTTAAATTGACTTTGAGGACAAGTGTACCACATATGAATTTTTAGATAAGAACATTTAATCAGTTGCCAATAAGTATAGCCTTATGTCTGCTATAGTAGAATTTATTGAGACTATAGAATGTTAACCTTCATTCTGTTGCGTTTTTTGTTTGTTTTGTTTCAGAAGAGTAATGCAAATACACAGAGCTGGCTATAGCATCAGTTGGTATAATAACATGCATATGTTCTTCATGCTTCCAAATATTTTTCGTTTCTGCCAATAATGCGGCAGGTCCAGTGCCAGAGCCGGTTCAGTCACAAAAGATGGCACAATTTAGGGGTGGCAAAACTTTTAAAATTCAGGAAAAAGCCAGGTGGCAGAATTTACAACTCACAGGTTTTCATTGAACAGCTAAAAGCCTAGTGCCTGTCTTGATATCGGTTAGATATTCTAGTTGTAGAGGTTTTATTCATTTCTCTTTGAGACTAGTATTTTGTGTATTGTTTAGAAAAATATTTTTTAGACCTTAACTGGATGTTAAACAGAAAAACAGTATACACATATGATAAATGAGTCCTTTTCTGACACGGACATAGCAGAATGCAATCTTATCTCATCATCCATCAGACCAAAAATCTGCAAAGTATTACAAAAAACTGTTTTGGGGATTGGACGACATTGTGCTCCTGAATGCCAATGTTCTTTATGACTATATGGACTAAAGACACTCTTCCTGAAATTTAAAATGAAGCTGTGGAATAAATATTTTAAAACAATGCAATCATCACCCTCACCTTTAAGACTTTCCAAGACACATTTTCCTACTTTAAATCTAAATAAAAGTGGAAAAATGTTCCATTGACAATGTACAGAATGCTCACAGTCACAAAAACCTGAAAACAACAGCAGGCATTTCACTCTAACATAGATACACAATATAAGGACTTTGTGAACACCTATGTTTCAAAGAATATCATGCACTGTCTATTTTTTGAAATACTGCTTCTGTGCGGCCTTAATGCTTGTTTTTTAAGACAGGGATTTTAATAATTTTTATTTTTATTAATGTGCTGTGTGAACTAAAACCTTTTTTCCATACATATTTATTTGTTAAAATTAATTCTGATAGCTATCTGAGAGAAAAAATAAAATTAATGGCTAACAAATTTAATTTATGCAAATTTTTCGCAAAATTAGACTTAGCATGAACTGTCTACTCTCACAAGAGAGTATCCATGTTAGGATGCCATCCCAAAAAAGCAGTTCAGCAACCGAGGTGGTTACTGCAAAAGGGTTAATTCAATGTTGGCAATATGGGAAGTTACTGAACTTCAGAACAGATATATAAAACCTATCTTCTGTAAGAGATTACACAGATCATCATAAATGCAAAACAACTCAAAATGCAACCCACTAACAGTAATAAAAATCACAAAGACACATTCCAATACGACTGTAATTTTGCAGATATACTGCACAGCATCCTTAGTATATTGTCAGAATATAAGGGAGAAATAACAAATAAAAGAGGAACTTTAGGTGGCCCTGGAACAAAATAATCCAATGGATTCATATTCAGAGATTGCACAGGTTGTTTAATGGGCATAATCCTGTGTACAACGTATGCATCTCTCTGCTGGCACATATGTGATGCAAAAATTTCTAAGCATCTCATATGCAAAATGTTGGCACTGCAACATGAACATACATTATGCACTGACATTCAGTGAGTAGGACATCACACAGCATCAGTAAGCTGGGCCACAAGAATGATTTTGAACATCCAGTAACTCTCAAATTATGCATTTCTCACCATATGTTACTCAAAAGACATTTTTTTTGGCTTGCTTTTTGACAAATAATGCATTTCATGTGACAGCTCTTGTAGACAAACACAAATAATATATGAATAATTTTAGTTACATATATTCAAAAATAATTACTCATCTTACCATCATTCATTTTACATATCAGAACAGTAATCTCAGATCTTAAATAATTTGTTTCCATATGGTTTAACAATTATAACCACACTCAAGGCAATTTATTTTACACACATTCACGAAATATAATTTTAATTTGTTGAAATGTTTTACATTTCTCTCTTTACAGTTGGTTCAGCTTCTTCAAAACAATTCATCAGACTGCCATATAATATTTTTTTTTCTTTGTTTCGGTATTTGTAAATTAAGATATCTCTGAGGCTACTATTAACTCCAACAATTTGTAATTCTTAGTCCATCTGCTTGAAACAGAAACTTTATGTTGTAAATACTGTATTGCTGGTTACCTAAAAATTTGTAAATGCCTGGTAATGTATAACCTTTTTGATTCTATGTTTATGTTGAAAATTCTTTGATCCTAATAAACTGTGTCAGAATTTAGAAATCTCTGATGAAGGTTTATTAAATTCATTAAGAGCATATTTAAAATTTTTTGGAATCTCATTATCAATTGCACTAACAAGAAGGCATTCAGTAGCAAATGGAAGCAAGAAAATGCAGATATTTAGAGCACTACAGTTTGCTTCTTCATATGACACTAGACATACACTGAACAAAATTGAAGCAGTAACAGATAAACACAGGAAACTGCTCACCATTATCTGAGGTCAAAACAGCATGGCTTCATCACGCATCACCCCTTTTTGTTGGTGCAAATAATGACCTCTTTCAGGAAGTTTCCTTTTGGAACTCATTTTCTTTTGTAAATTATTAAAGAGGCTAACTTCTCTCAATTGGCGGCACAACCCTAAACACAAGAAGTCTTTTCATTCCTGGTTGTTAATACAGAAATAGTTTCTCTCCTGTTAAATGAACAGTTCTGCTTGGAGGACAGTAAAAAGTAATGGCACTTCATCCATATGAATTATTTGACCTCTATTCAAATTTTGTTCTTTTTCTTATATGTGTACTCCAAAAAAGCTACCTTTTTTCCAAGGCAAGAAGCTTCCATCCAATGTTGTTTTAGTCCTGATGGATAACTTCTTTTGTTTTGTGATCTTGAATACAAATTAGGTCCTCCAATAAAATTTTTAATGCCCATTTGCTGAACAATTACTTTTTCTTGAAGGTGATTCTAACTGTTGACACTGATCCCTTTTCTCTTTGCTCTACTGCCCATTTCTCTATATTATCATCCAAAACAGGGCAGTCAGATGAAATCTTTCATTCTTAGGCATTTTGTCTAATTTCCCTTGTTTGGACTTAACTTACACTGCTGAATGTATCTTGTGTCAACTTGAAATTCTCCAGCCACAGCCCAATTTCTATCGCTGTCTTCATTAATGAAAAGCAGATGTATAAATTTTTTCTTCGAATAGGAGCCATAATAATAATAATAATTTAAAAAATTCAACAAGTACTAACAATAAAGTAAGCATTGAAACAAGTAACCAATAAGAAACCAACAAAGCAGTGAGACACAAGCAAGAATACAAGCAAGAATGAACACAGAACTTGGCAAAATAAAAATGTCCCATGGCCATTAAAAGTAAGACTGTCATTGGAAAACACAGACAAAACATGGAGTTCAGCAGAAAGTACATGCATGACAATGTCTTTACCCTGAGCGCATCCTAATGTAGTTAGGTGAGTTTCATGTGAGTTCTAACTTCTTGCACTACCTCACGTTGCTAATGCAATCTGAGTATTCATACATAGCTAAAATATTGCAGTGAATTCTACATTATCCATTTTGTTTGTGATAATAATAATAATAATACGATCTAAACTAACAAAATTTTAAATACATAGAAAAAATAAAATTCCTTCACATATGCCACAAACCTAAACTTTCAACTTTTAAACACATATAAGTTGTGGCTTATCCACCTGAATTTATAGTAAGTACTGTTTTTTTCGCACTTTTTCTGATCTCCAAGTTCGAAGAGGTGATATTCGAAGCCATGACCAGCCTGATGTCCTTGTCTTTGAAATCCTGCCCAGCCTTACCTTCAAATCATCATCTCCTATCAAGATGGTTTTGCTCAGTGGTCAACTTAACCGTGGTGTCACAATGGTTCATTTCAAAGCTTAGGCCATATCAATCACAAGTGTAGTGGCTGAATAGCTTCTGCAATCAACTTCCATTAACTGTCAGATTATCCACGTCAGCCTTCTGTGTGGTCAAAAAAATAACTAATGGATGTTACATGCAGAGAACAATTCTTTGCAAAGGATAAATTATACTGAGATATTTATAACATTAAATATCTCAACTCTTCTGTATTCTATAAATAATTCTTTTCCTGTGAAAGTAGCACAATTTTTTTCTTATTCTCCTCCATACATCAGAGATTAGTAAATTCTTTTTAAAGGTTCAATCCATTATAGCTCTGACTCAACACCAGAAATTATTTGTTCATGAATTCTTTCGAACATTTACAAGAATAAATGCAAGACAAGACATCAAAAAAAGTTAACAGAAAATTTCATTGCATATTACCACCTTCCCAAAAAAATTACGACACTGACGACACTTGTTTGCAATATTTTGTTCGTTTATGCTTTCTTATTACACTAAATTACACATTTCTTTTTAACAGTTTTACTTATTACAGACTTTATTTTCATGCTTACATTTCAAAATAAACTATTATGCTACCAGACTCTAGAGACTAATAAACATATTTTAAAGTATTCATTTATTGCTGAAAATAAGTTTGAATCTTTAATAAATACAGCACTCATGTAAATAACAAAATAGTATTTTTAACAATCCTACTTACTACATGTACATAATTTTGATAATTCTGTAAGTTGTTTTGTTGCCACTTCCAAGAAACAAAACTAACAGTAATTATTAGTGGCCAAAGATCATTAAGTAAATAAAATTAAATGAAAGTACGTATAAAATACAAACTATGTCTTGAGATTTTGTTCTTGCATACAGTATTCTTTTCTTTAATTCCCACCTAAGTTAAATATAAATGCATTCTTTAAAAGGGCTTTTAAATTTTGGACAAGTGGGTAATGTATATCTTTTGTCTGTTTAAAATTATGATTGTCTAAATGATAAACACATTATTTTTTATTGCACAAATTTTAGAATAACAGCTATCTAAAAGCTGATACTACTGCAAAATTGATGTAGTTATGATACACCAAAGGGAGCTAAACTTCTTGCCAGTCAGAGAAGGATATTAAAATTCAGAAATTTCAAACCACAATACATATTTACATTGTTTTAAAATTAGTAAAAAAGTTTTTAGTATTGAGGGGTTGAATAAGTTCTCATTGTTTCCCAGTGCTACCAGAACTACATGCACTTAATTTAAGATGGTGACACATCTGTATGGAAGCAAGCTTGAATTCAGTTGATGTTATTTTGTTGAAGTGTAAACAAATTTTATTTTCATAGTGTTAAACCTGTGAAATTTCAGGGGCGAAAGAGTACTTGTGGGTAGTTTTACTGCACTACTTTATTCCCCCCTCCAAAAGTCTGCAGATGAAGCACATAGAACTTTTCCTGAGACTACAGCAAACATACTATGTTGGAAACAACATACAGAGATTGGTATAGATGCTTTTATATGTTGAAGATAAAAAATGTTCTGAATGTGTGATGAAAATGTTTGAAAACTAAGAACTTCATGAAGTTATGAAGCTAATAACCTAATAAGCTTCATAAACATAAGAACTTCACGAAGTTCATTACTTTATGAAGAGTCATATCAGAAAACAGTTGAATTTGCAGAACGATTAATACTTGGCCGTACAACACTGAAACATCTGAAACTGATGAGAATGATTCAATAGTAATGCTGCACCAGATGAAGTTAAGAGACATCAAATGGAATCTTTTCATGTGTGAACAGATGTTTCAGCGGTAGAAAAAGAAAAACTTTTTGCATCATATTGTGAGTGGTGATGAAAAACAGATACCTACGATAACTCTTGGGCAGAAAATTCTGGGATACAGCCATGCATCAAGATTGTCAGCAAAGTCGAATACTCATGATTATAGGCTTTTGCTCTGCATTTGGTGGGATCAGCTGGATGTAATTTAGTACAAATTCCTCAAACCAAGTGAAACCATCACAGGAGATCACTAATGGCTATAAGTGACGTGTCTGTGCTAAGCATTGAAGGAAAAATGGCTGCTATATCAGCAGAGACACGACAAAGTGATTTTGCAGCACGGCAATGCTCAGACACATGTTGCAAACCCATTTTAAAAGCTACGTTGAAACACTTAAATGGGAAGTTTAACCCACCCACATTATTCATCAGACATTGTGCATTCTAACTATCACTTGATCTGATCAATGGCACAAGGTCTGGTTGAGCAGCATTTTCATTCTTATGAACAAGCCAAACTATAAGTTGCTTCTTGGATATCTTCAGAACACTTCAGATTTGGAAGAAGATTTCGATGTCAGCGCTCGATCATTTTCCTATGAGGAATTCAAATGGTGCCAGGAAGATGGGAAAAAGTAGAGGCTAGCAATGGCCAATAATTCCAGTGACATGTTTTTTAATGATAGTTTAAAATAATGCAGTAATTTTCATGAAAATCATAAAATTTATTCAACAACCCAATAGAAAGAAATATTTGAAGAAAATTAAGAATTTTGAAATTTTTAATTAACGGGGTTATTTATGTGAGCAAATAAGATATTTTTTTCTCTTGCTCTGTGTCAAGAAAGTGTGTTGCTACAGTCTCTAAATTAATTCTCCTAAGGTACTCTTAAAATTTTTTTAGCGATTTAAACACCCGATATTTTTCCTCCCAATTACAACTACCATTTAGTTTTAACAGTGCAAGGGATATGGATGTTTTTACAAGAGCGTAAAAAGGATTTTCATTTGAGTGAGGAATAGTATGCCTCTGAAAACAACAAAAACACCTGTTAAGGTAATTTTAAAAAAATCTGAAATGGAAAACTAGAAATTGTTCTGAAATAAGCTATAACTTACCAGGATTTGTGTCTAAAAATGTAATACCTAACAATTTGACATAGCACCAGTATATGAATCAACACACAAATATCATATTTTAAATCATTTGTAGTTAGTCATCAGCTACAAAATGGATTATCAGATAGTTTTCCTCTTTCAATACAACATACAGCTACACATAATTGTATGATTCAATGTACATCATTAAATGCAACATTTCGCAGAAACTTATAAAAATTCAAAAAAGCACTGAGGCACAACAAAATTTCAAACACTTTTTGAAAGAACAATTAATTAACTATTTAACTTAAATGAGATTATGTTCTTGTAAGCCAAATCTTAGAGATCAACAAATCCAAAAAATATTAATAAAAAACAGTCTTATATAAATATTAATTATACACGTCTAGTGTAAAAATAAGAAAGTAATGGAAAAAAAATTATTGTGGCAGACAAACATGCCCCCCCTCAAAAAGAACTCTAAAAAAGCACTTTAACAATGTGCTGGAATTCCTTTTCATAAATTTTGGCAGAGATTTGCATCTATTTTCTGCCATTTTGTGGTGAACTCTTCTCTAAGTTACGATAGACCAGTCAGAAGACCAATAATGTCAGAAGTTTTAAATTTGTTAATTCTGGATTGCAACTGATTCTAAATGTGCTGAACATGATAAAGGTCTGGACTTCGCGCAGCCATTTTGATAGCACACGGATTACACAAAATTCAGAGTTTGGAAATAAGATGATTATGCTTTGGATCATAGTATAGATAATAATATGACAATATACACATTTCTGAAGTGCTCTGTATTAATTTCTGCTTGAAAATATTTAAATACATAAATTTTTTATTGTGTGGTATGTAATTAAATTATTAAGTCTCTTGGATTTAATTAAATGAATAAATACATAAATTTCCTTTATTTATTGAAACCTAACACATGAAACTTTATTTACTAACATATGGTTGTTTAACATTACTTTATATTAATAATATCAGTCTGGATGGAATATTCAAATCCTCAAATATTGAGAAAGATTCAAGAACTCTTATCTTGTAAACTTTCACCACTCAAAACTTTTGAATCTTTATCTAAAATGTTTTAACTATTTTAATTGAAAATTTTGCAATAATCAGTTTGACATTCAACAGAACCATTTATTGAAAAAAATACAATTTTTGTAATTCCATCAGTATCTCGATCACCAATATTACCATGCAATACCTCCAAGTACCACACTTTTCCAGTATACCATCTAGTGGAAATCTGCAAATACTGTGTAGTAATTCAGTGGGTTGCACTTAATTAAACTTCCTGAAATTTCTCAATGGTTCTGGACATAATAACCTACTACTTCAGACATTCTGATATTTCTCGTAACTCATACCATCTAATACAAACATTATTATGCACGACTCCAGCATTCAACCAGCTGAGAAAATGAAGCGGCAAGATTCAAGAGTTTTAATATTTTCATTTAATAAATTTGTTTTTCATTATATGCAAGTTATCAATTTTATGTCTTCCTTATCATTATTATCATATAAAAGGATTCAAATTATAATTAAAATTCCTTTTACAACACTAATTGAAGAAAATTTAACACTGGATTAGATTATTTGATTAAGGGAAAGCAATGTGGGCTATCTATTTCAATTAAGAGTTACCATTGTGGACTTCTGGTGAGAAACTGGCTGATATTTACATTATGCATAAAGAAAAGCATGAAAAAGCCCATAAAGTCAATTAATTAGCTAGCGTTAAATCCTGAATTAAACCGTCAATGCTTGATGGTTTTGAACACTCGTACACTTAAGGGTCTAAAACAATTCAGCCTTTGTCTCATGTCAGCATTAATGATACATATACATTTAGTTCATTTGAAATTTAAGATTGCTATATTGTATCTTTAAAAACTACAGCTGAAAAGTAAAAACTCACGTCAGTCTTGAGATCATGGTCATAAACATATCCAAAATTATGTGTAATATTTAATGCAGTGTTAGTTGCTGATGTTAGTGATAGTGTGATCAGTGTTATCATATCATTAGCATGCAAAACAAATAAAACAGCAGAAGCACAGTATGCTAATAAAAGTTTATGTGAACTTAGATCACAAGGTTGCCTTTGATAAGAATCAATTGGTTAGTATTTGAAATACTTTGGTATTAGAAATCAATACAAATAGGAGGCTAGTGAAATACAATGGACAGCATTCATAATAAAAAACTGGTGTTATTTCAATATAGATTCTTTAATCATCAAATAATGGTGCAGATGTACCAAATAATCATTAAATTTATTTTGGTTTAAAAGAAACTTTGATTTACATGTTGCTATACTACAAATAAAACCCTTAAAAACACAAACAAGTGTTTATTTCTTATACAAAGCTTTAGACAGTCTTCATAATCCATGCCTGGTACTTTAAAATAACCACAGCAATAAATAAATGATACCTCATTTCTGCCTGCCTGAGTCATGAATGCAGTTTGCCCATTGATCCTTTACAGCCACAGAAGTGAATAACATATAGCCTATTGTTAACAGAAGAGTTTAAATGGTTTTTCTTTCCTGAACCATATTTTAGCCAGAAAAACCTTCATGCTACATTAACAACAGTGTGACTGTTTGGATTAAATTTGAAATTGTCACTCTTTGGAGAGCAAATTACTTTTTTATGGATTCATCCATATGTGTACACTTTAAAGCCAAGCCATAATAAAGAAGTTCTTAAAATAACTTCTTTAAATCAAACTCCTAAATGCAATGAGAAAACTGTATACTCCACGATATTGTACCACAAATAAATTAAAAATTCAGTAACATTTTTATATCTGCTACTGTATTTTTTCACAGAATGCACATTAATCAATGGGCGCATAATGGGAATTAACACTAAATTATGCAGTTCAACAGTGAACAAGAATTAAAAAGAAAATTTTACTCAAAACACAATAAATCATCATTCCATCAGTTATCAATATAATAATATTAATAAAAAAAAAAAACTAATGGCTTAATCCTAGCAGATTATTTAAACATTTTTGTGATATCAAAATAATACTAAAAAACTAATTTAAAGCTTAATATATTTTTTCCACATGCCTTATTACAGATTAACAAATACAATTATTTTGATACACGAAGGAATGTCTAAAGCAAATGTATTTTTAATAAGATAAAAACAACAAATATCAAGAACAAAATTCACAGTTAATCTAAAGGTTAAAACACAAGCAAATTATCAACCAAACCTTTTAAAAATAAACAAAGAAAATAATAATTAATTGTACTTTTCTCACCCTATTGAAACTGTGGATGTTGGTTCTTGATCCATGGAATCATCACCAGTACTTGATGCAGGTGATTTACCATCAACTATCCTAGATACAGACTTTTCCACAGGATCTACAGGTGTTGGTGAACTTAAATCCACTGATATTGAATGAGCCACTCGAACTTTCTTAGGCACATTTTCTTCTGCTGGAGGTGGAACTATTTTTCCAGTGCAGATTTTACAATTCAAATCAAATAAATGTGAACGGTGAAGATGAGTAGTATCTTTAGCAACATCATGAATCTCTGGTTTATCCCCATCAGACAATTCTTCTGCTACACCCTTTTGTGAAATTTTGGGAACATCTTGCTACAAAGAAAAATTACAAATTAAATTAAAACAATCAAAATGTCATCAAAGTTTTCTCTACAATTAAATACTGCAACAGGGTTCGTACACATTTCTGCGCATGGAAATTAAGTACTTTTAAGGACTTTTAAGGACCATTAATGAAAAAAGTTAAGGACTTGTAAAATGGAAACTATGGGAACTGAATAAATTCAATTAAAAATATTATCTATGCCTGAACTTCATTTTTGTAATACCATCCTAAAAAGAAAATAGATCCGTAAGTAGGATGAATAATTATTAAACATGAATTAATTAACAAAATTATTAATAAGTTTGAGAATAAAATCAGCTCTATAAAATGTGTCAAGTAGCATTAAATATTTTACATTTATAATAGTTGGACATATTTGAAAGAAAAGTGACATTTTATTTATGTTTCGTTAACAGTTAGTTTTATGATTTTTTTTAATGCTTAATTTTTATCACATACTTGCTCAGTCTAGAGGCTTAGTAAATAGCAAGTAGATTTTATGTCAAGTGGCATATATTAAAATTAGAAGTAGATCATACTCAGTATGATTCATAAAAGATCGCCCTGTCACCGCTGCTGCTTGCCTAGAGAGAGACCTGCTAATTAGAACTAACCTAAAAGGCCTGATGTAGGCACGGTTGGGCAAGATCTGAAAGTGCTGGGTTCT